>WOVY01010493.1:0-500000 GCA_013436015.1 Rhipicephalus annulatus
CATTGCGTCCAACATCGTCTGAACGTCCCGACCGTATAGAAGACGAAACGGAGTGAATCGTGTGGTCTCTTGCGTAGCGGTATTATACGCGAATGTTACGTAAGGCAGTATTTCATACCCCAGTCTTGTTGCTGTACGTCTATGTACATAGACAGCATATCAGTCATCGTTTTGTTAAGCCGCTCGGTCAGTCCATTTGTCTGAGGGTGATACGCTGTTGTCTTGCGATGCGTGGAGTAACTTAACTGAAAAACTTGTTCAAGGAGCCTTGCTGTAAACGCTGTTCCTCGGTCTGTGATGACACAGGATGGAGCACACCGTGGCGTAATACAATTCTCTCGATGAAAACTGAGCAACTTCACAAGCCGTGCTTTAGGAACGCCTTAGTTTCAGCATAGCGGGTTAGATAATCTGTAGCGACGATTATCCACTTGTGCCGGAAGATGACAAGGGAAACGGAACCCAGGAGGTCCATCGCCGACTTGATCGAAGGGTGTTCTGGGGTGGCTCGATAGGGTGAAGTAATCCCGCAGGCTTAACAGATGGGGATTTTCGGCGCTGGCATTCGCGGCAGGCTTGAACGTACTGTTTAACGCAAGCGGCAAGTTTCGGCCAGTAGTAAGACTTTCGTACCCTAGCGATGGTTCGGGTGATGCCCAGATGGCCCGATGGAGGCTCGTTGTGGCAGGCAAATAGAATTTCCTCACGCAAGCTCTGCGGGGACGACCAACAGGTAAGTTTTGTTGCTGGCGGCTGCGTTCTTCTTGTACAACACGCCCTGTCGTAAGCAGAAGGATGACAATCCGCGAGTTATATGCTGGGGCAGTGATACGTTGCGGCCCTCTAGATGTTCAATGATAGGTCGCAATTGAGCATCTGCTCGCTGCCGTAAAGCCAAGTCTGTTACGCTTACGGAGCCAAGGAAAGGGCAGTCCTCTTCGAAGCTCTGAGCGGCAGGCTCAACTGGCGCGCGTGACAACGTGTCTGCATCTTCGTGTGCACGACCGGACTTGTACACGATAGTGACGTCGTACTCCTGCAGACGTAGGCTCCACCTTGCCAGTCGTCCGGAGGGGTCTCTGAGGTTCGCAAGCCAGCACAGCGAGTGATGATCCGTCACTACTCTGAATGGACGGCCGTAAAGGTAAGGTCGAAACTTAGCAATTGCCCACCACGACAGCAAGGCACTCCTTCTCCGTGGTACTGTAGTTTGACTCCGGGCGTGTTAGGGTTCGGCTTGCGTAGGCGATAACCTTTTCAATTCCCTCCTGCCGTTGGACGAGTACCGCGCCCAGACCGACGTTACTGGCGTCGGTATGAATTTCTGTTTCGGCTTCCTCGTCGAAATGTCCAAGAACAGGTGGTGATGCCAGGCGAAGCCGAAGCTCTGTGAATGCTGATTCTTGTTCAGCACTCCAAACGAACGGCGTATCGTCTCTAGTGAGTCTAGTTAATGGTTCGGCAATTTTCGAAAAATTGCCTATAAAGCGCCGGTAGTACGCGCATAGACAAGAAACCGCCGCACACTTTTCTTATCGGCAGGAGTCGGGAAGGCTGCGACAGCGGCGGTTTTCTCAGGGTCAGGACGGACGCCTTCTGCGCTTACGACATGTCCAAGGAACTTTAGTTCTTCGTAACCGAAATGGCATTTTTTGCGGCTTTAACGTAAGGTTAGCCGTCCGAATCGCCTCAAGTACCTGTCGTAGTCGCTTCAGATGTTCGGAGAAGCTGGTTGAAAACACGACCACATCATCCAAGTACACAAGGCAGCTTTGCCATTTTAAGGTCAGTCAACACAGTGTCCATCATGCGTTGGAAGGTAGCTGGCGCAGAGCAGAGTCCGAACGGTAGCACCCCGAAATTCGTAGAGGCCATCCGGCGTGACAAAGGCGGTTTTTTCACGGTCGCGCTCATCAACCTCAATTTGCCAGTAGCCACTCTTTAAATCCAGGGAAGAAAAATACTTCGCTCGTCGTAGTCGGTCAAGCGAGTCATCAATACGCGGCAGCGGATAAACATCTTTTTTTGTGACGTTGTTGAGCTTTCTGTAATCTACACAGAAGCGAAGCGTACCGTCCTTCTTCTTAACCAGAACGACCGGTGAGGACCAGGGACTGTTCGAAGGCTGGATAACGCCGTCGTCGATCATTTCTTTCACTTGCTGCTTGATAGCTGCGCGTTCTGTCGGCGAGACGCGGTATGGCTGTTGGTGAATAGGTCTTTTGCGTCGTCGTAAGTGATTATCCTGTGCTGTGTAATTGGCGTCTGACTCACTTTAGACGACTGAGCAAAGCACGCCCTGAATTCAAACAATAGCCTCTCGCAAGGCCCTCTGGTTCTCTTCCGGCAGTGCACTGTTCATGTCAACATCTATTACGGTTTGTCCATCGCGGCTACTGTCTTCACAGGCAAAAACACTCAATGACGTCCTCCAAGGCTTCAGCGTAGGCGACCGCAGTGCCCCGGAAAAGGTGACGATGCTCATTGGTGAAATTTGTAATCATGACCTCGCTGTACCGTTCCGAATGTCAATGATGCCTCGTGCCACAGAAATTCCAAGCGCCAGCAGCAGGGAGACGTTGCACTCTGCCACTGTTTCACCGTCACTGGTTCCTTCGGAAGTCACCTGAATTAGGATACTTGCCCGAGGTGGTATTGTGACACTGTCGTCGGAAACACGGAGGGCGGTTGTACGGCGGTTGGAGTCCCTTGACGTAGCGTTGACTGTCGAAAAGGAAATGCAAGCGTCGCCGTAGGTCGATTACGGCGCCATATTCCCGAAGAAAATCGAGGCCGAGAATTAATTCGCGGGAGCAGTCACGTAGCACGATGGAGCTGACCAAAAACGTGCAGCCTCGTATTTGTAGCCTGGACGTGCACAAAACAACCGGCGTTACAACATGTCCGCCAGCTGTACGTACATGCGATCCTGTCCAAGGCATTATCACTTTCTTCAAGGTACGTGCCAATTGTCCGCTAATAATCGAGTAGTCAGCACCAGTGTCTATTAAGGCAGTTAAATTGCGACCGTCGAGCATCACAGGTATGTCCATTGAAAAGTCGCTCAGCTGGGATACAGGCGCCGGCGTAGTCGAATTTCCGTTGGTCCGATGTCGCGTCGATTGGAGGGCGAGGTCTTCATCACGTCGAGAATCAGCGGCCTCGCCTCGAAAGGTCGCTGGCGTTAGTTTTCCAGGCGGGGGCTCGGAGACCGTCCTTGCGGCCTTCGATTTCCGTTGCCTGAATAAGACGACGACCGCGGTGACGGTGAGCGCGACTGACGCCTGAGTGGGACGTTCTGCCGAGCGATAAATCTTCAATTTCTGGTGGTCTCTGTCCAAACCGGGGGCGGGGTGAATTGGCAGGAAAACCCTGCAGCCCAAGTCGGCGGTACTGGCAGTCTCGGTAGAGGTGACCCGCTTCACCGCAGTGGTAGCAAAGCGGTCGTCGGTCGGGCATGCGCCATATGTCGGATTTACGCATGACGGGTCGAGTGTCTGCAAAATAAGGGACCACCTGTGCGGACTGCAGTGTGGCGTACGGGGTTGCGGCTGGTAGTGGGACTGGTGCAGGTGCGTTGTGTTCGAACGTGTCGGTATAAGTGGTGCGCTGGAAACCACTCACTGGGATGGTGTCGTGGACGACGGAACGGTGCGTCTCAATACGTCTGCGTAGGTCACCCCTAGAGGTTCACTTGAAGTTGCGAACGCCTGAAGTGGTGCAGCAACCTGCGTTGGTGTCTCGCGACGAGGTGTGCCGAGCGCATGCTGAACTTCGTCACGTATGATGGTGGCGATGCAATTCGTGGAAGGCTGCTGCTGCGCCTGGTTCAGCTGTTGCAGCTGTTGCAGCTCGTCGCGAACAACCGAACGTATCAGCTCGCGAAGCGCTCCCACGTCGGTCGGGAACGAGCCTAGCCCGGTGGTATAGGTAGCATTCACTTGCCGATCGTACTGGTTCCGCTGCTGCAGCGCCTTTTCCATGGCGACGGCTTCAGTGAGGAACTCCGCAACCGTTCTAGGCGGACTACGAATGAGTCCAGCGAAGAGCTGCTCTTTCACACCCTCGCATCAAGTGTCGCAGCTTCTTGTCTTCCGGCATGGTTGGATCGGCGCGAGTGAACAGATGAACCATATCCTCCACGTATGTAGCCACACCTTCATTAGGCATCTGCATGCGGGACTGGAGGGCCCTTTCAGCGCGCTCTCGACGATCGAGACTCGAGTACGTTTCGCGGAGCCTGTGACAGAACTCATGCCACGACGTTAGGAGGCCCTTGCGGTTCTGGAACCATGTGCGAGCACCATCCAGAAGACTAAAGTACACATTCTTGAGCTTCGCTACTTCGTCCCACCCGTTGAAATCCGCTACGTACTCGTACTCAGCCAGCCAATCTTCCACATCTTCATAGAGGCCACCACGGAAGGGACTCGGAACACGTGGTTTTTGCAGCGTGTAATGAGTGGGTGCAGCTGCGGGTGCAGCGGTTGGAGCAGCGGCGGCTCCAGCGGCAGGGGAAGCGGTGACAGCAACAGTATTCTCCATACCAGTCGACGTACTTGTACTGTGAGGCACAAACTCGGGGGACAGTCCTCGAATCCTCCGACTGAAACGGTGTACCGGCGTAAGCTCTGGGTTTTGGGTCACGTTCCGGCTGCTAGAAGGAGTCTGTTGCATAGGTGAGGTTACCCCGGCACCTCCACCATTAAAATGTCACGTTAAAAAGACAGGAGACGTTTTTAAGGCGTCCTCACAAAAGTCCGAAGAGCGGTCGGCTCAGCGCAGCCAAAAACAGAACAATGGCACGAGAGGGAACTGCCACTTCGTCTGCCTCTTTTGCGCTGGCAGATCAAGCGCGCGGCAATATTAACACAAGTTTCTTAATTCGATGACAGAGATTATGGATGTAGGGAATGACAGCCGGTCTTTCCGAGCTCCCCCTCGACCTAACAGGTTCGTCTATCTTACCAGTAGCGACGATCGCATGGGCCTTTTCAGTAACTGAGCGAATAACCTTATTCGAATACATGCTCATTTAACTTGGTAGCCTGTGAATCAAGGCTGGCAATGCCGGGTTTAAAGAGACTTTTTGATAGCTTGCTGCACAAAGAGCAAAGCTACTGCCCGTTCCACCAGCTTCGACTGCCCAGAATCGCTATCACTGTGTCGTCTCACATTTTTCTTTTCTATGGGCTGGTAAAGCTGCCACAGCACACCGAAGCAGGCAAGCGAACACAGGAGGCGACTGCAAAACACCAAAAGTGTTCGCTACCTGAGGTTGGCGACGCCGATGCTAGGTTTAAGTGCAATTTCCTTGACCGGAGTTTCAGGCACTGCTGCACAGTATGCACTCACCTGTGGCTTCACAACAATTTGACGAAAATCGCCAGCATTCAAAACGAACAGTCTCAAACTAACCCATTGCTGTGCTGCAGCGAGAGTTTGCCACTGATGATGATCACAGTGAATACTTGTTTCGCTCTACTTGTAAAAGGAAATATATTCCAAAAGAACTTCTTTTTGAGCGAGTTCGTTCTTACGATGCTTACGGATTGTGGCGCAAAATACATTTCATGAAAAGGAAGCAAGCAGAAGAGAAGAAAGTGAAGCCTTAAACTGCAAACTGTTTAATGACAGTTTGAGGGGCGTGCAGAAAAAAAAATAAATATTTCCATGCATGTGTGAACAGAAAAACGCATGATGTGCTGCAACATGCTCAAGAAAGCATGATATTGCCAAGAATACAGTGACTATGGTTATGGGACCCATCAATGCAGTACTATCGTTAGAGTGAGGGGGCTCGTCAGCATAGTGTAATCGTGACTACAGTGACGGGTCCCATCATAATAGCGATGCAGCTATAGTGACGGGCCCTGTCACCGTAAAGCAATGACTACGGTGAGGGGGCTTGTCACCTCAGTGTAATAGTAGAAATGAGGGGGTGCCCATTTCCATAAATTTGTAGTCGTAGAGGCCACAACTCAGCTGTTCTGGTGGCGTATTAGGTTGACGTGCAGTTGGCAATGCGGTCGTGCCACAGGTTGTTAGTTCAAATGACGTTTTGTTGCTTTTTTATTGTAATGCGTCTTGACGCTACTGCTTTCAAGGAGTCGTAATTTTGCTTTTTTGCAAGAAAATAGGGTCGTCGTTTGTGCCGGTAGTTAGCCCTACCGCGTTGATGCTTTGAGGCTCAGGTGGGTAAGTAGTCGGTGTGCAAGATGATGCGTTGTTGGTGTGTGACTTTAGTTCGAGTCGCGTTGGCCAACTGAACTTTTCTCTTTCTTCTCAGCTTTCAATATTGTTTCAAGTAATGTTGCCTATTTTAAAAGCAGCATCCTTGTCACAAACGAGCGCTCAAGAAAGCGCGCACCTGTAAATTTTAGCGACAGCCAAAATACCAGGCGCTGTTCTGATGCACCAGAAGCCAGCGTAAAAGAAGAAAACAAGCATCAAAGAACTTCTTGCGTGCGCGGTTTTTACCCTTGAAAAGCGTCATCGCTACGCTGACCAACCTCCTTGCACCTAGCGCTGAGCGAGCACCAGAAGCTTCGAGAAGGAAAGCGTGAGTCACTCCCTGGTTGTGTCACGGGTCGAGGGTAGTTCTCGAAAAGTCTCGCTTCTTTCGCAGCTTTGGTTCTGCAGTACTGCGACGAAGCTTTCAGAAGTTAGGGTGAACCAACGTATATAAGAGAGCAGTGGATGGTGGTGATGAGATGAGAGTTTGCGCTAGTGTGCATAGGGCAGGAGATGAAGAGAGTTTGTCACCGTCCATCGATGTGCTTGTTCTACAGTGACCAAGCAGATTAGATGAAGAGGTTTTCTACCTGCACGAGAAGGCTTGTATTACAAGCAGGAGCAGAGTGTGTGCTTACAGCCAGTGGGCAAGGATCCGTTCAGCAGACGCAGAGCGCGAGTGACCGAAGTGTTACCGGCGAAGAAGTTTTCTTATTGGAGTGCGGACATTCGATGATGTGAAGTTCCCAAGCGAGAAACATCGGGAGCAACGGAACGACAATCTGCGCTGGACTTTGAGCGAGTGGTTCGATCATTGGAGAAAATCATTCAAACTTTGTTCCAAGAACATAGACTCAATAAGTTTGACGAGCTTTTGTAGAGAGAGAGAGAGAAACAACATTTTTCGTGCATCCGGCGTGCGGGAAGTCACCGGCCGCGCAGGGCGCGGATATTCCCTATCTAAAGACTATAGCTAATAGTTCTATAGTCCCAGGCTCTAGATCTTGAGGACGTTGTGCTCTGGCTAGGCATTGGATACTCGGGCTCCTCCGCTCCCGTTGTCTGGGGCGTCGGTTCCCTTTCTCGTCTGCTTTGCCAGGGCCTCCTCAAGCCGCTGGATGGCCCTTCGTTGTGTGTTTAAGTCTTGGGAGCGTATCCATGCTCCCACCTCTTCGGGATACGTGGCGTCCTGGCACTGCCCATTCCCATTGTTCACACCACTGTTGCACCCGCCCCACATGATGTGGCGGAGGGTGGCTAGTTCACGTTCGCACGCGCTACACTTAGCGTCCACAAACATGTCGGGGCATACGTGCCGGGCCAATGCTGGCGTTAGCACGCATTCCGTTTGCACTTTTGTAGTCTTCAAGTGTCTTGGTAGTGTATGAGATCGCATTGTGGCGCATGTTGTTTGTGCAGGTTGTTTTGAGTATATCTTGCTGTGTTGTGTACCCGTCGTTTAGAATACCTTATAATTGGAGACGTATCGGATTATTGTCGAGTGTGCATATTTGTGTGCTATTTTTTTCATGGTATTTGAGAATATAATTTTGTTCTGTTATCAACTCTCGCTTCTGACTCTATCTTTGGACCACAGCTGGTGTTCGCTGGCGCACCCAATAGAACTAATTAAATCTAAATTGTCCATGCTTTTGTGGTGCAGTTTGGTGAACTGATACGTCGGTCCTTGGAATTAGCTCGGCGATTGCCTCCCTTATTACGGACTAGTGACAGTCCTACATTGGAGCGATGAGAGGAGCCGCTGGCTAGTGAGAACTTGGGCGATCAGCTGAGTCGGGGTTATCGCTGACAGACCCGGCTCGCTGAGTGGCAGCTATCGCAGAGCCTGTTACGCCTGAGTCTAGACAGAATGTGATTGCCTCTGCAAAGGCAATCTGTGTCGCGACCAGCGAGCGAGTCTGCCTGACGCCATCATCTCAACGGCGTCATCTAACCTGATGGCACCGGTGTGTTTTACGCAACGCATGGTGAGCTCCCTCAACCCACTGGCCAAATAGCAGCTCGATGATGCAATCGGCGCCATCAAGTCTGGCGAGTCTTATGCAACACATAGCAACATAACTTGTCCTTGGGTGAAACCCAGCAGCGGTTCCTGACTGGAGGATTCTGACATCACGGCCAGCGGCGGTTCTGATTGGACGTTGCTGACGTAAGGGTTCACCCTGGACCTATAAAAAAAGCCAAGCAGCGCATCGGCAGCAGCCAACGTATGCGTCAGAGAGAAGACCTCTCGGCTCTTTGAGTCCCTAAGCTGTAGGCCCCACTTCCGAATATGAAACGCCTCTTTCTATGCTGTACATAAACATTGCTTTAACTCACCGTCGTCTTGTCCGCTCGTCTATCAGCTCTGCCCAGAAGGAGCCTTTGAGTTGAGAAACGTGCTATGGAACAACCTCGGCGGCCCGTGACCTCGGGGCACTCTACAACAGTGCCGGCGGCGGTGTGAATCGTAACAAGCCCTTGTCTGAGCTCACCCCCCCCCCATTGTCAAATCCCTTGCAATAATACAAGTGTAGCAAGTTTTCATCGCTACCATTAAAAGCATGTGCGTAGACACTGCTGCATCGAGGCAATTAATACAGTGCTGTAATGATGTAACTATGAGGGGCTCGTTTTAACAACCGCACTTACAGTGACGGGCCTCAATATAGTGCTGCTGTTTGTGTTCTTACTAAAGTGATTGGAGAAGTTTTTAATTTTTTTTTTCTTTACTGCTGTGCGGGGTGACTGTGTACAAGCTCCCTATGGCTACCTTCTTTCATCGTAGCATACTTGACGCTGCTAGATGCATGTTCACTTTTGCGCATTCGTTTCATCAACTCGGTCACACCTTGTGGTTTACCCAAGCTCCCAGCCGCACCAGTCAGCACTTGCATTTTGCAAATTAAAGTATCAAGACGACTGGTCACACCCACGACTTCAGCGCGCTTGCATATTAATCGACGGGAACTATATGGAACATGTACCGCTCCGTCAAGACAAAGCGTCGTCTCAGGATGGGAAAACAGCTACAGAGAGCACACCACGGTGCGAGTATGTACTGCACCATAAAAAGCTCGAATATATCTATGTTTGTATATAACAATAGCACAATTCATTTGGAGCCGGCGAGTGTCCAAATGATTGGAGCCGGCGAGGATTTGGAGCCGGCACACTCGCCGACATGCAGCTAACGTTTCTTCTGTTGCTGCAGGTTGCTGGCGCTGTTGCATCTACGTACAGTTGCAGTTTGGACGGAGGGCCAGCGCGATCGCACACGCTCGCGACGTGCCTTCTTCGACAGGATCACCATGGATAGCGCCAGCGGCCGGTGGAACAGGGACACTTTCGATGATTATCAGCGCCAAGCCACATAGGAATGCGACTATCAACAAGGACAGCCATCACATCGCCATGGGCCGACGACAACCACGTGACACGGATGAACCTTATTTAATCAAGCGGCACGTTGGCTACGTGGGATTTGGAGCCAGCACACTCGCCGACATGCGGCTAACGTTTCTTCTGTTGCTGCAGGTTGCTGGCGCTGTTGCATCTATGTACAGTTGCCGTTTGGACGGAGGGCCAGTGATCGCACACGCTCGCGACGTGCCTTCTTCGACAGGATCACCATGGATAGCGCCAACGGCCGGTGGAACAGGGACACTTCCGACGATTATCAGCGCCAAGCCACATAGGAATGCGACTATCAACGAGGACAGCCACCACATCGCCATGGGCCGACGACAACCACGTGACACGGATGAACTGTATTTAATCAAGCGGCACGTTGGCTACGTGGGATTTGGAGCCGGCACTTTCGCCGACATGCAGCTAACGTTTCTTCTGTTGCTGCAGGTTAGTGATAATTGCCCAATTACGATTTGTAGATTATTGTGTGCATTGCCGGCTTCATGTCCTACAAGTGATGTATCTGTTCGCCGAACGCAAAAGCTGATGATGTATCATTGCAACCGCTTTCGTTTTTTCACGCATAAGGTTCTGTACCTTGCATTATTGTTAATACTTTTCGGTGATGAGTTGAATCCCGGTCCCCTAAATGACCAAGAGTTCGAACTGCTTAAAACATTACAAACTGGTCAGGCTACAATTTTGAGTAAGTTAGAGGCCATCGACACCAGATTGCAACACACGAAGAAATGATGGCAAAAATTAACGGTAAATTACATGTGACTGAAGGTCAAATTACTACGCTCAAAGAACAATTAAGCGACCAAGAAAATACCATTAGGACAATAGCAAAAGAAGTTAAGCAGCTGCATGACAAGGGCGTCGACTCGGAAAATAGAAGCCGGAGAAACAACCTGGTCTTTTTTGGGGTCAGCGATTCTGAATCAGAAACGTGGGAACAGTCTGAACTACTGCTCAAAAACATCTGCAAAGAAAACTTGAATTTAGAATTGCAGTCAGTGGAAAGAGCGCATCGTATAGGTCGTTATAATGTATCAAAAAACAGGCCTATCATCGTCAACTTTGCCTCCTACAAAGAAAAGTCCCGTGTTCTTTCCGAAGCTAAGAAATTCAAGGGAACGACGTACAGTGTCGAGCACGACTATGCACCTGAAACAAGACATATTCGGAAAAGACTTTAAGAATATGTTAAAACCAACAACATGAACCAAAAACATCGAGCTAGGTTGAACTTTGATAAGTTAATTGTGGATGGTAAAACATATAGGTGGGACAAAAAAAAAGGAAGTCGTTCAAATTGTAAAAAAATGACAGAAAAAAGGGGGCGTCAAATACAACATCTGATAACACTGACAGTGAACTGCAGAAGCGCCGTCAATAAAGCTGATGAACTCGCGGCTCTTATCGATTCTGTAAAAGCTGATGTAGTATTCGTAACTGAATCATGGCTGGACCCTTCTATTAGAGATAGCGAGGTGTTTCCCAGCGACTTTGCTGCTTATCGAAAAGATAGATCCCGCACGAGTGGGGGCGTTTTTCTTTTAGTTCGTCGTTCTTTAAATTCATCTGAATTAGATATAGGTCATCAAGAAGTAGAATCCGTGTGGTGCAAAATTACTATGCGAGACAATTCCTCGTTTGTAGCAGGTACTTTCTATCGGTCTCCAAACTCGTCCGTAATCGTGTTAAAGCTTTTGCATGAAATTGTTTTGGAAGCTTCTTGTCACATGTTCATTTTGGCGGGAGAGTTTAACTTGCCTGATTTATCTTGGCGTGATGGAACTTGTAAGATGACAGCGGGAAGAACCTTGAGATGAAGCACATTGTAGATTCTTGCGGGTTAATCCAATGTGTTGATGCTCCAACACGAGGCAATAGTACATTGGACCTTGTTTTTTGCAACTCGCCAAATATGGTGAATTCAGTAAATGTCGTACCAGGAATAAGTGACAACCATGCTGTCGTCGCCATTGCCCAAACGAAAAGTGAAAAACAAACGAAACAGGAGAGGAGAATGGTGTACCTCTATGACAAAGGTGATTACGCTAGCATATCAAGGAAGCTTCTCGATCATCTGCCGCTTTTTGAATGTCTCTCAGATGACTGTGACGTACAAGAATTATGGGTTAAGTTTAAACAAAAAATCAACGAGCTTACTGAAACCTACATACCCAGTATCAAAAGCGGTAGACTTAGAAAGCGAAACAAACCTTGGATGACTGCTCGTATCTTAAGAATAGTAAGGAAAAGAAGGCGCATATATTTAAAATATAAAAGGACTAAATGCCAAGCTTGAATGATGTGACTCGAGAGTTTAAGCTCAATATAAAGGTGGCTAAGTGGCACTATTTTGAAAAACTTGGAAACAAAATAAAAACTAATTCAAAGGCAATCTGGCAATACATGAAAGGCTATGGAGCAGACCCCTCGGGAATCACAAAATTGTCTTCAATAATAAGGAGTTATTAGACGACACTGAGAAAGCTACCTGTTTAAACGACTAGTTCCTTTCCGTATACTTGCCGAAATATACCTCTAGTGCTTCGCAATGCACAAGTTCCGTGCCGAAAATGCAATCAGTAGAGTTAGGTGTGAATGGAATTAGGGCATTACTAAACAAACTTACCGATAATAAGGCAATTGGACCGGACGGAATCTCACCTCGAGTCTTAAAGCAGTGTGCTGAGTCATTTTCTCTTTACCTGCACGTAATCTACACAAAGTCTTTGTCCTCCGGTGCCCTCCCAGACGACTGGAAAATTGCACATACAGTTCCTATTCATAAAAGTGGGTCCAAGAAAGACGTAACCAACTATAGACCTATTTCACTTACGTCCATACCCTGCAAGTTATTAGAGCATATTTTGTATAAAGAAATAATGGCACATTTATCAACAAACAACTTGCTGGCGTCTCAACAACATGGTTTTCGTAAGGGCTTATCTTGTACAACACAATTAATTGAATTTAACCATGATTTAGTATCTGAAATAGACAATAGCGGACAAATCGATTGCCTTTTCCTGGACTTCCAAAAAGCTTTCAACACTGTGTCGCACTCTTTTCTTTTAAGTAAGCTTGCTGCGCTAAACATTGACCGTGAAGTTCTGGTGCGGATAGACAATTACCTTTCAGGCCGCCAACAGTGTGTAGTATTAAATGGCAAAAAATCAAGTTTTGAAAACATCACTTCAGGGGTGCCACAGGACGCAGTCCTAGGGCCACTTTTATTTTTAATAAATATAAATGACATTTGCTCAGGAATTGATTCTAATATACGGTTGTTTGGAGATGACTGTGTCCTGTACAGAAAAATTAGAAATGAGAGTGATGTCGCCCTGCTTCAAAGCGACTGATCGCGCATCCAAGAATGGTGTTCAAGGTGGAAAATGACATTAAATGCCAATAAATGCATTCATGTTACTTTCACGCGTAAAAGAACCAAGTTAGCTTCAGAGTATGTAATCTGTGATAGTATAGTAACACAAAAACCGCATTATAAATATTTAGGTGTAACTTTTTCAGCCGACTGTTCATGGAATGCACACGTTGATTCAGTTGTTGCGAAGGCCGCCAAGTCACTAAATTTTATACAGCGCAGCCTGACACAAGCGCTGGCATGTTTCAAATCAACGGCGTATTCAACATACATTCGCCCTACGCTTGAATAGGCCTGTGCCGTGTGGGACCCCTGGCAAAGTACTTTAAGTTACAAACTTGAAAAAATACAAAATAGAGCTGCAAGGTTTGTCCTAAGCCAGTACTCAAGAAATGACAGTTGCACCAATATGAAAAATGAACTAGGGTGGGAATTACTCTCATCACGTCGAAAGAAACTGCGGCTAAAGCTCCTGTACCAAATATTTCATGGTAAAACCGGCATTCGAAAAGAAAAGTACCTTCACAGTCCTCATTATATCTCTTCGCGAAATGATCATTGTTTCAAGATTTTAGAGTACCGTACCAGATCTAATTTGTATGCTAATTCGTTTTTTGTTCGTTCCATTAGAGAATGGAATCACTTATCAAATGAACAAGTGTGCTGTATTAATGAAGATGTGTTTTTCTCGACATTGTAACCCCCCTGCTGCAGCGCCTTCGGGCTAAGCGGGGTAATCATTGAATAAATAAGAACGAAAGCGACGTGCATATCCCCCTGTTTGAAGAAGCTGATTCGATCATACAAATAAGTCTGTGTGTGTTATTTCAGGCAAAGTAAGCCCAAAGTCGCAGTTACATGTATTGTAGTCATATGTATATTGGTTTTGGGACTTACTGAAACATACTGCTCAACTACACAGCCCTCAGGGTTACAAGACATTCTATGTCCACTTGCACAACATTTGGCATCAGCCCATACATCTCCTTTATGCAGGGACACGAAAAATAAATATGTGAAACGGAATGTGATTCGTGAACATCACATTATGTTGAAAAATTATTGGTTGGAGTTATGGTATCAATGCAAAAAACCGGAAACCCCGCCGAGGGTGGTTGTTCAATGAGATAACAAAGTTAATTTGCACACATACAACGGAATCTGCTCGCCTAGTGCATTATCAACCGGGAATCATTGGGAAAGGAATTGATTCCTTGTTGGACTTGATAGTTATAGTTGATAGTTATATCCCCAATTAATGAACATGATTATCATTTCGGACACCGACACTGCGCCACGAAATCCACATGGTAGGGCTGTGGATTTCGCGTCGCAAGCAGTCACATGATGTTATTGCAGCATTACCTTGAAAAAAAAAAAGGGGGGGGGGGGAAAGGAAAACATTTGAATATAGGAATTCAAACTGACGACCTGCTTGACGACTGCTTTCCAAACTGCGCGTTGTAGGGAAGCACGTGCTCCGAGCCACCCTTTCCCTTTCACGGCAGCCTAGTTGCGAGGACTTGTCTGTCTCTTCAAGAAACGAGTCCCTCTTGCGAAGGGTGGTGTCACCCCGCGGCCAGCATGCGCCATTCTCCTTTCCAGGCTCAAGGAACGGGTTTCCCCTCCCTCAGCGAGTAAACGTACTCTCATCAGGGAGAAGGAAACCGAATGGTGGAGAAAACAACTGTGCCAACGGCTGGACACTCTTTAGCACCGGCGACGAAACAGCAAAGACGCTGGAACCCCCTGCGAGCCAAGGACGACAACGACCGTAGTGTAAGCCTCTAACCTTGAATGTAAACATTTGACAGAAGTCTGTCTGGTTGGGTATGAAACTGGGAGATGATTTAGACTCCAACCAAAAGTTTCGAAGAAACCCTACGTTTTGAAACCGACTTGGTTCCTTCCTGTAGAGACTACGTAGCAGTAGCGTCTTTAAAGCACTCGAGGGGCGGATAATGACCCCCCCCCTCTCTCTCTCGTTTTGCCGTAGAGCGCAGTCCATGTGTATACACGGGGGGGAAGGGTTCCGAGAGAGCGGTTGACGTTATGGGCTGTCTTCTGTATGTGCCACGACTCGAGTAATAACCTTCTCCTCCAGTTCGGCTCGCTTTCAAGAATGGCCGTTGCTTTGAAATTTATCCCGTGATCCAACATCTCAGCATGTTCGGAAACTGCGCAGCACTCTTTGTAGAACTTCCGCACAGCGTTGGCGTGTTGCTTCAGTCATTCCGGTAGGTTTTTCGTCTTGCCGGTATACGAAGAGGGGTACTCGGTGCACGGAATTTCGTAAACGACACTGGGGGTCCTGTCCATTGTTGGTCGGCTTTTCGGGCGAGGGAGGAGGCGGCCCAGCGTACACGAAGGCACGTGCGTGATGTGAACCCCTTCGTTCTTGAAGATCTGCGCCAACATCTTGCTGGTTCCCTGAACGTATGAAACCGGTGCGCGTTTCTGGGGGCTGCCAATTACGGTTGATAAGGGTTTTCGTATCCTTTGTTGCTCTGCGCGGCGGGTGGCGGCTCGAATGAAATTTTTCGGATATCAGTGCCGAGAGAGCTCGATATTTTAACTTCGAGTGTACATACTCATATAAGCTGACGAAGAGGGGAAGAGCAGCGTTAACGCAAACGCCCGAAGCTTGGATAGATATGTGTGTTTCTGGAGTTTTTGTGCCCAGTGAAGGAGTTTCTGTATGTATGAGGGGATGTTGCAGTGAATACCCCCCTCCTCAGACATGAGCTTTTGATTCTTTATTATAGCTCCTTTATAATAGCTTGAGGATCAAGTGCTGCTGTTTTGTGTCACTCTACAATTTCTCTGCAGTAGAATTTTGTTCTGGAGCTGTTTTATCTCCCCTTAAAAAAGGTGAAGCTTTTTTTTTTTTGTAAGAGCTGGCGTGTGATGCAACTGCAGTGTCACATTTTCAACAACAAGTTGAATACATATAACAACAGGAGTGAATACAGCAATTACCCACTGGGCCTCGGTCATGGCCGCTTTCTTTGCAGCAAGAACGAGTATTGCACAGTTCAGACATACTGGTTTTACTAGCTGTACTACAAAAAATTGAATAAAAGGCATGAATGCAAGAAAAGACAGGTCTCTGTGTATTGCCCAAACGATGTTAACTACCTTTGTAATAGCAAGGTAACCTTTTAACTAACACAATAAGAAACTAAAAACAAAATATCAAGAGTCCGATCGCCTATTTAATCTCAACGAATAGTTCACGGTGTGTTTTTTCCCTGTTCACGCACCGCTCCAGTGGTATCAACAAGCACAAGGATGTGTATGACTGGACTTCGCAGGTGTTCTGGAAATGTGTCAAGCCCAGGTGGACATACAAGTGTTGCAGCTTGGGCTAGTTGGTATGACATGCAAGAGTTATAGCGGGAGAACAGAACGACGACACAGAGACAAGAAGGACACGCGTCTGCTCGCATCCTTCGTGTCTCTATGTCGTTCAGTTCCCGCGCTATAACTATCTCCAGGTGACAACTTGTGGGTTGCAACCCAGTCCACTTGTAACAATTCGGCCAGAAGTACCTCTAACATAGGTGATCGCCGTCTTTGGGCTTCCAGTCATCTTAAGGACACAAATGTTTAACAGCACACCCCGACGTGTTTTGAAATTTGGGTCCTTAAGTAACCTGTTAGGAAAAAAAAAAGAACTGCCTTGAGATATGTGAAGAAAGGGTTTGGGATGTCAACAAGTGTTCCGGTATATGGATAAGTTTTCATCAAGCTTGAAATATGCTACTCACATAAAAACATTACCCCAGAGCACCCTCTCGCTTGATTCATGTTGCCTTGAGAAAATCACAATGTGTTTATTACAACGTCCAGACCACCACAATGCCGGAAAACATTTGAAACATCTTTGCGGCTACAGTGCACCGCCATGGCAACATGGCAGTGCATGGCTTCACCTGAGGGGAGCCTCCTCCTCCTCTCCAGCAAATATTACTTTCACCTTCTTGGTTAACACCCCCACTGCGCATGTGCCTCCCCTCCACTCTGTTGCCTCGCAATGCCAACGCAGGCAGCGTCTGTTAGCGAGTTTTTTGATTAAAAAAACTGGCCAGTACTCATGCTGCACAACTGTTCACTGGCTACCCCCTATAATAGGCACTGGATCTTCATCTCCAAGGTAGTGCTGGTTGGAGATTTCTCCTGTGCGTTGTTGAACTATAAAAATTCGCAACGTGCGTGCTAACTAAAAGCAGACTGCGGGTCTCTGTGTCCAGTCGGAGTCTTCTGTCCCTCACTGCCTATTAGCAGCGATTTTTCATGTTCCAGTACGAAACACCAGTCCATCACTGTGTGCTTTGTGTCTCGCCAGGTTGCTCTCCTGCGCAACGCTGCGATGAGCGGCAGCGTCGCCACCAGCGCAAGTGTTAGCATCCGCTGCTTCGCATCTACACATGGTTCTCTTAAAGGGGTACTGACACAAAAACTTTGGCCTTGTGTTTTTCTGCTGCAATGTGTTCCTGTGGGCTTGTTAGTCATGACATGACACATCGTTTGCTGTAGCACGCAACAGATAATTTATTACAGGGTCCTCATAATCAATCAGTTTCAGTTTGAGAGAGCCCCAAAAACTGGGTGCAACTGTTGCCACCTAGCGTGTGTAGCTCATGACCACGTCAGCACACAGAACTGCGACACACTTCCACATGGTCCGCATCAAGAATTACTTTCGAATAGTAAACAGGACTGGAATGTCACCAAATACAAAACTTTCTAAGCGTGCGCAACGGCCACACACTCGCAACCAGCTGCCGAGAAATATAGACTTTGGGAACTAACGTGGCAAAAGAAAAATGGTGGCTATGATGTCATAACTTTTGATTGACTGCAGTGTTGTGATGGGAGGTAAATAGGGGGTCCCCAAATGGTCCTTTTCTAGGGTGTCAATGGCACAATGGAGTCGAGAGCTTGCACAAACTTTAAAATTAAATGCCCCACGGGCTATCTCGACCGCGAAATTTTGTGTGACGCCATCCCCCTAAGCAGGGGATGGCGTAATTTAGTGTTCCGGACTTTTTCTTTTTGGTCGTTGTTCGTTTAGTTATCTTCCTTTTTTTTCTTTCTCATCATTAGAGTGGCTTGAAACATTCCTTTTATAAAACATTATACTCTGCAAATTCTAGGATTTTTGAGGTTCAAGAATGATTGCAGGACTTTCCAGGGGCCCTGATAAGACACCCTTCACTTTCCAGGGACATGTCAAGCCTGCTATGATGAACTGCTTTCATAGTGTTGCTCTATTCAACTAAGATGGCAATTTCCTGTGAATGTTGAAGCAGGCAACGACAAAGCATTTTTTAAATTCTTTTTAGTGTTGCTCTATTCAACTAAGGTGGTAATTTCTTGTGAATGTTGATACAGGCAAGGACTAAGCATTTTTTAACTTCTTTTATTTTCGTAAGCAAAAGCATACTGTAGGTATGTGACACATGAAAATATTGTATAAACTACTCTACCATATATTTTCATACTCCCTGATATATCTCTAACCAATAGCAAAGAAAGGCCTCTTATATACACAATAAAATTAATAATTATACAATTATTAGTTATAATAGCACTGCTGCCAACACCAGGACAAATGTTTCTTTGGCGCATATCCTAGCAAGCTATTTTAATGGCTTCACCCAAAACACTGCATTGGTCGCTGCCTGGCAGTCGACCCTCACAGTTGCTAAACTAAATGATGACAGATTAAGGTCCCAACATCTACGACTGCAAGCATGTTGGTAGACAGGTAATAAATGCTCTAATTAAATGCAGGAAAAAAATATTACAGTAGCACATGTGAACATTGTTACTTTCATCCTGATACAGAAGAAACAAAGAAGTTCTGATCTGCTGGTGGCACATGCTCAAACCATGCTGCTCAAACAAGAAGTGCGTTGCAGTTCAGAATATATCCTCTCTCCTTTGCACTAACCTTGCATTTCTTCAGGGCAGCAAAATGCTGCACATTTGCAATTCCCTAAAGTGCAAAAGTAAATCACAATGCATGTCATCAAATCTACACACCATCTAAAAACTAAAGCTCCGTGCGTTCATGTTTTTATTTATTTATGAAGTGGCGATTGGCAGAGCAATTGATGGTAGCTTAATGCTGAATAGAACTGTTGCAATTGAAACTCGGAAGGGCTAAATAGTAACTACATACTGCACTTCATAGCAGATTAAAACTTTTGTAATACCAGATCACACCACAGGCCACCACTGCCAGTTTCCCAAACGATCTTGGCCAATAAGATAACATACACTAACCTTTAATATTGTAGCACACAGAGGCAAAGTTCTTTGCAAAACTCCACCCGTATAAAGAATTGAGACTCAAATAAAATGGCGTGAGTGCACATAACGAGACAAGTGCAAAATGAACCTTTCACCAAGCTAGAATACAAGAATAATGCATAATGACCGTGCTATGGTATACTGTGCCACCTTGTTTTCTAAAGCCTCTCATAACTAATGATACGAATAAGTGTTTTGAAAACTATAAGGGCATTTATCTCTCCATGTGCTGAGGAAGCCAAACGATCCATAAGGGGCACATATATTTGAGGCCATGGAATTTGTTCTGTACGGGAATCACAAATAATTGAATCTGGTTGATTCAAAGCATATGTGCTCTTGTGCACTTCTTTGTGCAAACAATAATTACAAAAAAGAAAAGAACCTGACAGACAATATTTACAGGACAAAGACTAAACAACTGTTCCCAAAACGGAGCATCGTGGTGCATCTTCCATTTGCTGCCTACAACTAAAAGTTTTCATTAACTCTGTTAAATCCTGAGAATAGGTATTTCGTTAACAATCCCAATATGATGTGTCTGCTTATGGAGTGATTGCTTGAAAAAAAAAAAAAAAAACTGATGTAAATGTCCAGAGAAAAACAGGTGCGCAACAAAAAAAGTTTGTTGGAGCAGTGGAGGTAGTTGCATATTACTAAAACTGGTCGGTCAAGGAACACTTGTACAAATGAGGACAGCATTGCACCTAGAGAAATGCAAGCTCCACAGTGGCAATTGCGTATGCATCAGCATCAGTGCCCCTGTCACACATGGCAACATAAGTGCACTTTAAGGGAGTGCACTTCCCCAATATAGTGCCATTCGTTTGCTGTCACACAGGGACACGTAGTGACACTCGCAGAAAAGCGCACTCGTCAGCAAGTGTATTTACGAAACTAATTGAATATTTCTAAATTTTCTGACTTTTCAAGGTTTTCCATGATGATTTAAAGTAAATGCCATGACTGGTACATCCACTTGGAAAGCTCTGCACATTTCAAATGATCTCTTGATCGGTGAAAAAAAAATGCATATGTCACTACAGTGTTCACGAACCAAACAATTTCTGCTTTTGTGACACATTTCTTGACTAGAAGACCATTTTACGATACATTCCCATCAGGCACTATGACCACCGGCTTAGCAGGCACACTTTCAGCACTTGTGCTCGGCACAACTTGTAAGTACACATTCACTTCACTCGTTGCAGTCACAGAACACGGTAAGTTGGGTCCAGCAGTAAAAAACAAAGAGACATATGTGTGGGAAGAACTTTGCGACAAGCTCACAGCAGCTAAGTTCACAGTGCGACCAGAGAGAACAGTGATGGTGAGCAAGAAAGTCTAGTGGTATGCTGCGCACTGAGCCTTACTTGTGTTGTTCAGCACTGCTCCAATCCATAACACATGCTCGGCTATTTCTGCATTGACCCAATCAGAGGTAAATGAACACTTCTTTGAGGCTAGTTCGCAAGCTTGGCCATATGGCTATGCCCAGGCAGCTAAGAATGCGAATTGAATTGGATCTTATTGGACCCAGATTATCATATTTATTTTACTACTGATTTATGTCCCCGGCAACGTTACGCCCTACAAAAATACAATATGTTTTAGTAAAAAAAAAAGAGAATAAGCACACTTCCAATTCTGTGCACTCTGCCCACACAACGCACAAGGATGTCCAAGAAACGGAAGTCGTACTGCGAGACATCCCCCTTTTTTTTTTTTTTTACACTATGGGCACACACATGTTTGCCTTTTAGTATTTCTCTGGGCTCTGACACTAGGGGCGCAATGCAAGTTTTTCGGCACTTGTAATGAAAGGTTGCATTCAAAGTGCAGACGAACTTGCGGCGGCACAGAGAAGGAATTTGTCAGGTCGCAACAATCGATAGAGCAGTAGCATGGCTGTACGAGGAGGCAACATCTTCCTTGATTTTGTACATGCCCATGCCGGCGTGCTCCTTTCATTTACATACTCTTCTACAGACGCAATGCTTAAGAGTGATCACAAATTTGATAACACCACCTCAAAAAACTGAAATTGTACTTTTCGCTGTAGTTACTCCGTGCTACCCTTAAAATGCGAATGATCAGCAATAGCTGGGTAGCTGAGGATGCTTACCATAGCATTGCCAATGAATAAGCTTGACATGGCCTAACAAGCCTCAACTGATGGCACTTACAGCCTAACCAGAAGGCTTTCAAGCCAAGCTCAGACCATGGCAACTTCTCAAGCTTTGACCAATGGTAGTGATTATTTTCACAATGGTCACACAGACCGCAAACAGTTTCCATGACTTTGCCTGGTTTTTCAGAAATTCAAGACATGTCCTTGACTTCACCCAGCCTTGGTCAAAGAAGTGGCTCGGGAATCATTATCCGAAGCACAGTTCATTGAATTTTTCAGTATTGTTTTCATTATTTAGAACATTCTTGTGCATCAGAGCATGGTATACTACTATTATCGAGCAGTTTCCAGCTGTGCAATGCCACAGCTGCCAGGCTTGTATTTTAAGTTTATGTTAGCAGCAAAACTTCATTACTGCCTGAAATAACAAATATCTGTTTTGCTACTTGAGCCATCCCTTCCAAAGTGCACTTCCCTGTCGCGTGCTATTCTGGGAGCATAAGTGCACTTGCTTAAAATGACACTGAATCTGCCAGTGTGACCGGGTGTAAAAATGTCCATGCATGGTTAAAACAACTCAACAGCTCACAGCTGTATCTACGTGGCTGAGCTTTGCTGAAAATCATCGTTAATGAGAATAAAACATTGGTGCTGCTATCAAAAGAAAGTTGTGACACATGCTGTGACAAACTTTCATGAGCAAAAAAGGTGCAATTCAAAGCTGACAAATTCTGGAGCAGCACTTCTCTGGTGCCTCATTTGTACTGAGGGCTTGGTGTGTCAGTCAAACCTCAACGCAACAAATTTTCGAGTATGACAAAGTAAATGAGCAATTATGTCGCTATTCATACAGAGGGTAAGTAAAATAAATTTACAATGAAGTTATACATTTAACAAAGCCATTTCCCCATCAGATGCCACTATGCTGTAATGAAAAAATAAAAATAGGTTGGGGGGGGGGGGGGGGGCAGAACTCGGAGGAAAATGAAAGCGTGGGATGAAAAATGCGTCAACAAAAGGTGTTGTCAATTGGACTTGTCTTCATAAAAGTTGCAATAGCAGTGTAAGACGCCACTAACTTGTGACCGCAAGACAGAAATATAGAAAAGCGGGTGTGTCACTCCGGCTGGAAGTGCCTCTGCTGATGTCACCCACATGGGAGAGCAGATTCATTAAAGCACAAAAGCCTTGAAGAAGACGAGTCCACTTGTTAAAACGTCATTTCCTCCCTGTTAACAAATTTTCAATCAAGTTCTAATGTGGGTTCTAATAAACTATTGTGCAAATGGGCTATGTGCAAACAGGACGAGGTCTAGTCGTTGAGGTGACACAAACAATAAACCCGAAGGAATGTCAACAGAGTTTACAAAATAATTAACATTCCTGTGATCTGAAGCCAAGAAGAATGCTAATAAGTTTCATAGAATGGGGCAAGTCCTGTGCCCATGCATAAAAAGGAGCTCCAAAGTAATCCATCAAGAAGGATTGTCCTTAACAGCTTGCCATGGTCAGTGCTATATTCGTGTATGTAAAAACAAAGAGCAGTGGTGCATGGGTACAAATAAAATCCTGCTTCTTCATAAAAGACTAAAATGCCATAACTTCATAAAAGACTAAAATGCCATAAAAGGGTAGCATGCAGGCTGCCATGCCAGGCGGTTTGTGACGCAATATAAAATTCCTCGGACAGAGTGCTAAAAGTAGTGTTGGACGCCTCCAAAGGGGTCCTGATTGTGACCAAAATTCTGTGGGTGGTGCTGGGGATAGAAGAGCGGGTGCGTCACTCCAGCAGAAAGTACCTGCACAGATAGAGCCACACATCATCAATGGAGATTTACTGAACACAAGCTAAACATAGTGCTCCAAACAAAGTGTGGAGTAAGTGACAAACCTCACTGCTCTTGCACTCATGGATATAATTACACAACTTGGGGAATGGCCCTTAAATCACCCTATTAGAAAGCCATGCTGATAGCAATACCTTGGGTGCAAAAAAATCAAATAGCGTAACTGAATCCAACATTAAAATATTTTACTAATGGTGTGAACAAAATTTTGCACATAAAAGAAAAGATGCTATTTCCTCAACCTCTCCAGCTCTTTCCACTCCTATAGAGGCCCAACTGATATGGCAGGCAAGGGCATGCTCCTATGAAGTTCCTCATCCGCACCGTAGATTGCCCTCCTTGTACTCCATGGCTGAAAGTGGTTTCAGTGGCAGTTGTTGGCACTGGCGTATATAGCGGTGGGAGAGGTCATGTGCTTCCCACACATGGCTTTCAGTGCACTTTCACAAACCTGGTGCACGACATGGCCAAACAAAAGCAATTCTATTTGCACAGTAAATCATTTACAGCGCGCTATCTGCTGCTTGAAAGCAAAATTGTGACGTGGGTGACACAATGTGGAAGTATTTGTAGAACTATGCTTATGTTGAAATTTTCCCTGGTTTATAAAACTTTGAGTTAACGAAGTATTACTGTACTATGTTCTTTTGAAGATTCACCTTTCAGGCTGCAGATCGAAACGGCTACATCCGATAAAAGAGAACCGCGCATGGCTAGAACCTGAACATAAAGACAACCATTGAGTAGAACAATGAACACCACAAAGATTTGCTTGCATTAGGTCAACCCTTTGAGGGTTAAAGATGTACCATTGCATGTATGCTTAAGCTATCTGCCTTTTTCTCTTGTTTGGCATGTGCTGCCACACTTCGTAAATACACGGAACTTTTTTCATGCGCCGATATCTCGCTGCAGCTTTCTTTTCTTCTTCTTTCCACAGGAATGTACTGGCTTGCATATTCAAGAGCCTTGTTTCACTTCTCGCTCCCCCAACGCTGTCCTGCTTGTGACTCTCTCGTTTATCGCTCCCCGTGCGCGGCATTAAATTACGCAAACAATGCAGCCATGGTTGCATTTGCTGCTTTCAGGACACAAAAATATTAACTCCATCAAGTGGATGGTAAGACGAAGGATTATTATAGCTTTTTCACTCGTTTTGAAAGGGCACACAACCATGCAGTTTCCTTCAGTGCGCTAACTCACGCAATCAGTTTGGCCTATGGAAGTGCATGTAGGCTGCTGACAGAGAAGTTGGCACTCACCAATGCTAAAGCAAATAGAAAACAAAGATGCTATATCCATACTTTCCAACCTAGGAACATGAAAATAGAAGGGTTATATATAGAAAATTACAGTGACTGACACATTTGTGACCCATTTCACCATCTAATGCGATTGCGAAAGCAGGGCGTTTCAGAGCCTACATTTTTGGCATCTTCAGCCACTTTCCAAACGATGGCAGTTGTTCTCGTGCATCTGCACGTGTACCACTTCGCGTCCTCGCACTTCGAGAACATTTTCTGAAACACTTGTCCTGCAAGATCACAAACGCTTAGCAACAAGAAGTTGTGTTCCTCAAGCAATCCCTTGAATAGGCATTCTGCGCAAATCGCACAGTCTTCACAGCTTTTTTGGAAAAAAACTCCCTATGTTGCCCTACCTTTCCCCAGACTGAACATAGTTCTCATGCTTGTGTGAAGCGATGTGCATCTTCATTTCGGCTTTGCCACCGTGTGAAATGCTTACATTACAAGCACACATAGTACAGAATCTGTACTTGTCCACAAAGCACAGAAGCTCAGCAGTGTACAAGTCCAGAGACACTTGCAAGTACTTCTTTGCTTTTGACACAACCAAAAACAAACAACTGACGCCTAGGCAGGCGGCGTAAGCCTAGTGTGCGAAATGCAGGGGCCAAGACAGACAGATAAAAAAGTTGTATCTTTTCCCTTGCTACACCAAGATGCATGGTACTATAGTGCCTTGAGTGTACTTAGCAGTACTCGATATGATTACAATTAACTACAAGTTTAGTGGCGTGTGCTCCTCCGCAGCACCGCAACTGTTGCAGCAGAAAAAGCTGACGTACACGCATGATAAAAAAAAAAGACCGTCTTTGTTGTGGTGGTCACTTTTCGGGAGATTTTAGATAGCATTTGTACAATCAGGAGACTTGGTCGAAATTCATGAGAGTAGGCAGGTATGTACATTTGTGCCAACACCACTCAGTGACAAAAATATAAAAAAAAGGCGCCACCTGTGTGTTAGGTACAACAAACCACTCTATGTGGAGCCATGCTTCAAAGACTATCACACACTGAAATGTTTATTGAGTTCGAGCAAGAACATTTTTTGCCAGAAGAATGGTATAGTATGTTTATTTTTGTATGTCTGTGAGCTAATGCATAATACACAATGCATAATTTTTATTTAGTGCAAGTAACAAAAACGCCGACCAAAGTGAAATATACAAAAATTAAAAAGACGTTTCGACTCCCCACGCGGGAGCCTTGTTCACAGTGACCGCAAGTGGCGTAGTGTGCTCTTCTTATGCACGTTTCATCACGTGTTGCAGACATCGCGCATACACAGGGGCAAGTGTCCCAATATTTCTGTTCGACGTATACGCAGTAGTTTAAATGGCCAGAGATTCCATGTGCAATCATGGTAAGAACTTTCTTTCCGTGGCAATGATGCAGGCTTTATCCCAGTCGATAGCGTGCCCAGTAGATGCAACATGTTCTGTGAGGGCAGTAGAAGCTACTTTCTTGTTTTTGACGTCGTTAAAATGGTCCCGGAGCCTTGTTTTGTGATTGCCCGTTTCGCCAATGTATCCGTATTCACAGCCTTTGCAAGGAATTTTATACACTACACCGGGAAAGTCATGTCTGTCCAACTTATCTTTGACATTTGTGAGACGGCCTCTGAGCTTTCGTGTCGAAACGTGAGCCTATGCACTATGTTTTTCCCCGACCAGACGGGATTCCTTCGGACTCTTGACTATAGAAACCTTCGCAAGGCGTATGTCCACTCCTTCATCCTGTACTATGTTTGTCCCCAACCAGATGGGATTCCGTCGGACTCTTGACAATAATTTTTATTTCTTGAAGGTAACATAAGCGCCCTTTTTTAAGATTTTGCTTGATGTTACTCACGCATAAAGTAGTATGCGTATGTACCAACATAATAGTTTTTTTGTCATTTTTGGTTCAGTCCAAAATTGTTCGACAATTTTTCCATAGATTTGTCAGAAGAATTTATTTCAGAGACAAAAAAAAAAAAATGAGATTTCACAAGGAGAGCAAAAGAAACAATTGTCAAAGGTGGCAAAAACATGCAGCTCATTGCGTGTGCTCTGCAGAAAAAAAGGGCCATCTCTGTCCCTTTCCACGGAGTTTTCCAGAGGGAGTCTTTTAATAGATGAAGCAATTTGGGACCCTCGGTGTTCGTTTCCCAGTCCTTCAAGACTGTCCACTAGAGGAATAATGCCCAGCGTTGCTTTTGCCCATTGTGAAACACGAAATAAACATGCGTATGGCCCGCACAACCTCCATAGGAAATAGACTCCACCACTGTTTTGTAAAGGCGATGACACTACATCTATGGTGTACTGAAATGGGGCAGTGTGCCATCTTCCCAGCGAACCAATGGGAGAGTGATGGTCGCTTTTGCGATGACGCCACCAGCAGGCGTCGCGATCGAACGGTGCGCCCAGCTAGCGTAATTTAAATTTGCATTGAGGACCTTTCTGCAGTTTTTGAGTAAAATAATTGCATCACACAATTGAAATTAAAAGTATCTGTAATGTTAAAACACATTCAACACATATAGATGCATTAACAAGATAAATAATGCTGCCTCTGCATAGTCTGAGATCCCACAATTATTCTTTTGATTTCAAAAAGCACAGAAAAGTACATCGCTATTTATTTGATCCATATTACCAGCTGGTGTTCTGTGCCTGTGAACAGTGGGTCAGTTCTGTGCCGGTGAACGAGGAAGACGAAGACGAGCAACCCGTGCCAGCGGAGACGTCCTTCTTGGTCTCTGAGATTTTTGACAGTCGTGTCCCTTTATACGTTCCTTTGAGCTCTTAGCACGTGACAACTGGTGGAGGTGCTGGGTACCCTATGCACCGAACCTCTCCCAGTACAAGAAGCTCCAGCCCCATACCGGTGGTTACGCCTGTTCACCGTGCTAGCCGCAGGATCCGTGGACTGGACCCTGAGTTCGGACTTCTCCTTGAAGAGATGACGGCCCCAACTATTCCAGGCAGCGCCGTCCCAAGCGGCTCCAACCCAGCCGGTATGGAAGGCGCAACGCCATCGAAATATACGCTGTTCAAACCAAAAACGCCGAATCCCTTTCATGGTGCTGTCCATGAGGATGTTGAAGATTGGCTACTCCACTATGACTTCGCTGCCGCTCATAACATGTGGGATGACACAGACAAGCTCCGACATGTCTACTTCAGTTTGAATGACGGGGCACAGGTTTGGTACGAAAACCGGGCAGGTGTGTTCACGTCATGGGTGGACTTCAAATGCCGGCTTCTTGAAACGTATGCAAGTCCCGATCGCCAAGAGCGAGCTGAACGTGAACTACAGTGCCGTATGCAAATGCCAAATGAAGGCGTAGCAATGTATGTTGAGGACATGACGCGTCTTTTTCGACGAGCCGACCCTCACATGCCGGAACAGAAGAAGGTGCGTTACCTGATGCGTGGAGTGAAGGAGCAGTTGTTCGGTGGTCTTGTACGCAGCCCCCCCAAGACTACGTCAGAGTTTCTTGCTGAAGCCGTCCTGATTGAAAGCACGCTGCGGCAACGGACCCAGACGTACGAGCGACAAGTGAACTTTGCTTCTGCTACGGACTACATGGGTGGTCTTGGGGCCCACGTCGACTTTTTCCGAGAGCTCATACGCTCCGTAATTCGCGAAGAACTGCAGAAGTTATCTGCACCCTCAGCGCCCACTGTCAGTTCTTTGTCCGGCATCGTCCGAGATGAAGTTCAGCAGGCACTACGAGAACCGTCCTGTCAGACAGAGCCGCGGCCCCTAAATGACTTCCCTCGCATGTCGTATGCGCAAACTCTCCTCCAGCCAGCACCACCTTTGGCTCCACTTCCCACCACGGCCCCTGCCATGCTTCCGGCAGACCAAACTCTGCGCCAACCTGCACAACATTTCACTCCGCCTTATACCACAGCCCCAGCCATGCTTCAGGCAGTCCAAGCGGGCCCGTACCTCAGTGACCGCCGACCGATTCGGCGAAAATCAGACGTGTGGCGGGCCCCCGATCGACGTCCGCTTTGCTATCACTGTGGTGAACCTGGGCACATCTACCGACAGTGCACTTATCGACAGCTGGGACTTCGTGGTTTTTCGGCCAACTCCCCACCTCCTAGATTCGGCCAGCGGCCTCCGGAAATCGCTGACTACGTTGCTCAGCAGCGCGGATTGACATCTCGGCACCACTCACGCTCTCCATCACCGCGGCGGTTCTCGCCGAATCATCGCACCTATGCGGGCGTGGCGCAGGGCCGGTCACCTAGCCCGCGTCGGGAAAACTAGCCTCAGCGACCTTCAGGGGCAAGGCCGCTCACACTGGTCATGCTCAAGGCCCCCTATCGACGGGGACTGAAGATACCGACGATACATCGACAACGACACCACGGGCCGATTGCGGAAGAGTGTCCTTAGATATTCCTGTTCTGCTAGATGGTCGCGAAGTCGGCGCTTTAGTGGACACTGGTGCGGACTATTCCATAATTAGCGAAAAGCTGGCCGCCCTTCTCAAGAAAGTAACGACGCCTTGGAACCGAACGCCAATTCGTACAGCTGGCGGGCATATCGTCACTCCACTCGGTATGTGCACGGCAAGACTGCAAGTCCGCGGTTGTACATTTGTTGCTAGTTTAAGCGTTCTCCGGCAGCGTTCTCGAGACCTGATCATCGGCATGGATTTTCTCAGGGAGCATGGTGCTATAATTGACATTCGACGACGTCTAGTCACTTTCGCGACCACAAACGCCACAACAGCTTACGCCGACCCCAGCCACTCCCGAGTGTCTCTTCGCGTCGTCGACGACGCTGTCACGTTACCACCCCGTGCAACTGTTGTGGTTCAGGTGGCGTGGGACGGAGTGATGCACGGTGAAGCAGTCGTAGAAAGCAATCACTTGCTATTGCTGTCTCAGGGTGTCTGCGTAGCGAGAAGCCTTGTTGACCTGCGTGATGATCACTGCAAGGTTTTTGTCACAAACTTCAGCTACGAGCACCGGCACCTTTTTCCTGGAACTGTCATCGCCTACGCCGACACAGTCGCCAATGTTACTGAGTGTTTTGCTTTCGAGGCCATCGGCACTGCTGAAACGCCTTTCCGCAGCGTCGACATCAATCCAACGCTTTCTGAAGCGAACAAGCAGCGTTTGAGCAAGCTGTTGCTGGAGTTCCACACATGCTTTGCACGTTCATCGAAGATATGTCAAACACCGATAACGAAACACCGTATTATCACCTACGACGACGCGCATCCCATACGGCAGCAGCCTTATCGTGTTTCGCCAACCGTACGGCACGCGATTCAAACGCAGGTTAAGAAAATGCTTCAGGATGGCGTGATACAGCCTTCAAGCAGCCCTTGGTCATCACCAGTCGTTCTTGTGAAAAAGAAAGATGGCACGCTTCGCTTTTGTGTCGACTACAGAAAGTTGAACAATGTCACAAAGAAAGACGTGTACCCGTTGCTCAGAGTCGATGATTCTTTGGACAAGCTGCGACGTGCGAAGTATTTTTCGTCCGTCGACTTGAAGAGCGGTTATTGGCAAATAGAGGTCGATGAACGTGACCGGGAAAGGACCGCTTTTGTAACGCCGGATGGACTTTATGAATTCAAAGTGCTCCCTTTCGGCCTTTGTTCCGCTCCAGCCACATTCCAGCGAATGATGGACATTGTCCTGGCAGACCTCAAGTGGAAAAGCTGTCTCGTCTACCTCGATGATGTCGTTGTGTTTTCAGAAACGTTTAACGAACATCTTCGTCACCTTCGGAATGTGCTCGAAGCCATTAGATCGGCCGATCTCACACTCAAGCCTGAGAAATGTCATTTTGGCTACGAAGAATTAAAGTTTCTTGGTCACGTAGTGAGCGCCGTTGGTGTTCGGCCTGATCCTGACAAAACTGATGCCGTCACCGCTTTTCCACCTCCAACAGACAAGAAAAGTCTTCGACGGTTTCTGGGTCTGTGCGCCTATTACCGGCGCTTTATTGAAAATTTCTCTAACATTGCGGAGCCACTACTACGCCTCACGCGTGATGATACACCATTTGTCTGGGCTGACGACCAGCAGACTGCCTTTGCGGAACTACAGCACCGACACTCTTCCCCTCCCGTGCTCGGCCACTTCGATGAAGATGCTGACACTGAAGTACACACTGATGCCAGCAATATCGGTCTTGGAGCTGTTTTGGTACAAAGACAAGATGGCATTGAACGGGTAATAGCCTACGCAAGTCGCACACTGTCTCGCGTGGAATCTAACTATTCCACATCAGAAAAAGAATGTCTCGCGGTCATTTGGGCAATAACAAAGTTTAGGCCATATCTCTATGGAAGACCATTTAAAGTGGTGTCTGACCATCATGCTTTGTGCTGGTTGACCAATCTACGAGACCCTTCAGGACGATTAGCACGATGGAGTCTGCGCCTACAGGAATTTGATGTCACCATCGTATACAAGTCAGGCAAAAAGCACGAAGACGCCGACACGCTATCACGAGCACCTCTTCAATCCGCCAGTACTAGCGCAAAAGAGGACGGCGCCTTCGTGGCAACTGTCAGCGGACCGGATCTGATGTCTCATCAACGAAATGACGCCGATTTAAGAATGATTATAGATCATTTAGAAAGTGGCACCGCGCCCATTCCTCGTCCAATGTCGCGAACGTTGCCATCGTTTTGCCTACGAAATGGCGTCTTATACAAAAGGAACACCGGTGCTGGTGACAGATCTCATCTTCTCGTCGTGCCTAAAGCCCTCCGCGACGACGTCTTATTAGCTTGCCACGACGAGCCCACATCTGGCCATCTGGGCTACTCGAGAACTATGGATCGGGTGCGGCAACTCTACTACTGGCCTAAAATGTCTGCCTGTGTCAAACGCTACGTGAAGGGATGCCGTGAATGCCAGCGTCGCAAGACACCACAATTAAAGCCTGCAGGTCATCTACAACCGATCGATCCACCACGTACACCGTTTGAACAAGTGGGGATGGACCTCCTAGGCCCGTTTCCTTTGTCTTCTTCTGGCAACAAATGGATTATTGTCGCAACCGATTATTTGACGCGTTACGCTGAGACGAAGGCGTTGCCACGAGGGACCGCATCTGAAGTTGCCAGTTTTTTTATGCATCAAATTGTGCTACGGCATGGCACCCCGTCATATGTCGTCACTGATCGAGGGACATTGTTCACAGCGAAACTTTTGGATGATATCTTCAGGTTGAGTTACACAACCCATCGAAAGACCACTGCGTATCACCCTCAGAGTAATGGTTTAACAGAAAGGCTAAACAAAACTCTAGCTGACATGATCTCTATGTACGTGGATGTGCAGCACAAAACGTGGGACGACATCCTGCCGTACGTACCATTTGCGTATAACACTGCAACGCAGGAAACTACACGCTTCACGCCATTCCGACTCGTTTATGGTCGAGAAGTTAGAACTATGCTGGACGCCACGATTCCATATGAGGACACCGACAAGCTCGACCAATTAGCCCCCGACATCAATGAGTACATTCAGCGCGCTGAGGGAGCACGTCAGCTGGCCCGTGTGCACATCCGAACTCAACAGTGCGCAGATGCACGGCGGCACAACATCCACCATCGAGAAGTTAATTATGAACCTGGTGACCAAGTTTGGGTTTGGAAACCCATTAGGCGGCGAGGTCTCAGTGAGAAACTCTTGAGGAAGTACTTTGGACCTTACAAAGTACTCAGACGTGTGAGCGACGTGAACTACGAAGTGGTTCCAGATGGAGGCTCACCATCATCACAGCGCAAGTTACCACGTCCAGAGACTGTACACGTAGTCCGCCTAAAACCATACTTTACGTGGTGATGCAAATTTTCTTCTTGTGCCAGTGAACTCTTCGTGTGAACAGTGAATGCCGTTTATTTCCGATTGCCGGGCCCAGGACGCATTTTCTCTCGTGCACTAATTTGTGTAATGTTTTTTTTTTTTTGTGTTACCTACTTCGACCTACGGCTGTGCACACTTTTGTTTGAGCATCGGGTCGATGCTCTCTTGGGAGGAGGAGTAATGCCACCTGGTGTTCTGTGCCAGTGAACAGTGGGTCAGTTCTGTGCCGGTGAATGAGGAAGACGAAGACGAGCAACCCGTGCCAGCGGAGACGTCCTTCTTGGTCTCTGAGATTTTTGAAAGTCGCGTCCCTTTATACGTTCCTTTGAGCTCTTAGCACGTGACAATATGTACCACTGTGAATCTATCATACTAACTTGAAGTCATGCAACGAAAAAACGAGGAGGTCCTGAAAGTTAACGTTATCGTCGGGTGAGTTCAACAACCACCACTTACCTGCATGAGCTAGGTGAGTAATAGCCACAATGTTTAAAAAATAATAACGCCCAGTGGTGAATACTGTTCCACTTCTATATACATTTTACTCATCAAAGAGATGCCAAAGTCTAGGAACTTAACTATATAAATTCTCCGCAAAGTACTCACGGTGATGGATATAGTTTATATAAGTGTACATACTACTTAAATCCTGTTGGTCTGCAAAAAATGCTATGCATCAAGATTTTGCGAATACCGAATATTCAATACACAGACTGTCGCTGACGCATCAAGAGAAACAGATGACGGCAAAGCGCAGTGTGTTACGGCACTGCTGGCTGTCATTGCAAAAAGAGCCATGCTTTCGACGCCACACTGCCCTATTCCAGTACACCATACTGCATCTCCTTCTCCGATGTTTAGCGGTTGGCAATGGCAATGCCACATCTGTTTCCTGCTCGACTGAAACTAGCTGGCAACTTTAGAACTTGTTTCCCAAAACTTGTCTTTTCCAAAATCTTGGCACTGAAACATCAACTGGTGATATCAAATTTGTTAGCATTGCCCTAAAAATGAATAATAATCAATTTACAGAGTTTCATGCTGATGCGGCAGTTGCATCATCCACGTCGCAGTTTTGTTTTCATGCAGCGATAGTGCGCTGGCACGAGGCATTGAGTTACTGCTAGAGATGAGCAGGAGGGCACATGCATTCTATGTGTGCCCGTAACAGCTGTATTGAGCAGAATTTTTTTTTTCCCTTCCTAGGAATAATAAGCGGGAGTACACAAGCTGTGCACTACATTCTTCTTGGCTATATTTTTTAGGACACTCATTTCTGTAATTTAACATTAAACTATAAAAATATTTTGATAAATTCACACCTGAAATCGCTATTCACAGAATAAATTCTTTACCGGTTAAAGTGAGTTGTTTTGATGTGTTTGAATATACAAACACAATGAACTTTGATATATTACATTCTGAAATATTCAGTGTTCTGAAATTTGTAAAAAATGAAATTTTTTTTTTACATTAGGCCAATGAAGTTTATTTCGGAGGTGACCTTCGAAGCATTCTGAGCTGATCACCTCAACCATTAATGCTGCGACTAGTGAATGTGAGTCATGGTATTAAGAGCTGTAATGACCCACTCCCAGCTGCATGAATGAAAGGCATAGGGTACAGCTCAGTGTAATTGTTGCCCGAAGGTTCCCATGCTTACCATGGTCACCAGTGCAGTGTGGTGGCCTTTTGGCAACACGCTTTCAAATAAATTCTCGTCTAAACAAAAAATGAACGTCACGTGCATGTTCAGTGAAAATGCCTTGTGTTTGCTGCAAACATTCTTTCCAGTTGCCAGTGTTGATAAATGCGTGGAGCATCACTTCTTCTCCGCAAGAAAAATTGTTATAGAGAGGAACGTTTGCACACCTTGATCTTTTTTTTTCCATGTCTTTGCAGTAAGCTGGAAGACCTGAGAAATGGCCAGTCCGAATTTCTACATTGACTGACTTCAGGGTACCCAAACCAAGGCATCACAAGACTTCTCTATGTATTGCACTTTATACACACATCACAATAAATTTTCTGCGAGTGCAAGAGCGAAGACGGGCCATTTTTTTTTGCTAGAGGTGCGGCACACAAGGCATGCAGTGTGGTGCCATGCAAAGTGCCACAACATGCAGTGGTGCACGTACCGCTGAGGAAGGGATTGTGCACGACGCGTTCAGAGGTTCAGTGAGCGTGGCTTGAGGCTGCTCATCATCCACTGGCGGGCCTGCTGCGTCAGCTCCAACTGGTCCCGCGTCTTTCCGCACACCAGGGCACTGAACTTGTCCAACTGGCGTGGCAAAAAGGCACGGGTTACCGCCTCCTCTTCCACGCACTTTTTTTTTTGCCAGCCATGGCTCTAAAGCACTCTTCTGGTGGTCTTGCTGACCACAGGAAGAAAGTTTACGCAGCAAGGCTTGTTCAGCAATTTTTGTTCCTAAAGCACCAAGGAGCCACGCATGCTGGCGCCAGTGGCAACACTCCTCTCGGTGCAACAGAACGCTAAAAGCCACTCTCATATAATGACCGCATAAGTGAAACCGCATGTCCCACCTGACAACAATCACGCTTAAATTAATTCTATTAGAGCTCATGGTTTTAACATCCTCTTGCATGAGTGTGGCAGTGGTGCAATGAAGACAAACATGCCCTGAAAGAGTTTGATGGACAGTAGTGTGTTTCATGCAGTGCTTATGGTAAAACAATATGCACAAGACCCCTATTTTAATTAAATGGGCATTGATGAAAAGCCCCATGTTAAGAAAGCCCCAGCCTTGCATACTTTCATCACTTGTACCTACTCTTCTCTGTAGCATAATGCACCACTTTCTAGGTAAACTTATTGAATGTGTGCTCACACTGGTGAGTTTAACAGCACGAACACAAAGCACACCCCACAGAGAAAAGAAATGAAACATGTCAGCGCTCCTAATTTTAATTCACAGGTATGTACTAGCTAGGCCCATAGAGTTTCATACAATTAATACCTAGAGAGGAATTTGGCGCTGTGATCGTGCACCTTCATGAGAATTATGGGAAGTACAGGCTTCGGATTGGATGGGGTTAGCTAGCAAACTGTCTAGAGTTTTTTCTATGGTTTTAGTTTCGTTCTTCACGCAGCAAGGTTGGTTGGCTGCGGTGAAAAACACTGAAGCAGCGCCTTTGTTGTTCAAGGAGGCTGAAGACCACTAGGCTTGAAGTTTGCTGCAACGTTGAAGCTTCACGAGTCGTATTTGACAGTTTAAACGAAGCGTCGTCCATTTACCGCTGCGATTAGATGTAGCGTCTCATGCCAGTGCTGGATATTACATCAAGTTTATGTTTTTTTTCAGGAGTGCGTCTTGCCTAAACTCGTTTTAAATCGACTGCAAAACAACGACGAATCTAAGTAGACGCACCATCACGCTTTGCTGACTAGACTTCACAACAGCCCCGCCGCAGTGGTCTAGTGGCTAAGGTACTCGGCTGCTGACCCGCAGGTCGCGAGTTCAAATCCCGGCTCCGGCGGCTGCATTTCCGATGGAGGGGGAAATGTTGTAGGCCTGTGTGCTCAGATTTGGGCGCATGTTAAAGAACACCAGGTGGTCGAAATTTCTGGAGCCCTCCACTACGGCGATGGTGGTTTTGGGACGTTAAACCCTACAAATCAATCAATCAGACTTCACAACAAACCAGAGGTTTGTTGGAGGCCGACCAATTGGACAGACGCACCTAGCATCGCAGAATACGAAAAGATAAGTATTACTGTACTGTTATTTCCATAAAAACATAATTCGTACTCTGGAGAGAAAAAGCAAGCATGTTTGTTTTAAAGCGTTGTTAAAAAATAATTCATTAAATTTGATGCCAAATTTAGAACGCAATGGCAGAGCGATGCATACCCTGATGCTGAATTTGCCCAGGTTTCACTTTTGCTGCCTCATCACACAAACTTTTTACAATAAAGTTTGCGCAAAAATAAATGAAGCAAGCTTCAATTAAATACAAGTTCATATTGCTTTGTTTTACACTTGGAAAATAAGCGTCGCGAATCTCAAGAATGTAATCCATCCGAAGTGGATTCCAAGCTTTCCCATACTTCCCATGGGGGTACAAGCGCTGCTGAAAGAGCGAGCCTGCACAGACACTAGCACCAGATTCCCCTCTAGGTATTATTGTATGAAACTCTATGGCTAGGCCCAGATGAAGTTTTATTAAAAACATGTTATGTTTTAAAATTTACTGTAATTAGAACATGTAACCCAGAATAACAAACTTGAATACAGCAGTATTCTTTCAAATATTCACACCAGCCTAATTATTTCCATGGGGACATTGCCACGGCGATCAGTCATAAAATATGGGCCGTCGCAAAACAAAGGGACTTATAATCGAAGTTTCACTGTACATTTTAGTGTCAAAACACAAGTGTATTTTTCTTGAGGAACTAAACAGTGCGCTTGCGGCCGCACACTGGTCTACTATGTCATAGGTGCCATGTTTACTTTGAGAAAATGAATCTGCTGAGAAGGTGGTGTGGTCTAAGAATTGGAAAAAAAAAAAAGGCAAGGCGTTTCTGCAAAGTGACTTCACTAGCTTCAAAGGTAAATCCAGAACCAATGGAGAGAACATTGCAGTAACAAGAACGGCAGGAAGAACGATGCCGGAGATGGGGACCAGCCCAAACAAGAGGCACCAAATGGCTAATGACGTAGCGCATAAAATATGTGAGACACAAGACAAGGGCAAGGACTAAGAGCACCTTGTCCCTTCCCTTGCCCTATGTCTCACATATTTCACACGCTACGTCATCAGTTATGTCTTATTGACACGCTAAACAACATACTCTAGTCAATACCGAATGGGACTCGAAACGTAAGGCCAGTTCTTAATTTTAATATTAAAAACTACAGATGGAAAGTGGCTGGAGAGTTTGTTCTTATTTACTTAACTGTACTTTATTTACAATTTCTTTCAGTTGTACCAGTCTCATAATAAAGTGGAATTTATTTCAGCGAGGCAAACGAGAAAATTATTAGTAAGCGTAGGTGGTTAATTAGGAGGCATGGGCTTCGGCTCTGTAGCTTCCACAGTGCTATCAAGAAAAATTGTCGCCAAGTATAGCGCATCAAGTGGTTATGGCTGTTAAAAATCGCGCTACTTTGTGATGTGTTTGCACTTGTTCTGTGTTCTTGAGTTGATGATCACTTAGAGCTTAATTAAGCTTTAGCTGCAAGCAGATTACTTAGTGCAGATTATGTAGGATTAGGGTCATTGTGAACACTGCAGATGCGCATCTGCAGGTGACTCGCAAGAACTTCAGTTTATCATCCCCTATACTTTCATCCCCTATACTTTCTATACTAACATCCCCTATACTTTCCCTGGTGTCTGTTAGTTTTTATTATGTGTAACAAAGAAAACAAGCCCTTAAATTTACAGAAACTTCAGTTAGAGTGTTATCAGTACTTCGGGCCTTGTGAAAAAAGTCCATCATGGGACGACTCATTGTACTCGCGATCAAGCATGATGTACTTCGTAACACTGGGCCTGAGGCTATGGATACTGCAACTGAGCTTACTGCTTGTTATAAGCCGTAGCTAGGTCCAACTCTGCTCACAGCGCCAATTGGCGAGACGAATCCATGCAAATCCGAACTTTGCTCCCAAGAACATTGTGCTAGCAGATGTGCAAAAGCGAAGAAGTCGCAATGGGCTTTGTCGCAAGCAACGAATCGCACTGCTTGCTGGCTCCTTGGAACCGTGAATGGGCATTTTAGGCATCTGCGGTCGACTGCCTGACAAAGTTTTTCACGCAGTGACGACTTTCAGCACCAAAGAAGCAGCGAGCAATGTCACTGCCTCAAAACTCAAGACCAATTTTTTATTGCTAAATTTATTGTTAGTCACTTTTAACAGTTATTCATTTTCTATAAATTTGAATAATTTCAATAGTGAAATTCTAGTGCAAATCAAATGAACTAACAAACCCTGCTCAAAAATTTTTGAAATTTTGAATATTTGTACTCCCCCATCGGCAAGCTTTGTTTCGGCAAATTTTCAATTACTATTCTTATTTTATCAACAGTCGAACATATCAGACAATTGTGTTGGCTTTTTGGTGACCCCATCAACCTGAAGTTGTCAATTGTAGATAAAATTTTATTTCGCTTCAGAAAGAGTACTTTTTCAGTCGGTGTTTTCAAAGCGCTGACAGGCACCACACTAGGCAAGGACTCTTGCTTCATGTAAAGTCATAAATGATGTGGGTTTCGCCCTCCCAACACATACTCAGGTTCTCGAAGAGAGATACTTTTGAAGCTTCCAACATCTGAAGAACATGTTCTTGCGAGGGATAAGACAGTTGTACTTTTGTTTGCTTCTGTGAGGCAAGTGTGAATGTGTCTAGTTTAGAGCATTGCCGAGCCTAGGTGAAAATACTAGAGCTCGTTGAGACTCACAGTTCAAGAAATAGTTTTCAGTAGATATACACAGTACATGAGACATGAAAGCTCTGGCGATACTTTTTAAGAACATTTTTTAAACATAAAATATTCATTTCATACCTCTTCATTAAATCAAATATGTCCCGATCAAGCAAAACGAGCACCAACTTTTTTGCATTGTGCTTCAAGGGTAGGTAGCAAGAAGGCTTATTTCATCTAAGCACAGCACGTGTACTGGCAACGCTACACACAGCAGCTGACAGTCTGTATGACAATTTCCTGCCCACGGTGCCGCTAAAAACCTTTTCATAATCCGTTAAACAGTCGATATATCATGTTTATGCTACTACAAAAAAAAAAAAACAAAAAAAAACACACAACTGGATCAAAACATTGGATTGGTGCATGGGTGCAGTGCATGTAACTAGGAAGCAGGCAGCATGCAGTGCAGCAAGTGCTACCTGGCGGAGCCTCCGAGACGAAGGCGTGCTTTCCGTGTGCTGGATGCGAAAGGTGAGCAGATCGTGCTGGACCGGCTTGGGCTGTAGCACACAACAGAGAACAGCTCACTGGACGCACCCTCCCCGCTAGTAACCCATCCAGGCTGCTGCTGGCTGCCTCACCTTGGGCCGAGTAGACAACGAGTGTGGGTTCGGAAGGGGCACGTCGGCCAGGGCCTCCCGGATGATGGACGGGGGCGAGAAGAGCACCGACGAGTCGCCACCCAGCAGGCTCTTGCTCTGCACGTCATTAAAATGATGCTTCGAATATCAAAAGGGGACTTGATTTACTTCCTTATATCTCGTCATGTGCAGTGATACAGTGAGCACTGGAAAGGAAAACGGTAGGTGTAACCTTAAGAGACAAGAGAGCAGAATGGATCAGGAAACAAACGGGGGTTAACGTTATCATAATTGAAATCAAGAAGAAATGAATAAACATGGGCCGGGCATGTAGAGCGTAGGCAGGAACAGCAGGAACAAAATGAACAAACAATGACGGCGATGCAGCAGGGTGTTTCAAGGCTTCTGCGTAGGTTATCCCACGGCGGTATTCAGCAGGAGCTGGTGCAGCTGTATCAGGAGGCAAGGTGTCTTGGCGGGCCTGGTGCAGCTCGTCCTTGATCACAGTTGCAAAAAAGTAAACCATAGGGTGAAGTGTTACACCAGCCTTCTGCAACTCTTCACATACTATATTACGGATAAGTTTACGTAGGGAGTCATTGCTGGTTCCAGTGGCGGTGAAAATGTCGGCAGTGGGCATGCCACTGACTTGCCTGTCGCATTGGTTGGATCGCTTCTGCAGCATTTTTTCCGTTGTGACAGCCTCAGACAAGAACTTCGCGACCGTCTTCGGAGAGCTACGCACGAGACCTGGCCCTTAACACTGCGCATCAAGTGACGCAACTTCTTGTCCTCCGTCATTCTTGAATCAACCCATTAGAAGACGCGCGTCATGTCTTCGTTGTACGTGGTCACAGTTTCGTTTAGCAACTGGACCCGGGCCAGAATAGCTCATTCAGCTCGTTCTTGGCCACCAGTACTGGCATAGGTCTGCAAAAGTCTACGAGAGAATTCAAGCCACGTCGTCAGCAGCTCCTCTCGATTTTGATACCACGTACGTGCCCAGTCTCTGAGATAGAAATAGACAGACCCAGTTTCGCCGCGTCGTCCTACTAATTCAAGGTGGCTACGCGCTCAAAGTCCGCCAACCAGTGCTTAACGTCCTCGCGCTCCGTGCCATGGAACGTTGCCGGTGCCCGTGGGCTTTTCAACGTATAGCGGTTAGATGTCGTGCTTCCCGTGCCGGTTGGCGAGGTTCGCACCGAAGCGCTGATCATATTCGTCCACTTGGTGGGAGCAGTATCGTGGACTTCAGGAGGCAATCCTCTGGTTCGGAGGCTGGTCCGATGCACGGGAGTGTTGACTGGCGTTGGACTCACTTCACGGTACCAGGCGGGGGGGTCTGCAGCATTCGTGAGACTACCCTGCACCTCCACCAGTTTGTCACGATGAATCACAAGTACTAGAAAGTTTATTAAACTACTGAAGAGCTAGCTTCGGGACGACACTTCAGTCGTGGCTGGCTTTCGAGCAGACTAGAAGCACGCAATCTTCTTTTTTCCTCCAGATTGAGAGCCACTCTTGCTGTCGACCCACTACATGTGGGTGGCATTGTCCCTTGTTGTCGACTCACTACAGGCGGGTGGCATTGTCCCTTGCCGTCGACCCACTACATGCAGGTGGCAATATGAAGTAGAACATGTTCTTACAAGGAATAACTGACTAGATTCCCAGAGAAGGCATTGATAATTGATATGTGAGATTCAATGTCTCAAAACCACCGTATGATTACGAGAGACGCCATTGTGGAGGGCTCCGGAATTTTCGACCACCTGGAATTCTTTAACGTGCACCCAAATCTGAGCACACCGGCCTACAGCATTTTCACCTCCATCGATAATGCAGTCACCGCAGCCGGGATTGGACACTGCGACCAGCGGGTCACCAGCCGAGTGCCTTGGCCACTAAACCACCACGGCGAGGGGCGTTTCCTGCAGCTAGGGCGTTCTGTCTATACACCAATAAACCCCTATAATGTCCTGTAAAAAGCAGTGAAAAAAAAAAAAAAAAACTGAAGGGGTAACTTAGGCATTCGCCTAAAACAACTCGATGACTAGAGCCATTTTGTTTTTATTGCGGTAGCAATTATATGTACATTCTTGACTGCTTTTGCCATCACCAGGGGCGTAGGGAGAAATATTTAACTTTTTTTGGAGGGGGCCACCTTAATTCGTGCTATACATATATGCCATAGCGAAGCAAATTTCGCTTTCGTGGAGAAGAGGCATTCCCGATGTGCCCCCCTTCCCGTCCCCCTGCACCACTGGCTGACCTATCTCCTTTGCATGGAGGATGGATGCAATAACATCACCCCACATGCCAGGCCCCCTATCCATTGTTACTCAAGCAGAGAGGAACGCGCTGCCCGTCTCCAAGGAGCAAGAAGAAACTAGGACCGCAAGGAAGGAGGAGGAGGGGGGTTCGTTCTTTTATGAACTTTGACATTAGGGGTGTGATCGCTGGCACACTCGCTATTTCTGCAGGCATTAAAGATGGCTCGTATACCATTCTACCTTTTACTCTCAACGCAAACTGGCTGGGCGAAAGTGCTACACTTTATGGAATGGCCATATAGGAGTGTGCACAGAGCCTTGATCGCAAGGCAACCACACCATAGATGCGCCATTTTGTAGGTCCATTCGTACGCACCGTTCGCCGTTCATAAAATCACTGCTTATCTGGACCAGCGGAGCGCGTGCTTGCCAACAATGTTGTTGGCTACGACTCCTATCTCACAATAGCTGCAAGCTTCTGTTCATCCTTATATTATAGCACAAGGGCCTAACACGCAGTATGACGATGTTTGGTATTATTACGGTTTTGCTCTTTACATATTTTTGAAGAAAAAAAAAAAAGACAGCTGGAGCAACCGGCTGGGCACTCTAGACAAGTATGATTCTATCTGTACGTGCGTCGGCGTGCAAGAGGTGTTCCAAAGGTCTAGTGATCCAAGTCCCTGTATCTACATCGAACACTGCGCGTGCACGGACCTTCGAAATGGCAATTCCGCCGCTAGTGCTCCTCGCGAATAACGTCAAGTCTTATTATTTGCTATAACAACAAAATTTGTTGGTATTGCATTCATTGATAAGAGCTTAAGTAAAACTGATAAATTGTATGGTTTGCACCCGACGATGTCGCATAACTCATCGGAACGCTGGCTAAAGGGACAATGACCACTCCACTTGCCAAAGCGGTTTTTGTGCTGTCAGTTATCTAAATGCAAAGCAGAGGTTAGTAGCACAAAACGTTCATGAGCAGTCTCATTATGCCTCGAAATATAGCCTGCACCAGTGAATGCACGGTTCGAGCGACGCAATCTCTCCCACCCTAACCCCTTAAAAAAAAAAAGCAATAAATGCGATGTATGATGTTCAATTTTTTTTTTTTAACCGTCAACTACTGATCCTAGAAGTGAGGGGCCTACATGTAACATCGTGTAGCCGTTCAGCAGTGGGCCTTCCGACAAGAGCTGCCAGCGATGGCCCCACTACTGAAAGCTGCGTGTATTAAAACTGAATTGCGGCTGCTCCGACCAGGAGGCATGCTTTCATAATTGAAATTACATTTTAAAAGAAAGCACGCGAAAATTGTGTATACGGACTCTGGCAATCTAGAGTTCGAAAGGGCAGGGTATTTTGGGGGCTTTTACAGCAATAGCGACTACAAACGCAAATGCGCTGGTGGAAGGCATTACGAAAAAGCTCTTCTGAATGAATCTCCAGGAATAAACTATACAGTAGACTCTCAGTAAATAAAGCATGAAGGGACTGGGAGAATATGTTCCACTTATCAGGGGTTCCGTTTACAGAGAGGTGAACATGCGTGCAGAATACAAGCCCGAAACCAAGCATTGCAGGGGCAATAGTTCTGTTTAAGCAGTAGTTCAATTTAACAGATTTCCATTTACTGAGAGTTTACTGTATTGGAGAAAAAGTGTCGACGCGCTCCCACCGTTAACCTGTTTTTCTGTGGACGCAAAGCACAGAAAATTAGATAGCAATGTCCAGAAGTAGACGAGACAGACATTCTTGCACCACGCGTGAAGTTATTAGTAAACATCGCTTGAGTTACATGACTCGTAACTTTTCAAACGAGCTGTCAGCAGCGTTCCTGGAACGAACGACGTCCACCGATGAATCGCCAATGCAGTTTCGCGCGACCGATTGAACTAGACGTCACGAGCCCCTGTGTAGAGCGCGTTTCGCTGTTAAGCGGACTTGCACAACAAAAGTTGCGTCAGCACCAAACATATTATCGTGAATTGTCTAGAACGCACGTACGCCAGCTGTTTATTCAGCGGAATGACTCTAGGTACGCGATTGTGACTTTAGTGGCCCCAAGAAAAAGTACACGTTTTGACGAGCCAGCGTGGATATTGTTGGTGATAGATGCTTCCAAATCAGACTTTGGCGCAATTTCTGTCGATACTGTCAAGATGGGGCCGTAAATTTGACTTAGCTTACTTTGGAGCAAGAGTGCAGTCACTACTTATGCCAACTGCAAGCTAGGGAGAAGTTCGACAGGACTTCGAAATCTAAACAAAGTCCAGTGTCGAGGGACAGAACAATGCCAATGTGGCTGTTGTGGCCGCGTTTGTGCCACGTACCGTTGTACATAAAAGCAATGTCGTCCTCACCAACTTCTCTCACTGGGAGCTCCCTTGACCTCACAAGATTGGCGCAGATGGCATCCATTACCGTATCATGAACTTTCCCGCTCATGTCTGTGAATGACTTATGATGCACTGGCTTTTGCAAGCAAAGAATTGCCGCAAATCAGACCAGCTGCTTGTAGCTCATTCCTAAAGAGCGCACTGCCACAATAGCTTTCACGTTGACAGCATAAGTATCGCACAAACTACGTCTTTCTTTATCCACAATGGAGATAAACACACAAGAAAAGCGTTGTTCAGCTTTGCTGCTTGTTGAGACATGGACACTGCAAGTACGCTTCACAGCACATACAGGCACCCAGCGACCAATGGCAGTCCCTGATCCATACCATGTGATTTAAAAGCCAGTCGCGGCATTAGAAAAATGCGACAGAAGCTTGCTTCTTTTTATTATTTCTTGTGCTACAGCAGCACAGGAGATCATCATTATTTGAAGAGTGAGGCTCAGCCATTCGCCTCAAGGTGCTCGAAGAATGCACACTTTCGAGCTTTCAACAGCCGCCTTGTGCTCTTCCAATGCAATTTTAAAGCATTTCCAGTTGAGTCTCGACATAGATTTTTTTTTCAAAATAGTAGAGGTACTAATCTTATCAAAAGAGGTGAAAACAAATGATCGGTAATCTTCAAGAAATTACTGAAACTTGCATCTAAGGGGAGAGGCTGCTAGCAAAACGCAAGTTCCTTCCAGAATTACATACTTTTTTGTTTTTTACTTGCTTTCACAAGTTTAGCTTCTCTACTTTCATGAAAGAAAGTCAAGGTTGTAATCAGGCTCGAAGTAAGTTTATATTGCTTTTAAAGAGCGCAACGGGGCTACTATTAATGCTACAAAGAACTCGATATCCAGAGTACCTGGGAAGTTCTCACCTGGCTGCTTTGCATTGCATTTCACATGAGGCGTTACCTCACGTCACATGCTCAAAATAACCACGGTTCTCAAGCTCACATGATAAAAGGATAAAAGAAATCATTTTAGAAAGCAGATCTTTGCCACATAGATAAGCTTTAATTGTTCAGAGGTGGTCCAGCCAGTTTAGAATTTGCAGCAATTTTTGAAGCATAAAGAAGTCTGTTTTGGAGCAGACTTATAGCAGAAGGAATTGTGTTTTGGAGCAGACAAAAGAAATTTAGTTTCACTTAGAGCAAATCTTGTCAAAATTTTCAGTGAACATTCTATTAGTCTGCATACTGAAAATGATGCTGGAATATGAACAAAGAGATAAGGCCAGCGTTCAGAGAGCAGCCATTTATCAACGTCTAAGCATGAAAGGGTGTGAGACATTGACTACACATCAACGCAAAAGATGTTTGCTAAGTGAGGCACCAGTGACCAAGGCAAGCACAAACATAAGGTTTCTGCGAATGGCAGGTGTAATAAAGTCGCTTTAAAAAGGGTGGGGGGAACGTAATTAGAAATAACAATATATTAGAGAAAGAATAAGAGATCTCGTTACAAACAAAACTGTACTGTTTGAATTGCCTGCATACATAGCATTCAATAATTGGTACAACTCACAATAAATAATGTTTCATCCTACCTGATAATATTTAGAAATGTGAGCACTGAGTGGCATTCCTTTCACTTTCAAAAACATTTGGTTGAGCATTTACTGCCATTTTCAAAACTACAAATTGGCGAGCTTGTTTGAAGGGCGCAAAAAAAAAAAAAAAGTCGGAGCCTGTTTACTGGCCTTTCAAGGACACTCACCCCCCCCCCCCCCTTTCAGTAATCAAAATCTCAAACTGACTGATAACTGCTCAATTGCATGCTGTTTGTTTCTCATTAATTTACACTTTATTATTGACATGAACAGTTTTTTTATTGCACATAGGATATCACGACAAAACCACCGCTGGCCGCATCCGCATTTTCGTAGCCTGTGCACAGGAAGAAACTCGTGCTGTAACGGCACTCAAGGTTTGCCATTTCACCGACTGTGCGCCAGAAGCCTTCACAGGCATGCTCGCAAGTGTTATTTGTAACACGTGCATGGGTGGCAATCACTTGGAAAGCTTTTAAGCTGAGATCGACGGTGATCGTGGCTCACTGCAGCATGAGGGTGGCGATTGGGGCTTGTTGGTATGGTAGCATGATAATATATGGTAGCGCAGACAAAGCACACGGAGAAGAAAAGGCACATTCAAGACAACACAGCGCTAACTTTCAGCAACTGCAGCGCTGTGTTGTCTTGAATGTGCCTTCTCTTGTCCGTGTCCTTTGTCTGCGTTACCATATATTATCACTGCAGCATGTTAATGTTGGCATGGCTCAATTTCTATGGGCGTTGGTTTGCCATCCCATTCGCATTATATCGGGATGTGTAGCGAGCACAATGATGTGAGCACTATGATGCACACTAGCGGCACGAGTGTCGGGTAGCACTGAAGTGCCCGACGTGTGCTTGCACATTACGCTTTGCTGAACCATAGGCATGCCGAAGAACTCCATGCAGTGCAATCGACAAAGAACTCTTTATTTTGTAAAACATCAGACAATTGCACGTCGAAACCTTAATTTGCGAAAATACGCCTCGTGCCTGTGGCACATAAAGCCCCAGAACATTTGTTATGCGCCAAGAGGCTGTCTATAGCATGGGGCTTGCTTGTCACTTGTCTATGTATTACAAACACTTCTTCAATAACAGCGATGAGTTTCTGGGCTATACCCAAAATGCCGAAGCGTACGTCAATACCGGAGATCACACACAGATATTTCAGTTAGGCCAGTTGTAACGAGTGCATCAGGGCAAAGGTAGAGCAAGTTACACGACAGTACGAAAAAAGTTGTCTGTCTGGTGCCAAACCAAAAATATTCTGGGACATAAATCACGTGCCAAACCAAAAATATTCTGGGACATAAATGCTTCACTGATGTTCAAGCAGGAGAAATATGAACTTCGGCGCAGTTGGCACAACATGCAATGGCCGCAATGAGGCACAGACAGGTAAAATTGTTGCAAAATGGTGTAAATGGCATAGTTGAACCAGCACTGAAAGCAGTCTCAAGCCCTGGCATGGCCCTGTGGTAAAGAAACACACACACGCACAATGCCCAAGTTCAATTCTGGCTCAAAAACAATTTTTCCTTTTTTGCATCCATTGAAATTTTTCGCCTACAGACACTGCCACTGATAGGTTTTCTGCCACATGGGTTCCTTTAAACCAACGCTATACTCCGTATAACCTTGGCATTGCATATCTTGGCCACCGGAAATTGTCTATAATACATGGTTTTTTGAGACAAAAAGACTTTAGAGAGATTATGAAGTATAGTCAGAGAGACCACTAAGAGCCTACTACAGAGAGACTGAGAGACTACTTTATTGGAGAAATGTAGCATACCAAGTAGCCCAATTAGTGCTAGCCAGCATGCTAAAACATTTGCTTATCAGCACACTTAACAATTAGCAACAGCAAGAAAAGCTGTCACTGATTCATACTGATATCAAATTTTAAGTACACAGAAGAAAAAGAGAAGACTGAGGTGAGAAAAGTAAACTGCCATTTGTTTTTTGGCGAGGAAAGAACTCACAGGTGTCTCAGGGAGGACGAACACCTCCTGTTCCAGCGGTGCAAACCCTGTGGAGGTGAGCCCAGGTACAGCAATATCACCGGGAGTGGACCAGGTCTCGTGGAGGGCCTTGCGAACCCGCTTGGATGGTGAGAGGTTCTGAAAGCAAAACGTCCAAATGAAGTCGCTCATGATAAAGGAATGGCATGCTGCTGCTGAATGCATCACCACCACCAGCAATAAATGACCTCCCTATAAAACATGAACATAGAACATACACTTAGCCACTGATGAACTTGTGATAACAAGCAAGACATGCGCTTGCCCTATAATGATATGGGCGCTGTGAAATATTCGGTTGGCTCCTACTGCGAATGCATACCAGTAGTCTAAAAGAAGGGCAATCAACATTCATGCATTTATGGTAGCACAAATACACACAGAAATTTGCTCTTGCAGATTCCAGCCAAAAACAAAGCAGTGAATCAAAACAAATGATGAATTGCCCTTATCCGTCAACCAGTGAGCTGCATTAATAACTTGCGTCCTCTCCAAAAGTCCATAAAACGTGGTTGCAAGAGGCATGGTCACACCAGGCAGTCAGTTATAAGACACTTTAACAAGGTTTGGTTGGTTTTCACATGCTTGCTATGTGAACATACCTGTACACCTGGCAAAGCAAAAATTAATAAAACTTTCAGAGAGGGGTGTGTTTCAAGAGATTTACCTTTTACCTCCAACGACAAGCTTGATCATATTTTTTGCAGCGAGTAATCAAAGCAACGAATCAATCGCTGTGACTGTGCAAAAAACTTGTCCAGCTTAGCTGGTTGTCCATGACTATCCTAGGTGCTATTTCAGAGCAATGAACACCTTGATATTGGGCTTAACACTACTATCTGAAATGTTCACATCACAGACGCACATGATTAAAAAAAAAAAAACCGAACTTCTCCTCTTCCTTCGACCACATGAAGCATGGCAATTGCCTCATGTACACATAACTGCTAAGTTAAAATATTATGCACCCAGGCAAAAGTGGTGGAGTGGGGGGATGGCAAGTGCACTGATTCACCTGGCTCGCCCGTCCCCTTTTTTTTTCTCACAGAAAAAATATCTCTGAAAAGGGGGAGGAGGATGAAGAGTTCTGTAAGCGTAAGCATATGTTGCGGCCTATTAATGGCTCATAAACAACACGTGTTGGGTTTCCCAACTACTGTAGAATCTCATGTTGAATTACTATGGCATAGTCAGAGCAAGTTTTTCTGCTCTTTTTGAATCAAGTGTGTTCTAATGGCAGAGTGAGGGCAGGAGTCAAGTGTTCTGATGAGAAAGTCAGAGTAGGCACCGAGGAGCAGGAAAAGTTGCTCGGCAGAAATCGATGGAATGGACCGCAAACCTGCATGACGTACTCCTTTTAACTCAAACGGGCGAACCCCGCTGGCAGGTGTTTTGACTGTAATGATGGACGACATGGCCGATTAGGCAAATCATGCAAAATTCCTTTTTCTGTTCAATAGTGAGAGCTCCGAGTGAAAATGCTGCAGTTCATCGGATAGTGACAGCGACACTAAAACTACTACATACAAGTGGTAATTCAACAGAATTCTACAGTAGAACTAGTGGAATGGAATAACTATACGCAAGGTATTCTGAACAACTAAAGGACTTGCAGTTCCACATTGCTCCTAATGCTTGCTCCAACAGTGCAGATTGTGTTCCAATCGTGGATTTAGAGGCATTGGTCTACTCCAGGGTAAAGGGCTTGCTCGCAGAGTCCATCCGCTGCTCAGACTCTGCCATTGGAATTCAACATTGGTACGAATCTCCAGCATGAAGAAAATATTGAAATCACCCTAAATTTTGTATAATAAAAAAAAACTAGTAGCGAAGTCCCGTTTAGTGATACCAATTGCCATGCTTCAAAACATGACGGGCAGTCTTGAGTCACTACAGTCAGACCTCAATATATCGACCGCGGATATATCGAATTATTGCCTATATCGAACGGTTCCTATATCACGCGGGAAATCGCATGCATTATTGATTTTTTATTTTGAACAAAGTTTGACATTATGGATATATCGAACTCAGCCACCCCAAACCGCCCGCGCTCCATTGACAGGCGGCGAGCTTTCCCGCAACTCTCGAAAGTAGCGGTAGAGCGGCGGGCGTTTACGAATGCTGCACACATCGATGGCGCCGAGAGTGCCACTTTAACGTAGCGGCGTACGCGCGCCGCAGCCTTGCGGCAGAGGTTCTTGAATGAGGAAAGTGAAGAGAAAAGCGCGGAGCTGTTATTTTCTTTCAATACGAAAGCACCGACACGGCTTTGCGCGGGGGAAGGGAGAGAGGGAGGTAAAGATTGAGGAGGAAAGTATAGGAGGGAAAGGACGCAGACGACTGTCTCGGACGCGGCCCGCGGTGCCGCCTGGGAAAGGGAAAGCAGTCAGGCGAGCCGGCATGGGCGCGCCATGTGCGCGCTTTACACCCGGACTCACGCCGCAGCCTTGCAGCTTGCAGTCGTTGCAGTCTCTATGGTGTCAACGGCACACTGCGCACTTGTTGCAAGCTCCTCCCCCGTAGCATCGGCAGGCATCGGTCGTTGTGCTCGCAGTGTTCGTGCGTTCGGAGTTAGGCCTGTCGCGCACTGTTCGGAGTTGGGCCTGTCGCGCGCTGTGGTGCGCGACAGGCCTAACTGGCGGAGCTCACGGATGTGGAGATTGTCGCCGAAGCTACTGCTGAGCAGCCAAATGAAGACTCTGCCGAGGTGGATCCCGCAAGCGCTGATGGTGGCCCGCTCCCGACATCAGCGGAGGTCGTAGCTGCCTTGGCCCTTGTGTGCCGCCACTGCGGTGCGATTGAAGGCACCGGCCTATGACTTATGGATCGCCTGGACTATATTGAGGACGCAGTCGTCAAACACGCCATGGCCAACAAAAAGCAGGCTACTCTTTTTCGATATTTTAAACCAACACAATAAATACTATGTTTGAATCTTCAAGTGAGTATTTACTGCACCACGCTTGAACGGTTCGTTGGTTGTTTTCAGCAAGCTGTTGACGCATTTTTTTTCGTGATTTTTTTATATCGAATTCTAGATATATCGAACTATCTCGCGATCGCCACGCCGTTCGATATATCAAAGTCCAACTGTACTTCTTATAATCTATAAAATATTCTGGTTGTAAATGATGGCTACACATTAGAGTGTAGTACAAAGATTTATTAGGAAACCAATTGTTCTGCTTGATTACTGCAAGCACGCTCCCTTGAACACCAGTGGAAGCTGCAATTCGACGGAAATACAGCTGTATACAGTGTATTTAGGCGATAGCAAAAATTGATCACCGTCGGCGTCCGGCGTCTTCTCGCGTCGGCGGCGCCAACACGAGTAATGCAAGAAATCATTAGTACGTGAAGACGTCATCATATGACGTCACAGATGATGAAATTTTGTTACGTATCGGAGGGTCACACAACTTGATGGTATCACATTACATTTTTTCATGGTTGAAATGGGCTGATCACAAGGGCAGTGAGTAACCAGCTGAGGGGCAGAAACCTACCTTTGTCAACTAACTTTGTCTCCAAACCACGTTGAACACAGAAATATCCCGGAGAGAAGTAAGAAACATTCAATGCATTGAATGGCAAAAAAACTAAGATGGTTCTTGCCTTTCAGTTGTTTCAGGTGTATACGTAAGGGAAACTATGAGTTTTTTTCTTTACCACTACTGAGAAGTGAAAAAACAAGATAGCCTGATTTTTTTCCGTCTGATATGCAGAGTGCTACACAGCAGTATTATATACTGAGGCATGGAACTGATGAGGTTGCAATAGTTTGAAAGAAAAAATAAAGCACGAATGCTGTAAGATTCGGATGCAAATATCGAACCGGAAGCGTAGCCTGACAGACTGCTTGCGGAATACGTGCAGTGGTCATGGAAAAAAGTATGCGAACATGCTGCATGTACCTCCTTTTCTGAGTCGCATTTATTTCTAAACGGTTGTAGCCTAGATGATTGATAAAAAGACAGAGTTATACATGTGACAAAAACAATATAGCATCTTTTGTTGCCACCTTGATCTGAGCCACGTGGAAAAAAAAAGAAACATAAAAAACCCGCACGCCGATATGTTCGAGTTACTTTTCTTTCTCCATATACACGTGAGGCTTTCATTTTAAAATTAACTCGCATGAAAGCACGAATTCGCGAGCTTCTTAATACGCATGGCTGTTCAGCGCCAGCTTCCCGTAGTCTACTCGCGCAACACCGCCAAGCGGCAGCAGTGAGCGGAGGCAAAGCGCGTGCTCGACAGCCTGAAGAAAGTGTTCGCTCAGGCACTGAAAAAAAAAAAAAAAAAAAATAGAGGCGGCGCTGGTATGGCATTACTGCATGGCGAACATAAGCGGCAGACTCTAACATGAAAATCATGATGTGCATGTCATCAATTCATGACCACAAGCCATACGTTCATGGTGCACTCGTGGTTGTTTCGCTAGACTAACATACCGTATTTACTCGCATAATAGGCGCACTTTTTTTTTTTTTCAGAAAATCCGGCTCGAAGTTAGGGGTGCCCCAATTACGCGGGGTAAAATTTTCGAAAATTTTTTCAATTCGTTTCTCGCGCTTTAAATCTGCACACTTGTCAAGTAAAAGGCGACTTTATCGTTTACCAATTAATTCAGCATAAAACAAACATACCTACGTACCTTTTAATGAACAAGCAAGAGCCGTCAACTGCACACACACACGTAAAATTTATTTACACGAAAGTCGTAGCTGTTCCTCCTTTTCCCTATTCGGAGATCACACGTTCATCCTCGCCGAGCGGGGATTCGTTTTCGGTGTCCGAATCATCCGCACCCCACAACATGTCATCCTCACTCGCATCCAGTGCGTTTGAGATACCCGTCTTCTTGAAGCTTTTCCTGACGACTTCGTCGGAGATCGTCTGCCACGCTTCCACGATGCAAGCGCACAGCATTTCCACAGGCGGCCTCTTAATCTTACCACCTGGAGTCAGCTGATGTTGTCCTCCAGCCATCCAGGTGGTGTACAGCCTTCGAACATTGTCCTTGAAAGGTTTATTCAAGGACACGTCCAAAGGCTGCAGTATCGATGTGAGGCCGCCCGGAATCACTGCCAGATCTGTGCGCAGCTCCTTTAGCTCATCTCGTACGCGGTCTACTGGGTGCCCACGAAAACTGTCCAGGACAAGCATGGACGGCAACAACAGACCACCCGGCCGCCGACCCCAGACTGTTTTCACCCAATCTACCATGAGTTCCGCGCTCATCCAGCCTTTTTCCTGGACTCTGACGTAGATGCCTTGAGGGAATTTTGCCTTTGGGAGCGTCTTACGTTTAAAAATAACGTAAGGCGGTAGCTTACGCCCATCCGCTGTCACCGCCAGCATTACGGTGCATCGTTGTTTATCAGCGCCAGACGTTCTGACGATGACGCTCCGTGCACCTTTCTCCTCCACTGTCATGTTCCACGGCATATCAAAGCAAAAGGGGGTCTGATCAGCGTTGCCGATCTGGGACAAAATGAAGTCTTTCTGCTGTCGGATCTTTATAACAAAACTGTGGAAGTCCACCACTTTGTCCTCATATGCTGCGGGCAAGCGCAGGCACAAGGTGGTCCGCCTTCGCAGTGCGAGGCCATGGCGCCGCATGAAACGAGTTGTCCATCCGGAGCTGGCTTCGGTTGCCGTGCTCCAGCGCGTACTGCATTGCCTTCAGTTTAAACACAGCCGTGTAGATCGCGTACTTCCCCATGGTGGAACCAAAGTTCAATACACGACCACAACATACGCACACTGCTTGCAAAATGGCGTTTCTTTCTTTTTTCTGATGGTGGTGATGGCGATCGAGCCCCCGGCGTTGTACACGTGACCTCCAAAAAGTGCGGCGATTTGGGGGGTATCAGTAATTGATGAAACAGCCGTTTTTTTTTTTTTCGCTCATATACGCTTTTTGTTTTTTTCAAGTGTTATTTCGACAAACACGTTGGTTAGGTCGTTGCACTTCGAATTTTTTTTATTTGCTCGTCGATTTGCCTTCTTTTTTTCTTCAGGGTACGGAGACCACATTCCAACTGTACCGCTGGGGGGTAGAATCGTTTCTGATCACGGTCAAGTTCGGGGTGCGCCTATTATGCGCGGAATTAAAAAAAATCAAATTTTCCGCTACCAAACTAGGGGTGCGTCTATTATGCGAGTGCGCCGATTATGCGAGTAAATACGGTATACCAAATTTTGTATTACATGACGTGAACGGACGATAAAGGAAATGACACATCCTAACATGATTACATGTTATACTCATTGTGCGTCTGCTGCTGTTTCGCTAGTTTCACATACACCAAATTCAGTGATGGAAGCGATGTTTTGCTTTTTGGAGCAGAAAAAATGGTTCTTTGAAGCAGTCTTAAGCGTCGCGCTACAGAGGAGAAAAACATGCTATAACTTGGGGTTGCTATTGGTGTTTTTGGAGCAGATTCATGTTCCTAAAGACTCCTAAAGTCTAAAACATCACTTAAGCATCGAATAAATATTTATATTTATTATTAAACACGCTGTACTACAGTATGCAGCTAGTATACAAGCAGTATAGTTGGCGTAAATCATGGGTGGGGGGGGGGGGGGATCAAGAGAGTTTGGACTTTTCTGGTGTTCAAACTGAGGAGGACAGCCCTTGCAAGTGTCACCCTTGTGATTTAGCTTTAGCATGTGATATAATTGAGTTAACAGTTAGGCACAGCGCAATAAAATTTAAAAATGACAGCACAATAAAATTTTAAAATGCTTTGTTTCTTTTACTGCGTACTTGTGTTAAAGGACCCTGAGCTGTGTGAACTATAAAAATCGCAAAAAGGTGAAAAAAAAAAATAAAAAAATAGACCGAACAGAACAATGCAATTGCTCGACTCTGACCCCATGCTCAATTTTTAACATTTTATTGAAAAGCATGATTTAATTCTTATATAAATAAGGATACAACACATATTAAAAAAAATTGTTTCCAAATTTGCATGTTACGCCGCAAATGTAGTCAAAAGACGATAGTCTTGCATCAGGAGAGAGCGAACAAAACGTTTATTTGATGTTCTGTGCAAGAAAATCGGTGAAGGGTATTCTGGAGACACTGCGTTAGAGTGCCTCAAGCATGTAGCAGAGACGAACGGGCGCATCGAGACACGTTAGACACAAGCGCCATCTTCGAAAGCGAAGGCATGCAGCCCGCGGAATTACCGCTCGTACAATAGTTTCAGTGCCGCTGTGACTATTCGATGAACCGCTCATACAGGAACTGCACCCTTTTGACTCTGAGCAGTCCGCCATGTCATCCACCATTACTGCCAAAACACGCCACCAAAACAAGCGAGTGAACATGTCGCGCCAAGTTCCAGTCCACTCAGCCGATTTAAGGTGGAGCAGCTTTTCCTGCTCCTCGGAGCCACTCCCACTCTGAATCCTCTCCCGACTCTCTCACTGGAACACTTGACTCCCGCCCTCACTCTGCCTTTGGAACACATTTCCTCCAAGAGGAGCTGCAAAACTTGCCTTGACTCCGCCATTGGAATTCAACATTTATTTTCCTCTCCCCATTCCAGTGTAAATGCTTGGACGTGCTCCCATTTAGGATTGCACGAAATAACATCTTTTCCTATTCTTCGCCTGCTAGATACGCTTGCGCCATGTAAGTGCGATGGTGTAAGGTGGCCGGCGCAACCTGCTGCCCCTAATTTCTTTCTTTTTACCTAAGTACCGACAACTGCCCCCTCTTCCAGCCCTCTCTCATGCGCAGTTGGCTTCTGCCGCCATTTTCTAACTTCGAAAATTTACAAAGCCATGCATGTGTCAGTACATTAGCCATGCATGTTTCAGTGGACACGACACGACTTTCTGCTGCGGTCAGTACTTTTGTCGTTAGTGAGCGGGGGCCTCGTTTTACCAGGTGCTGGCACAGCGTAAGGAAGAACATGGCTGCCAAAACCAACGTTAGCTAATGAGATTCGTCATTGTCACTTCAATGATTGTTGGTACTGAAGAAAGAACAGGGAAAATCTAGAACTTTAGCGCAACCCATTTCACTGCTAGTGGTTGCTTACAAAATTGCGTTGAATTAGAGAACTAGGTTACACCGCATAAAGTTCCAAAAGGTGAATTTTGCCTGCTAATGTAAATAACGGTCTCAAACTGTACTCAGAAGCAAAATAAATAGATATTTATAAACTCTTATACCAATTTAGGCACAAATGCCAACAATAGGCATTTATAGGTGCTATAAAAGCTCTCATTAATCCATAATTCATGCTCATATAGTACAGTCACCCTGTAGGAATGCAGGAAACAAAGCAGGCATTTTACCTAAAATCCGATCTTTAATGATTACCTGTGAATTAATATACACCTTGATAGATGCTTTCATGGCTTAGCACCCCTGCACAGCAGGGAAAGCATCCATGAAGACTAATATACACCTAATTGTTCACTTCAAATGCTTCAAAATTTTCACTAATTTAAATTCGAATTGAAGCAAATTCAAGTATGATACTCTTCGTTAAAATATTCGAAGCATTTAAATACTCATACAAGCCTACTTTGAAGAGATACTGAACATGAATTGAAAATCTGACCAATACATCCGAATTATATTAGGAAGACGCAACTGTTCTGATAAACAGAGTTTGTTTCACATATTTTTGAACAGTTGGCTGTATTTCTGGTAAATAGTCAATGCATGGGCCATGCACGCGGGTACAAGCCGTGATGTCAAAATTGCCGAGGCACATGCAGGATGCGCATGTTCCTGTGCCCTTCTACAATGCTTTATTCCAGCTAGAAGCATTGTTTGCTGCCTTTAAAAGTGGTTTCAGGATCCTTAGAGGAAGCTGAGCAGGTTGAGAGACGCGAGCCACAGTTGGCATGTTTGTTTCTGGTGTTGTCACCAATGTCACCTTCTCTACTACTTCCCAGCGAAGCCGCTAGACGCAGCATTTTTGAAAAAACGCACTAAATTTGTTATCTACTTCTAGCTTCTGCCGGAAATGAACGGCGTGTCAGTCGATTTTTGTGGCAAAGTTACTTTTTTTGTTTTACAGAAAGAGAAACAAGAGTTAAAGGCCATGTGGCCTGACAGAAGCTCTTACATTTCAGCATTCACTCTTTCAATGTGGCTGAAAATCTCAGCACAGACAATTTTGTTAAATATTATTTTAACTTGTAAAGCTGCAAACTAGAGGCGTACCTTTGCAACACACTGTTTCTCAATGGCTTTGCATATTCCCAATTAATTTTGAGCTTGCAGACTTTATTATCCCTCTTTTTGTTCATTCCTGCCTATCTTAAGAAAGTTCTAGTCATTAATATATCGCTCTCCATGCAACAAATCTCAATGTAAGTAAATTTACACATATTTTCGCTGTTAGCATTAAACAGGTACAAGCGTATAGACATTCTCACGAAAAGTAATTAGTTTCCAAAGCAATTTTGTAAAACGGGGTTGTGGCACAAGGGAAAGTTACAATGCTCTATCAAAGCATCTTTGTGTGCTGTTGTTGCAGCTAAAGCAAACTATCGATTTGTGGTGAAGCAGGGCCTACCTCTTTGTTGGCACGCCTCTTGGGAACCTCGGAAGTGGAGGCTGGCTGTGCCACATTCCCCAACAGGTCACCAAGGTCATCCAGGTTCAGATTTGGAGTATCCGGCTGCAATGTTCATACCCAAAAGGCACCAGACATGTAATATACTGCTAGAATGAACCTTGTGTCCATAAACTAATATCTTCAAAGAAGCCCGTGAACTACGAGCTTGTTGGTACAGATTTGCCCGAATAAAAACTTTGCTCACAAACATGTTTGCTATTGCCTTCGTCAGCGTCATAATCCCGTGACAATATTCATAGTAACAATTAGTGCAAAACAACAAAGATGAGGCAAAGCTAATCCTAGGTCTGTTTAGGTTTTGTTGTTTCATTCAGTTTTTCGCCACAATATTTTTAGCTACAAAAATGTTTTGCCTCTTTCAATATTTTTCATTGCTTCTCTTCCAGTTGAGTACTACTAGAGTCACACTCCACTTCAATAAAAGTTTTTCGATTCCCCGCCTGCATCCCATAGGTTCTAATGTATTAAAACTTCCTCCACAACCAACCATTTTCTTTATTGCTCTCCCAGTTCAACGAAACGAGTTGTTCGGGGGGCACGAGTTACTCGGGCAGCTACAAATCGAACCATGCTAACTAGTAAATTGAAGTGACAACACTTTTTATCCTTAAAAACGGCACGAAAAGAAGTACATACGACAGCAGTTGCCTACGCATTTTCTTTTTGTTTCTCCTGCTGTCTTCAACGAGAAATTCTCATTAGCTGACCAGCATTCAGAGTCTACATTAAGCACTTTCTTGGTTATCTGACAGCTAAAACGATCGTAAACGCACCGAAGTTGACCAAAGTCCACGTAGCCCACCAAATGCTGTAAAACCATAAGACCATGGGGGACGCCATCGTTTCTGGTTGATGACGATACTATGCAGCATTCAGTAAAGCACAGAGTTATGCCGCGAAAGCCTGTAAGCTTGGCCAGCCGAAGCTGAGCAGAGTTCACACGTTGGATATTGGCCACTGGCTCGACTTTTCTTTCACGTGTTCTGTGGCGCTAGCAGTGCGAGTCCTAGTTAGTCCCCGCCTCTTCTCGTTAGCTGAGTAGTTCGACACCTTGTCAGCTTCGACCTGCACATTTTTTTTTACCTCGGCCTACAGAAGCGAGGCGGCGCTACAGAAAAAGAAACAGAAGTTTTTTTTTGCTGTAGCAGAAGGCGGAAATAATTGCCGTGGCAGCAGCAGGATGAAAAAAGGAATACATCACCGAAAAATACAGTATTTCGTCGAGTTCATTGTCAATGATACTCCAAAGCGACATCTTAGATGTGCTAGCATCGGGCACATCTGCTCAATGGAAGAAGATGACCCAACTAGCCAACGAAGAACTTGACAAGGCGGTGTATGCCTGGTTTTGGGATACGAGGGCTAAGAGGATACCGATCAACGGCAGCCCAATTCAGCAGGAAGCCCTAAGCTACGCCTGCATTTGGGGCATCAACGAAAACTTTAAGGGAAGTGCGGGGTGGCTCAACCAATTTAAGGAGCGCCATGAGATAGTCGGGAAGTTGCTGTGTGGAGAGTCCACTTCTGCAGAGAGAAACGGTGCGCCGATCGTGGATCGCGTCTAACGCTACTGTCATCGTCAAGAAGTACACTGCGGCCAACGTGTGCAATACTGACGAGACCAGACTCTTCTACAAAATGCTGCCAGCTAAGATGCTCAACTTCAAAGGCAAACAGTGCCACAGAGGCAAGCAGAGCAAAGAGTAAGTGACCGTGTTGCTCGGTGCAAATATGGACAGCGTCGCAGTTCATAAACTCCTTGGACATCCTGCATAGTTTTCTTGGGACTCACGGCGACGATATCGCCATGTGGCTTGTCACAGTGTGAGCAGCGCATTCTGCCGTTGCTTGTGTGAAAACGCAAGCAGTAGAAAACAAGCGATTTTTTTAAAGTTTTCGAAATAAACTGCTCCCTTAGTGTCGTGCATAACCTTTTCTTTTTATTTACCATGTTTTACGAATGATGAAATTCTCTCTACAACGAAATTTTTCGCTATCTCCGTGAATTTTGTTGTAGCATCTCGCGACATTCGCACGAAAAATCAGCGCACACACCAGCATTTTTTTATTTAGCAGCGCTCGTGCATCGTTATTTGACATCCCAGAGCTGATGAATGAGTCAATCTGATGAACTGTTCAACTTACCTCTGAAAGCACAGTCAAATTTACGGTCGCGAAGTGCCTTTGCAGATTTGCCCTTTACACAACCGCTGGTAAAGCAGTTGTGCGATTCCACTGACCCTTAGGCACTGGCAAGCTTCTGTTGATGTCGAACTCAAACAGCTTTCGGCTAGAGTATGTGCCGTAGAAATTGATACTACTGCCTTACAAACTAACCCTGCTGCTACATCGCTCGGATAACCTGGATGCGCGGATGACTTCTCCGATAAGCTGAAATCCATTGAGCATCGCTGTGATGCCGAAAGCAGGCTTCATCACTCAAGTCTGCTATTTTTTGGAATCCCCGAGAGAGAAAACTCAGGCTTATCATAGCCAAGTTCTCATTTTTCAAAGATAAGCAGCGTGTTCTTGAAAAAGGTTTTAAGCTAAACGGCCGCACATTCTCCATAAGAGAAGACTTTCCGCTTCAAACGCGGGTCGCTAGAAGAAAGCTGTTGGAATTTGCTAAATCGAAAAATGCCACTTGTAAGCTTACTGTTGACAACATGCGAATTGACAGCATGGTGTACGTGTACAATGAAGCATAGGACACTGTAAGATCACTAACACAATAGCTATCGCGAAGCTCGAATTTATGATCACCTGACCAGCCCATCAAGTCACGGGCCATAGCAGCAACGAAGCTATCTGTATCATTTACGAACACACACGAAGCTTGATTTCAAATCACATTAAATTATGCTCTGATTTAGATAATAGGGACTGCGACATTCTACTGCTAACTGAAACCTGGCTTCATAGCGATATTACCAACTTATAAGTGCTAAATAACACTGACAGGTAGGCCACATACCAGAAATACCGCGATGTAAGGAGAAGCAGGGGGTGTGCTCATCGCAGTCAAAAAGCATATTTCTAGTTGTCTAGATGTCAGCAATCCATTAGAAATTATGTGGACCTGCATTACCTCCCATGCTTCTAAGTCGAAAGTGTTCCTCTGATCTTTGTACTAACCTCTCCTCTGTCCGAGAAAAGTTCAGAAATGCTGTATTAAATATTTAATGCAACTTCAATTTTCTGGACGCTGATTGGACTGACCTAACAACATGCTCAAACAACACTCGTGATTCCATTGACCTGACTCTTGGCTTCTCACTTGCGTAGCTAAGCCTCACGACAAGAGAACATATTACATGTAATATTCACATCTGCTCTTGATAACGTGAAAACTAACTTATAACCCTGGGGTTAGTGACCACTTGCCTCTGTCCACTGGGTTCGAGATATTTGTATGTTCATGAAACGCAGTACTACAAAAACATATTTACAGCTACAGTAAAGCAAATTTTGAAGCCATTAACCACCACCTTGAAAACTTTTACAATACTTTCCTTCCATCATTCTTTTGCTCAGTCACAAAATACTGGCCTCTTTTTCAACATAATCTAACCGAGTTAGTTCATGCACACTTATCACGTATCTCGCTTAGAGTCACATTATCTAAACCATGGTTCCGCAGATCGCTGCACTCTCTCTCTCTCTCTCTCTATATATATATATATATATATATATATATATATAAAGACTATTCGAAGCGGCAAAACTCAAGGGCACCCCCCGAGTCTCAGGCAAAACATCGGGCTGCAGAAGAAACCTACTGTCGCACCCTTCGTGACGCTAAACAGAAATTTATGTCTTGGGACCTTGAATCGCTCATCAAAAACAACCCGAGAAAGTTCTGGAAATTCATTTCCCCTACTAAAGCCGTTAACGATATTTCACTGGTGCATGGTGACGGAAGAAATGTTGATCTTAACAATTGTGCTACCCTGTTTAATAATTATTTCACGAGTGTTTTTACTAAGGAACACCATTCCAACATTCCATCTGCAGATGAAGTTGATTATGGTACATGGACATCATAGTCGTCACTTACGATGAATTCTCAGCACTCACTGAAGATATGAAAATATCGACGTGTGGACGAGTCGATGGCATTAAAACTGGAAATCTTAAACAGACCATTGCATCTTTTGGTATCATATTTGCCCGCATCTTCAATCATTCATTGTCAACGGGTGAGATACCACATGAATGGAAAATTGGCAAATTCATACCTGTATTCAAATCTTGCAACATATCCAATGTTAGTAACTATTGCCCCATATCTTTAACTAGTGTCCCATGTAACCTGCTAGAACATGTATAATTGCATCTAATATCGCTAACTACCTTAAAGCTAACAAATCATTTATCGGAACAAACATGGGTTTAGAAAAGGGTTTTCATGTGACACCCAACTAATGGAATTCACCAATGATTTATTCATGTTCATAGATAACTACCTTGACCTAGACTGCACGCTTATCGATTTCTCTCAAGCTTTTGATCGTGTTCCGCATTGTCGCCTAATATCTAAACTACCGTCACTAAATCAAGACTCCTTTGCAGTCCATTATATATATCCTGGATCAAACTTTCATTCCGTAAGCAGTATACCGTTACCAATTCCTTCTCATCTGCTCTAACATATGTAACCTCTGGTGTCCCAAGGTAGTTGTACATTGGTCTATTTGATTTCGGTTCCGTGATGACTGCCGCAGGTGGCACCAGTGTTGTTTATGTATATAAGCATGCGCAAGTTGGAATAAAGGAACTTTTGTTCCGATGAGCACTCAAGTTGTCTAGTCGCTCGTTCATCGGCGGCACACGCCACAATTACATTGGCGACGAGGATGCTCGTTTAAAAGGGGTGTGATTTTCGTCATTTTCGCCAACTGTTTCCTGCGCCATGAGTGTTTCCGGACTGGCACCGCCTCCCCCGTTTCTGCCCACTTGTGCTCTTTTCCTTCTCAGGAAGATTCCTTGCGTGACCAGTTCGTTGCGGGCGTATTATCTCGGAACTTGCGTGAGCGGTTGCTGCTTGAAGGGTCTTCTCTTTCGTTCGCTCGAGCTGTACTGATAGCGACGCAGTTTGAGCAGGCAACCAATGATTGCAAAGAATTTGCTACTGCAGATGTCCAGAGCATGTAAATGCTTGCAAAAACACCCCTCCGCCCGCATCTTCTGCCAGCGACCCTTCGAAGCGGTCGCACAGCCAACAGGGCCAGTGTTACCGCTGTGGTTCACCTAGGCACAACGCATCTTCATTCCTTTGCCCCGCCAAAAACAAGCGGTGTCATGGTTGCGGTATCATGGGTCACTTTCGCTCGGTCTGCAACAGAAACGCCGCTCCTGTTCGTGAACTAGACGACGAAAGTTCGATAACTGAAGAAGTATTGAGCATTCTTGCCGTGACGACATCCACTCGTCTCGCAATCTACGTATCGGTAGCAGTTGGTGAAACGAAGTTAACTTTCCTCGTGGATTCAGGGTCATCGGAATCAATTTTGATGCATGACCTATTTAGACAGCATTCTGAAGGTCAGCAGCTTTCAGCTGCTAGAATTAGACTACTGCACTATTCGAAGAAACCCATTCTGGTGTGCAGTTGCTTCTTTGCTGATGTCACGTACAATAACTGCACAACAAAGCTTCTTTTTTATGTCGTTGAACAAGGCACCTCGCTTTTGGGTATTGATGCAATTAGGGCGCTCAGTCTGCAGATTGATAGGTCGTCACTACAGTGCCTTATAGTTTACAGTGCCGTATAGTTTACAGTGCCTACAGTGCCGTATAGTATAGTTTAGTGGGGGCAATCCACATTTCCAAGCTTGACCTTGCATCAGCTTACCATCAGGTCATGCTTCACTCCGAGAGCCGCGATTTAACGGCTTTTATAACACACGTCGGCCTCTTTCGTTTTAAGCGCGAGTGTTTTGGGCTTGCGTCGGCATCATCTGCTTTTCAGAGTATGATGTCGAAAATTCTGCAGGGCTGCAGCGGCGACCTGTTCTATATCGATGACATCATTGTGTTTGGAAAGGGCAGAGAGGAACACATGGCGAATCTTACTGCAGTGCTGAGGTGCATAAAAGAGGCAGGACTCAAATTGAACACGAAGTGCGTCATCGATACGCCAGAGCTTGCTTTCTTGGTCCACAGGATCACCGCAAACGGTATTGTGCCATTGAAGGAAAAGGTGCTTCCATCTGAGACACTCCAGCGCCTACGAATCCAGCCAGCCTTCGATCATTTCTGGGATTGGTCAAATATTATTCTAGGTTTATTCCCAATTTCGCTGACATGGTTGAACCAATGCGTGTCCTGCTAAGAAAGGGGCAGCGATTCGTTTGGTCTTACGAGATAGACGCTAGTTGCAGAAAGACCAAAGACGCGCTGGCATCTAGCTCTATACTGAGAATGTTCGATGAATCTCTTCCAGTCTTAGTGTCGACGGACGCATCAGAGTGTGGAGTTGGAGCGGTCCTACAGCAGGTGGACGGACATAAACTGCACACTGTCGCTTTCGCGTCTCGAGTCCTTTCGCCAGCTGAGAGGAAATATTCGGTAGGAGAACGGGAAGCGCTGGCCTGTGTTTGGTCGTGCGAGCGGTGGCACGTGCACTTGTGGGGGCGCCACTTCACGTTGCTCACTGATCATCAAGCCTTGGTGGCATTGCTTTCAACCCAAGAAACAGGAAGGAGCCCCTTGCAAGTAGCACAATGGACAGAGCGCCTACTACGGAACAACTATACCGTCGAGTACCGCAAGGGGTCGCAAAACCAAGGGGCGGACGCACTGTCACGCCTACCCACGTCGTCTTTCCAGGAAGAAGAAACGCTGTTTGACGAGGTAGTATCAGTTTTCGAAATTCCTTCCTGCATTACCAGAGAACAGTTTGAGCAGTCCCAATTACAAGATAGCACACTGCAACAAAGCAAAACCTATGTGCAATCGTTGTGGCCTGCACACAAATCGTTATCGGCCGAGCTTCAGCCATTCTTCAAAGTATGAGACGAACTTTCTGTGGTAGACAATCTTATCTTGCGAGGCGAACGGCTTGTGATTCCCATGTCACTCATGCAGTAGGTAATCGCTGCAGCACATGAGTCGCATCTCGGAGTGGTGCGAACAAAACCGCGGCTGCGAGAAAAGTATTGGTGGCCGGGCATGGACCACCAAGTCGAGCTAGCTATCCAGATGTGTAGCATATGCCAGGAAGCAGATAAGAGCGTCAAGGTGCGAGCTACACCCTTGCAACCGGTCCCCTTTCCAGAGCAGCCGTGGCTCAAACTAGGCATGGATATTGTGGGCCCATTTGAGAGGGGGCCCTACGATTGCAGATATGCAATCACGCTTATAGATTATTATACCAAATGGCGCGAAGTGCATTTCTGTAGCGAGACGACAACCAGCACAGTAATACGCTTCTTAGTCGCTGTGTTCGCACGCGATGGCTACCCAGAAGAGGTTATTTGCGATAACGGTCCACAGTTTGCATCTCGGGAGTTGGAGGCATTTCTTCAAGATCGCGGCATCCAGGTCAAACATTCGTCCGTATACTATCCACAAGCAAACGGCCAAGTGGAGCGCTTTAATAGAGTATTAAAAAGTTTCATTCAAGTGGCGGTTCTTGAGCAGCGGCCCTTGCGCCAGACGGTAACAGAGTACCTGTGAGCTTACCGATGCACATTGCATGCTACAACGGCAAGGGCTCCAGCTCTTCTGCTACACGGGCGGCTGCCAAGAACTCGGTTGGATGCCGACGGTCATCCTTCGGCAACCTTCTTTGATGACCCTAACTCGGAACTCTGGCGCTTACGTGAGCGGGTAAAGCAAAAGCAACAGAGCAGCAAACGATACACGGACGCTCAAAGGGATGCAAGGGAAACCAGAGTTGACATTGGTGAGTTCGTCAGAGTGAAGAAACCTACTAGATTTAAAGGCGACCTCGAATTCAGCCATCCAAGAGAAGTGATCAGCAGGAAGGGACCATCTTCTTTTCGCCTGGCTGTAGGCAAAACGTGGAATGCATCCAAGTTCTCAAAGGTCATATTTGCAAGATGTTTCAGCGCACGAACGAAGGAAAAAAGGACAGGGTAGACAGAAAGAGCGTTGACTTCCAACTAACTTTATTTCACAGAGTGGCAAGAATTTATATGTCTAAAAAGGAAGATTACAGAGCATGAAGGTAAAAAACAAGCCTAATCTACACACCAGTAACAGCACGTCTGACGGGTCTTCTATTGCCTCAAAGCCCAGCCAGGTAATCACGTTCAGCCAGTGATAAAGCAACCGATGAAGTGCTTACGCATTTATCTCCTAGCACGTGTATTTTTTCGGCTTCGATAATTTCTCGGGTAAGCTGGTCCCTGTACCTTGCCAATATAGAGCACTGATCAAAGAGGGGGGTGCACCCACAATCTTGGCAATGCATGCCAAGATGCCCTTGTACCACATTGTGCACATTGTTTCGGTGTTCACGGAGGCGGTCGTTTATGCACCTGCCGGTTTGGCCGACATACCCCCCCCCCCCCTCGTCCACGGATGGGCGAGGGGGGGGGTATTTAGATGCTTGTGTGCGTGCGCTTATTCTTTGATGGGGAGAATCGTGTGCCTTCGGCTTTTACTGGAACGATCGCGTTAGTTGCCGGGCCCACAAAAGTCACTTCGGTCTCTGCACAGGCCCCGTTTGCGAAAAGAGCACGCTTTTCATACACAGCGAGAGGAAGCACTTGTTAGTTTGTACTCATCAGTACCTGTGATTGCGTATCGTGCATCATTTTTGTTTAAACAGTGTGTTGCATGTCGAGCAGTAAATGTTGTTAGTTTGCTCTTGTCCTGTGCGCATCGTTTTCGTGCGTCATCTGTGCGAGAGCAGCGCGCTGCACGTCACGATCTGCTCGCCGTTCTCAGCATGACACTACAAGTTGTTGCTGTTGCATTCATTGCTTCACCATTACAGCAAAGCTGTGACTTGTTTGCTTTTGTTTTTTTTTACGTATTTACGGCCTTTACCGCTGCGTGCCCTCGGAGCTTGTAGATCGCTATCGCGTCGTCGCAACCGGCGGTGGTTTCGGCCAGCGGTAGTTCCTTTTACGAACCTCGTGCACATGCAGGCGCCAAAACTAAGTCATTTTATGCGATCCAAGATCGCATCTGCCGCAGTTCTGCCGCAGTTGATTTGACTGGTTGAGTGCACACTTTCGGGGTTCTGTCAGTTACGTCGTCGCCATACATAATCGTGTTAATAGCGACCGCAGTTTCGTCCACAGCGATTATGGCAACGAGATTCACACGCACTGTAGAAGACGGTGTGTGCGCCGGTTGCACACGCACTTCCAAAGCTTCAAGTACGCTCCTCTTGGCCTTCGTTCGACGGTTTTCGTACTAAAGTTCGTATCACCCGCCGCGATTAGGAAATGTGTTCGTAGCATTCGAATTTAGGCCCAATGGACATAGTGGAGTTTGGCCGGAGATTGCCGCAAATTCGTATCTGCCGCGGTTTTGCATCACTGAGATTCTACTGTAGGTTTAGATAAACGCTTCTTAAACTCATTTATAATAAAATGGGGTAGGTACGAAAAGCCTGGAGCGGATTGAGCTGCTATTTTGCCAATGCGGCGAGATCACCCACAGAAATGCTGATTTCCGGATATTTTCATGACAACCATACAAACGGAAGAAACAGTCGAAATCTGGGAGTCTCCCAGCCAATCCGGGAAACTTGGCAAGTATAGATGATGGTTTTCCATTTAGTGTAATATTACTAGGTGTTTGCCATGCTACCCTAGACTCGCGTCTCTATCTCAACTCCATTCATTGCAAGTGCTCCCGAGATAATCGTGACAACTGCATGCAAGAGTCCTTTGGTATAAATGTACATAAGTCTAGCGAAAAGCCTTTAAATTCAAGATTGCAGAGATTAAAGCATAGATTGCTCACTTTAGCAATAATTTTGTGTCAGATGACAAAGTTCTAGGTACAAACAGGATTGAGCCCCCCCCCCCCCCCCCCCGCCACATCTATCTCCATGTTAAAACCAGCGCTTCCTTGAATCAATACACTTGCAGGGTTCGTACAGGTTTTAAAGGCAAAAATTCAAGGGTTGTTAATAAGGACTTTCAAGGCACAAAAAAGTTTTTTTCAAGGACCCATATCAATAATTGATCTCATACTCATCATAAAAGAACGACAAATTTATTGAACACTTATTGAACAGCCTAAGAAGAGTTGAATTATTGAACAGTTTAAGACCCGTTCAAAACTACAGTGAGGCAGATGGAAAGTGTTCACGAAAGCTCCAGCAGTTTTGCAATGACTCCTTCGTTGATAGTTAGCAGTTCTTGTGTCTTGTTTTTGCTGTTTTCCCGAGACTGTTTGACTTCACTATGTATGTGACATCACCTGTCTTTTCGGCTTTCGAAGCCAATTAATCTGCTGAAGTTGTCAGATAAGCAACTGTTGCTTCTAGCTTCACTTTTCTTTTTCCTTAAATTATCGATTTCGTCCTCCACAAGGTGCCTTTTTAAATCATTCGCTTCTTTTTGTTGCGTCCTCTTTTGCTTTTCCAAATGTGCGTTGCTTCCTCTTCTGCTCTTCCAAATGTGCATGGTAATGATGCCTTGCAGATGAAACAGAGGTCTACAGTTCCTATGTTATAGGGATGTTAAGGATGCCGCCTGCCTTATCAAAGGCGTCACATATAGCACGTTGCATGATGTATGACAGGCTTTTGAGGTTTTCCACAGAAACTTGCTTGTTTACACTAAACCCTTTCGCAATAGTTGCCTGGCCGTGGCTCAACACAAGCAAAAGTTCCACTACTCTCCACAGCTCACTGTACGATGAGTTGAACTTGAGGAGTTCTGAAAAAAATGTATCTAGCTTATCCGAACTCTTTTTGAACATACGCAGCTTGTGCTTCTGCATCTGTAGCATTTCGGCATACTCAGCAAGTACAGTGTCTCGATGGTAATCAGTCAACCTTTCAGCAGCGATAAGCGCATTCAAAACATTCTTGAGACCTGCTAAACACTGGTCTGGCTTGGTTGGTGCACATTTGCCGAGGATCTAGCGAGGAGAGACCTCTAACCAAGGGGAACTTCAGAGGACTCTTCTCAAGAACCTTTTTCGTCACACTGAGAAGGAATTGCTTACATTCCATTTTAAATGCAAATGCCTATTTTGCACTGACCTCAGACTTCTTCAAAATTTGCTCAGCTGCCTGTCCAATGTCCACTCTCTCAAATGCAGTGTGATTGTTCAAGTCTTCAATGTTGATTTCCAACAGGCCTGTCAGTCCACTTGATGCAGAGAGAACTTAGCACTTCAAAAACTTAGTAAGCAACTTCCGGACAATTTCTTCAAGATGCCTTGCGAGAAAGAATACAAGTGGTTGGTCCACCTGATATTCCGTCAGGAAAGGTATGAGAATTAGTGCAATCGCAAGGACGAAGTTCGTGGGCCTTGCACGCGGTATTCAAATCCGAGGACTGCGTCAAAACTGAACGAACGAATTCGCCACTCTCGCGGGGTGTCACATACTTTATCAAGGAGCTAACAGCTGTGTCCTTCAGGTTGTCGATGTGCTTCACACTCCTCTGGTGGCTTTTTAGTGCAGACTCCCCCATCGATGAGACATCGAATGTCTTTGCACATGGTCTGCATCTAGCCCGATGCAAACTCATTGGGTTCGGTGCGACCCAGTGTTCGTTCGCAACGTAGCTGAGTCACAACTCCTGGAAACTGCACTGCCCGGGCATTGCACGCAAACACAACTACGTCCACGTCCAAAGCGCTCGGCATAAAATGTACTCTGATGAGGCAAACGAGAGGTCGCGAACAAGTGGGCTAAATGTCTATCGTCGATGAAAAACGCACACACAATACGGTAACACGAGTGCTGATGGCGAACTTGTGGTACACTCTACGGTTGTGTTCCAACATTCACCGTAGACTGCTAAATAGACAGCTAAATGCATAGAGTTTCCTAATATACACTAGAGGGAACTCTGGCGCTAGTGTCTATGGGAGCTGCAACGCACGGCCCTTCAGTGAGCATGGGAATGATGGGTAATACACACATTTGTCTCATCTTCGTACTTCTGGCCTGCTTTTGGCTGCGAGTGTGTGTGTGTGTGGCTTGAAGCTGTTTTCTCATGAAACAAAAATCAGCAAATGTTCAGTTGTTGCGCTTCACCACCTTATTCTTTTAGACTTACCTCTCCAAAATGGGTCACGAAGTTCAAAAGGGTTGAATCTTTCTTTCAAAACAAAACTTAAACACAGCAATAAACGAAGCCACAAGTACGATTCGCCACCCACAAGTACGAAGACTAGGCAAATGTGTGTGCTACCCATCATTCCTATGGTCGCTGAACGATTGCATCGACAGAGTCCCCTCTAGTTAATTTTAGGAAACTACATGGCTAAATGGACGGCGGCCATCTTAAGTCTCATTTCCATTCTCACGTAGCTGGCAAAATAGACAGCTTCGAGAAGACAGCATCGTATACAAATACGATGCAGGCTACCTTGCGGTCTAAACAGGATGGAGGCTCAGCCAATTACGCAGATAGATCAAATCTCGCCGGAATTGTCGTCTGCACATAAGCAGACGCTTCCCCAGACGTTCAATGTGAGTAACATTTATTAGTTTTTTATTTCAATGCAAAATAAACCAAAAAATACAACTGATACATTTGTTTATTTTGGCCTTTTCTTCTTGGTGCGAGGTGGGACATTATCCCGTAAAAGCTGTTCAGACGTGTTCCAATTATTGGACAGCTTGGGCTCGGTGCTGTCTTCTAAGCAGTCTGCGTAGACTGTCTACACGCTGTATAAGAATTGGAACACAGCCTATCTGTGGCGAATAACCGAATCAGATTGCATTGGCTAGGATCAGAAGGCAGCCATGTCCGCTCTCAATGTGGCTGGTAGCTGAATGAACACTCGGCATCGCTGAAGTTTATAGACCTTTTACATTCTCACGGTGTTGTTGGCGGTAGTTGTAGCATGGTCCCTAGAAAATGTTGCTAGTCAGTACGTCTCCGCGTTGTCTTCATGAAAGGCCGCGTCCGTGCTGATGATGCATGCTTCGCGATCACGGCACTCTGATCGATTGTGGCGCCCCCTGGCACCCAGCGCATAGACCAGCGGCACAGCCGCGGCCATGCCGCTAGTTCAAGGGTTTTCAAGGTGTTCAAGGACCCTTGCGAACCCTGACTTGCGACCAAAGCAGAGCCTGAAAGGTAGCTGTGCCATAGTACGAAAATGTGATGGGGTGAAGCATATTAAAGGTCATCTTTAATGTGATGTTGACTGAATTTGTCTTTGGAAAGTTTAAATAGTTTGTACAGTAACTCCCATATTCAGAAACACTCCTTGACTTGACCTGCCACCGCCTCATGGTAGCGCGTTTGAAATGCATTTGGGCAACCTAGGCACCGCCTGAAGACAGCGCGTTCGAAATGTGTTTGTGCTGCATTGAAGGGGGTGACAAGTCAACTTCAAGTGAAGGAGCGTTTCTGGATACGGGGGTAAAATTCCAGTGTAAATACGATCGAACAGCACACCCTATTAAAAATTTATTCGAAGTTTCGAATATTCACACACCACTATTTTTAATACTAAAATGTTATGGTGACTTCTTGAAGGAAAACCAGTCTGGTCACACTTGGAAAGAAATCGCCGCTATTTTGACTCACTTATTCTAGAAAAACTTCGTTCAATCAAGTTTTGCCCAGTCAGTTTTGTTAATTCGGTTTGACAACACTGAACCCTATGGGTACATGCCAGTGAACTATGAGAAAGCCGGATTTCGTTGGATCAAGTTTAAACTGTATCTTTCCTTTTTTTTTTTATAACAGCATCACTGTGCTAGAAGGCAGAATAAATTGAGTTGCTCATTCCTAGTGTAGTGGAGACGGAACATTCACAAAAGGTGGGGCAAGATGACATTACTTTCTGTGTTGTTTTGAGTGTTTGTTCCCGGTGTGCTATAGAGCATGAATTGTATACTAGATCAACTAAACAAACTTCCCAATCAGGTCTGTGATTCTCTTCTATAATTATGCTGCAATGTCATAAAGTAAGATGAGATAGTCGGCAAATGTAATCATGAATGAAAATGTCACAGCTGAAATAGTACCAATCATGATGCAGTTTGGTTCCTTTCCACACACTTTTTGTACGAGTGCGTGCATAATTCAGCAATGCCGAGCTACAAAGCACATAATGCTGAAATAAAACATGCTCACCAGGCGGCCAATGCGTCCCCCCCTCTTCTCTAACTCCGCCAGAGCATTCTTGAAAGGTGTCGGGGTGCGGGGTCCATTCTCTTGCTTCTTCACCAGGGGCGTGTTGAGGGGCTCATTGCTGCAACGAAAGACAAAGCACTCACAGCCTCTGAAGGCCCAATGATCTGTAGCTGCACACGTCCCTGAGCAAGCAACCGAGTTTCAATACAGCCACATTAGAACACCAACCGCATGAAGATAGATCAATGATTGTGTACAAATCGCACAATGACGCCAAATCATGAAGAACACACTTATGCCAAGCATGCCCTGCTTTGCATATGTGCGTTGGTAGAGCAACCACTCTGGAAAGGCATTGGTCAAGAGTTCCGACGCCGGAACCCGATGATTTTTCAGGCAAAAAGCTTTTCTTTCCGAGAAATCCAAACAGATTTCCTTGAGGCTTCGTGCTACAATGATGCGATTGTCTTTTCTCTCTTTCTTAACGCTTCTGCCACGTTGCGGGGTCCCGCAAAACTTATTTGCAATACTTGTGTTCATGTGCTTTGAGTTTACGATGAACTCGCCCTTGCGCTGTCGATTGCTAGCTTCCTAGCAAGTTCAATTGGTAGAGCAACCACGCCAAAAGCTGTTTCCGGTTTCAAACCTCGTATTAGGATGAACTTTTCAGCAATTAAGAAGCTTTAAGCCTTACCGCTAATCTTGTTTACATTCGTTCCTTTTTTTTTTCTCTCCACACACTTTCTCTGTTCCTCTTCCTCTCAGAGGGGCATTTAGGCATTCGGCTTCGAGAATTTACCGCTTTGCTCCTAAGCAACTGTTTTTGTTATAGTTCGCCGCTGTGGGCTTGCATGTAGTTGTGTTGGTGGGTATTAGGAGCATTTTTGGTTGGATATGGTTGAAGGTTCGCGATGCTTGCGTCCTCTTCTCTATTTGCGGGGCGGACCGTTTGTCATACAACTGAGAGAGGAGTAGGGCTAAAGTGTCTTTCTCTTTCTTTCTTGCCTCCCATGCTCCTGTGTTCAAAAGCCATAGCTGCACACTGTTAGGCACGATAGTATACTACCATATTTACTCACATAGTGAACACATTTTTTTCTCGAAAAATCGGAGCAAAGTTGGGGGTGCCTATAATGCAGAGAAAATTTTATCAAAACTTTTTCGGTATGAGTAAAAAAATGCGGTAACGCAAATAAAGTTACGTCATTACGCTTCATTGTTACACTTCACTCATCCTCTGGGGTTGAAGGCGCTATCTTCTGCAAGCTGTTCCCGTGCCACCCTTGCACGCCATAAAAGCATTTCAAAGATACCGTATAAACCGGACTATAGGTCGAGTGGTAATATAGGTCGACCCCCCAAGTTCAGGTTACCGAAAAATAAAAAAATAAAACAACCCAAAACTGCCAAACCACATTTATTTGCGAATTGGGCGCACCCCATCCCGATCGTCGGAGCTCCCCTCTACCACCATCGCAACTGTCGCATTGTCGCACCATCGCATTGTCTTGCGTTTGAAAATGACGAAGGGCGGAAGCTTTCTACCATCTGCCGTGCATGCCAGCATGACGGTGAAGCGCTAGTGTTCGTTGCCAGTGGACAGCAGCTTCACATCTTTGGCGCCGCGCTGCGTGATCGTGGTCGACGAAGGCATGTCAAACCACACGGGGGTCTCATCGGCGTTGTCAATCTGCCCCATCATGTAGTCGTTCTGCTCCCGAAGCCGGTTTACGAAGCGCTGAAAGTTTATGAGCTTGTCCTCGAACTCCTCCGGCAACTTTTGACAGATGGATGTGCGCCGCCGGAGAGAAAATCCTTTGCGTCGCATAAATCGACGCACCCAAGAGTTCGGTGCACGAAGCTCTTCTCTCGTGAGCCCAGCTTCCCGAGCGAGTTCCACGGCTTTCTTGCGAATCGTATCCACGGTCACTGGCAGCGAGCGCGCACGAACTTCCCGCACAAACTCCGCTAGCTTATCCTCCAGCTGCGGATGAACGGCACTTCGTCCACGAAACGACATTTTTCGAGGATTGCACATCTGCAGCTTCCCTTTCTGCGCCCTCCAATAGCGCACGCTTTTTTCTGATACACCAAAGCGGCGCTGAGCAGCCATATTCCCGTTCGCTTCTGTGAACTTAACAACTTCTAGTTTAAACGCAGCTGAGTACTGCCTCCTCGCACCGCTAGACATATTCAGTGAACGAAAAAAAAAAGGCCACTAAAAATGCAGCGCAATGTCAAGCGGAGCGAAAACTCGGAACAGATCAGAAGCAAATCACGAACACAAAAAAACCGACTGCGATTGGATTTGGATGCGGATATGGCCGCGTCTGGCTTCACAAGCACATGCAAGCCATATGTTGCCAGACAGCGTTGCACTGTTGGCTAGAAACCGCTATATAAGACGAGGGGCGACTTTAGCTTATTATTTTATTGAAAAAATCTCGACTTATATTCCGGTTTATACGGTATCTTTTCTAGCAATCGTTGAACTGCAACAGTAGTATCTGCTTGGATCTCGAAGGGCGCCCAAAAGCATGCGCTATGATGCCATGAAGCACTTAGCCAACTTCATGGCAACCTCGCAAGGCGACCGCGCTGCCGTCGTTGACATTGAAGCAAGCAAGCAACTAACATTGCTGCAAGCTACCACCGAAGCATGAAAACAAACTGTCAGTAACGAGATTAATGACAAAGTAGGATGGTCGCCTGCCTTAAAACCAAAATGAGAATCGGGGACCATGTTCCGGAAATAGTCACAATATTTTCTGGGCAACAAATGATTTCTTTCAGCCTTTCCGGAAATCTGCGACGTGATGGTGACGAATGGCCCTTCGAGGCAGACATAGCGACAGCAAATCCTGTCGTCGTCGCTCGAAAATTGCAAGCATGTGGTTGGGCCTTAAAGTTTCGTATCTGCAGGAAGCGACCGTCGGTTGGCGCGGGAAGTTTCGTGACCTGCTCTCGCTCTGTGCTTGTCAGATGCGGTGTTTCTACACTCGCACTGTTCATGAATCCCGCTGTGGAGCACAGATTGGGCATAGATCAGGAAGATTGGGCACATGCCGTGCACAGGGCGCATGGCAGTGGGCGAGAGGGGGGGGGGGCAAGGCGAGGTGGTCGAGAAAGTTGACATAATAATAAAAAACGAAAGAGATGCAACGGTCAAAGAGGCGCCAGGTCTCGGTTAGCGGGACTGCAGCAGACGAATGAGGGGGTGCATTTATTACTCGGAAAAATGAAAAATGCAGACTTTGTTGGCAGAAGTTGGGAATGCGCGTATTATGCGAGTGCGTTCATTACACGAGTAAATACTGTATATACTTTGCCTCTCGAACCTCTTTCTTGCCGGTCGCGCCGTGTTATTTGCTGCATCAATAGTTGCTAAAGTATACCAGCACATAGCGTGTGTAGTGAGGAGCGCCTTCGAGTACCTCAAAGTGAAGCTGTAATTCACGAATATTAAGCCATGTGCAGTGGGGCGGCTCGTGTACTGCGACAGCAACCATTTCATGCATGCATAAGATACCAGTAGTCGATGCGCCGACATGGAACGGATTACTTGGTTTTCAAATTTCACATTGGGTGGGGTCCAAGGGCTGCAGGACCCTCTTCTGCGATACTAAGTGGCGTGTCTGCGTATGTTGCAATCAACGTTAGGTCGCTCGAAATCAAAACTCGCTTGCCCAGGCTTCAAACCGTATCGTGCATGGCAGGCGGGCCGTGCTGGCCTGAATAGATTTGAAACCATTTTACCCTACATGCAAATTTTGTGGCTGCACGAGCTGACCGTGGTTTTGTCCTGCCAAGCTGATAGCAACATTGCGAAAACCACACAACCGATGTTCGATGCGGGGAAGAGGCTTTGTCTTGCCCGACATTAGCAGACCATTGGACCCTCGTGGAGCGGGCACGAAGATGAAGTTCTTCGTGCCGTACCCTGTTAGCGACATGAACGTAATTTGTGGTGCCTCAATTCTGTTGATTTACGCTATTGCGACGTTTTCTGGCATGCTTTGTGGCATAGACGTTTGTAGCAGTGTTTGTCAGCCATGCTTTCTGGGCAACATCATTCGTTTGCCTTTATTTATTTCAATATACTGCAGACCTTTTCGGTCCAAGCAGGAGTGGTAATTCAGAAAATTATTACAATGCTGTTGAAAGTGACGATTTCTATAAAAGACAAAAAAAATTATTTCAATGCTGGATGGTTGTTGACAGTTTCAAAGATACAGAGTTTATATCAGATGCGAGCATAATACAAAAATGTAATACACTAACCAGAACAAAAAATATTGCTGATTTCTTGAGCAAAATATTCTGCCATTACACAGTTCACCGCATATATTTTTTTTTGTTGTTGTTGTTCAAGAGTTATCCTGCATCGCCCTTGGGTTTTATAACAGGGGGGTTTACAACCGAGATACAAATGGGTCTTCATTTACAGAACAAACTTGTTCTTCAGAAAGCTTGTTCCATTCGCATACACACTTCGGAAGAAAAAATTCCCGAACATTTACGTCCTGGGCCGGTATTCACGGATTTTGTGTTTGTGATCATTACGCATAGAAATATACAAAGGTGTATTTATATAATCTTTTTTTATGCCTATCTTGTTGTTATATCATCAGTCGCGATTCGTCCCCCAAGTTACTCAGCAATGCAATGTCATCGGCGAAGCGCAGGTTACTAAGGTACTCTCCATTAACTCTTATCCCTAACTGTTCCCATTCTAGGCCACTGAAAACCTCCTGTAAGCACATGGTAAATAGCATTGGCGAGATTGTATCCCCCTGCCTTACACCCTTTTTGATTGGTATTCTGTTTCTTTCTTTATAAAGCACTATGGTAGCAGTTGATCAACTGTAGATTTCTTCCAGGATGTTTATATATGCTTCATCGATGCCCTGATTCCGCAGTGTCTGCATGACTGCCGATATTTCGACTGAATTAAACGCCTTCTCGTAATCAATGAAGGCTATGTGTAGTGGTTGGCTGTATTCTGAGCATTTCTCTATTACTTGATTGATAGTATGAATGTGGTCGATGGTTGAGTAGCCTGTTCGAAAACGTGCTTGTTCCTTTAGTTGATTGAATTCTAATGTTTTCTTAACTCTGTTAGCAATTACCTTTGTAAATAGCTTGTATACTACGGAGAGCAAGCTGATCGGCGTGTAATTCTTTAAGTCCTTGTCATCTCCTTTCTTATGTATTAGGATGATGTTAGCATTTTGCGAGACTCTGGTACTCTTCCCGTCAGGAGACACCTCGTAAACAAAGTGGCTAGTTTTTCTAACACAATCTGTCTTCCATCTTTCAGCAGATCTGATGTTACCTGGTCCTCACCAGCAGCATTGCCTCTTTGCATGCTCTCCAAGGCTTTTCTGACTTTTTCTATCATTACTGGTGGGGTGTCATCTGGGTTACTCCTAGTTCTTATAGTATTAAGGTCGTGGTTGTACCGGCTACTGTACAGATCTCTGTAAAACTCCTCCGCTATTTTAACTATCTTATCCATATTGGTAGTTACTTTGCCTTCTTTGTCCTTTAGTGCATACATTAGAATTTTGCCTATCCCAAGTTTCCTCTTCACTGCTTTGACGCTGCCTCCGTTTTTCAGAGTATGTTCAATTCTCTCCGTGCTATACATTGCTACATCAAATACCTTAGGCCTAGAAACTTAGAAAGCTCTGCCAGTTCTATTTTGTCTGTTGTACTTGAGCGTTTCATGCTTTGACGCTTTTTAATGAGATTCTTCGTTTCCTGGGAAAGCTTGCCAGTGTCCTGTCTAACTACCGTGCCTCCAACTTCCCCTGCACATTCCGTAATGATACTCGTCAGATTATCAGTCATTATATCTATGCTAAGGTTAGTTTCCTCAATAAGAGCAGAGTACCTGTTCTGAAGCGAGACTCCGAATTTCTGTACTTTCCCTCTCAGTGCTAGCTCATTGATTGGCTTCTTGCGTATCAGCTTCTGTCGCTTCTTCTTTAAGTCTAGCCAAATTCGAGACCGTACCATTCTATGGTCACTGCATCGTACCTTTCCAACCACTTCCACATCTTGCACGATGCCTGAGTGTGCACTCATTATAAAGTCTATTTCGTTCTTATTTTCGCCGTTAAGGCTCCTCCATGTCCACTTACTGTTTCCTCATTCTCGGTAGAAGGAATTTAAAATCTGTAAATTATTGCGTTCAGCGAATTCTACTAGTAGCTTTCCTCTGGCATTTCTAGTAATGATGCCATAATCTCCTACTGCCTGGTCTCCAGCCTGCTTTTTCCCTACCTTTGCATTAAAGTGTCACATCAGTATAGTATGCTGTGTTTTTACCTTACTCATTGCCGATTCCACGTCTTCATAGAAGCTTTCAACTGAAACGTCATCATGGCTGGATGTAGGCGCGTAAGCCTGTACCACCTTCATCTTGTATCTCTTAGTGAGTTTAATTACGATACCTACCACCTTTTCATTAATGCTATAGTATTCCTCTATGTTGCCAGCTATGTTTCTGTGAATTAGGAACCCCACTCCCAGTTCTCTTCTGTCAGCCAAGCCCCGATAGCAAAGGACGTGCCAATTCTGTAGCACCGTATATAAACTCTGCCCAAAAGCAAGTATAGGCCTCATCTGTCCTCATAACTTCACTGAGCCCTGTTATATCCCATTTAACACCTTATAGCCCCTCCAATACAGTCAAACCTCAATATATCGAACACGGATATATCGAATTATTGCCTATATGGGAAATCGCATGCATTATTGATTTTTTATTTCGAACAAAGTTTGACATATAATGGATATATCGAACTCAGCCACCGCAAACCGCCCGTGCTCCATTGACAGGTGGTGAGCTATACCGCAACTCTCGAAAGCGGCGGTAGAGCGGCAGGCGTTTACGAATGCTGCACACATCGATGGCGCTGAGAGCGCCACTTTAACGTAGCGGCGTACGCGAGCCGCAGCCTTGCGGTAGAGGTTCTTGAATGAGGAAAGTGAAGAGAAAAGCGCGAAGCTGTTATTTTCTTTCAATACGAAGGCACCGACACAGCTTCGCGCGGGGGAAGGGAGAGCGGGAGGTAACGATTGAGGAGGAAAGTATAGGAGGGAAAGGACGCAGACGACTGTCTCGGACGCGGCCCGCGCTGCCGCCGGGAAAGGGAAAGCAGTCAGGCGAGCCGACATGGCGCCATGTGCGCGCTTTACACCCGGACTCACGTCGCAGCCTTGCAGCTTGTAGTCGTTGCAGTCTCTATGGTGTCAACGGCAAACTGCACTTGTTGCAAGCTCCTCCCCCGTAGCATCGGCAGGCATCGATCGTTGTGCTCGCAGTGTTCGTGCATTCGGAGTTAGGCCTGTCGCGCACTGTGGTGCGCGACAGGCCTAACTCCAAATGGCGGACCTCACGGATGTGGAGATTGTCGCCGAAACTACTGCTGAGCAGCCAAATGAAGACTCTGCCGAGGTGGATCCCGCAAGCGCTGACGGTGCCCCCCTCCCGACATCAACTAAGGTCGTAGCTGCCTTGGCCTTTGTGCGCCGCCACTGCGGCGCGATTGAAGGCACCGGCCTATCACTTATGGATCGCCTGGACTATATTGAGGACGCAGTCGTCAAACACGCGATGGCCAACAAAAAGCAGGCTACTCTTTTTAAATATTTTAAACCAACAAAATAAATACTATGTTTGAATATTCAAGTGAGTATTTACTGCACCGCGATTGAACGGTTCGTTGATTGTTTTCAGCAAGCTGTTGACGCATTTTTTTCGTGATTTTTTTATATCGAATTCTGGATATATCGAACTATTTCGCGATCGCCGCGCCGTTCGATAGATCGAGGTTCGACTGTAGTACAGCTAGACTTGGCCTTACTAGATACGGTTCTAGCGTTAAACGTTGCCAAGCTCACGTTCCAATAGAATTGCAACTCATTATTACGGAGTAAGACAAGGAGAGCAGAAAAGTGGGTCTTAAAATTAATCTACAGAAAACGAAAGTAATGTACAACAACCTCGGAAGAGAGCAAAGCTTCGAGATAGGTAATAGTCCACTTCAAGTTGTAAAAGACTATGTCTACTTAGGGCATGTAATAACCGCGGAGCCAAACAACGAGATTGAAGTACCGGAATTACTCGAATCTAACGCGCACCTTTTTTCCGATTAGGCGAGTTCATAAATCGCATGCGCGTTAGAATCGAGTGCGGAAAAAAAAAATGAATACGGTCATTCTATTGCCATCGGCATTTCCGAAATGGCCGCCCACCCATGTGCGTCGGTATGGCGCGTTGGCCATTTCTGCCTGTGTTTCCCATGTGCGGCACTTCAAACGTGTTCTGAGGAGTTCGACATCTTGTAGTTCATTAGCATCGACGGCATGGAAGGGCCGACTCCAAAAACTTGACGAGTGCACCACGATGCCGCTTTTAAAAGAAAAGTCATCGCGTGTGCCGAAACGGACGGAAATTGGGCCCTGTCGCAGTCATTCGGAGTTCCGGAAATGTGCGTGCGGGACTGGCGGAAACAGAAGCAGAAAATTGTCGACAGCAAAGATTTACGCAAAGGCTTCAGTGGACCACAGCAGGGTCGGTTTCCGCAAATTGAAGAGCTGCTCCCCGAGTATGCGCTTAAGCAGCGAGCGGCCCGTGACGACAGAACTGCTCTAAGTGCGGGCTATGCAGTTAGCTTTAGAAAAAGGGCTAACGTAGAGCCAATTCAAAGTGAGCAGGTGCTGGCTAACTAACTTTATGAAGAGGAAAAGCTTTTCTCTCTGAAAGCAAAGGGGCATGGGCCAAAGCTTGCCGGAGAAGTACGAAGAAAAGCTTCACAGTTTTCAGAGGTTCGTCCTAAACTTGCAGCACCACAACCGTCGAGAAGAAGGGGGCGAAGCAAGTTCGCGTACTGATATCGGGCCACGGTAAAACTAGAGTGACGGCAATGCTCCGTTGCATGTCAGATAGGCACAAGCTTTCCCCGTACCTCACATTTAAACGGAACGCGCTCCCTAAAGGAGTCGTTTGGAGTGGTGTGATCGTGCGGGCCAACGAGAAAAATGGGCGCGCTGCAATCGGTGTCTTACATTTTTTTTTTCGTCGTGGAAACCAGGTGCGCGTTACAATCGAGTAAGTACGGTAACTAGAAGAATAAGATTGAGGTGGAGCACATTTGGCAAGCACTCTCAAGTTATGAAAGGTAGATTGCCACTAACCCTCAAGAGGAAGGTTTATAACAGCTGTATCTTGCCGGTACCTAGCTACGAAGCAGATACCTGGAGTCTTAAAAAGAAAGTCCAGCTTAAACTGAGCACAACGCAGCGAGCAATGGGTGACGTTTACATAACTCGATTTTTCGCCATTAACAACAACACACTGCCTGTGCTCTGATAAGAAATTTTCAATCAATTTCACAACATCTCTATGCATAACTATCTGCCGTAGTTTGTAAATAAGAAGCGAATGCATAACAGTGTCAAAAGCTTTTCAAAAATCTAAAAACAAACAATCTATCAGGCCCTCATCATCAATTTCACTCGCTAAATCGTGATAGAATTCTACAAGTTGTGTAGTGCAGGAGAAGCCCTTGCGGAAACCATGCTGTACTTTAATTGGGATATTGTTTTCTGTGAGGTGACTCATGATGACTGAGTAAATTATATACTCTATTAATTTGCATATGATACATGTCAGGGAGATGGGCCTATAATCCTGCACATCTTTTTTCGAACCCCCTTTATGAATTGGCACAATGTGGCTATCTTCCAGTCATAAGGCGATTCAATAGAACAAAGCAACTGCGTTAATTTAACAAAAAGATAAAGGGAAACGGTCGCAGCGCAGTGCTTAATACGCGAGATGAAATACCGTCAGGGCTAACTGCCTTGGTTTCCTCCCATTGCTCTAATAACTTTTTTATACCAGACACGCCGAGTACCATCTGCGTCATAGGCGACACACTGCTAGCAGCTGTCGTTATAGTGTTGGGTTTCGCTGGAAGAGATACTGAATGAAAGAAGTCATTTAGGTATGTTGACTTTGCATTGTCGGTTGTTACGATTTGGTTATTTGCAAATGATTTCTGGAATGTCCAGATCGCTTGATCCGCACGCCTTTAAATACTTCCAAAAAGCCTTAGGGCAGGTTTTCAACCTTTCATTAAGTCCCTTGAATTAATTTTTTTTTGCAATTTTAGTAGTGAGCTTGTAATCAAGCGTTAGTGGTGCCAGTCTAGCGTGCCAGTCTAGCAATCAAGCGTTAGTGGTGCTTGTAATCAAGCGTTAGTGGTGCCAGTCTCTCATAATAAGCCTTGCTCCATATGATGGTAGACTATTCCAGTATGCTATTGATGATGGGAAAACAGAGTTTTTATGGATGTCATTGCGACTTTTAGGCAGCCGTATTCTCTTGTTGTGGTTAGTTCTTGAGGAGTGTCCGAGGGGTTGAAGGAGATGTTCTGTTCCGGATATTTTATAATGGTCATTAAACAGATGATACAGACACTTCAGTTTGGAAATTATTCTGCATTGATGAAGACAACAAAGCTTAGCCTTTTTGCGCAGAGCTGTAACAATGGTATGCCGGGAATAATTTGAAAACCCAAATCGGACTGCTAAATTTTGAACTCACTCAATTTTTTTTCACAAGATATTCGTGATGGCGACTCCAAATTGTGTCGGCATATTAAAGTGCTGGTCTAATTAGTGTCTTATATGCGGTTAGTTTACCCTCAAGAGGTGCGTCCCTTAGTTTTCTCTTGACAAACGACAGCTTTCTTTGCGCTTTTGCACAAATAGTCGCTATATGTGGTTCTCAACTGAGATTGGATGTTAATGTAACTCCCAAGTATTTTACTTCGTTACTTTTGGTGATTTCCAAATTTCCTAATTTGTATGTGAAATTAAGAGGCTTTTTCTTGTTTGTAAAACTTATGGCTACCATTGTCCTTGCGTTCAGCGTCAATTTCCCCATTCCGAGCACCATGCCTAAATTTTTCGTAGCGAGTGATTAAGGTGAAGCTGGTCCTCAATGTGACTTACCGTCGTGTATACGACGCAGTCATCTGCGAAAAGCCTTAGTTAAATAGATGGGTCGACGCAAAAAGAAATGTAATTAATATAGATAAGAAATAGAATTGGCGCTAATACGGATCCCTGTGGTACGCCTGACAAGACGTCTAGGCTGCTTGAGATATTGTTGTTCACGGAAACGAATTGTTTGCGATTTTTTAAGTATGACTTACCCACTGAATAACTTTATGTTCAATACTAATTGCTTGCATTTTTATTATGAGGTCATGGTGGAGAACGACATCAAAGGCTGTTGCAAAGTCCAGAAAAACGGCATCTACTTGCCCTGTTGTGTTGAGTGTATTTCGCGTAATGAACGCACTTGCATAATAAGCGCATCCCCAACTTCAGTCAACAAAGTATGGAATTTTCTTTTCCCCGAATATTAAACGCACCCACTCATTCGTCTGCTGCAGTCCCACTAACCGAGACCTGGCACCTCCTTGACTGTTGCATCTTTTTCGTTTTTTATTATGTCAACTTTCTCGGCTACCTCGCCTTGCTCCCCATCCCCCCCCTCTCGCCCACTGCCATGCGCCCTGTGCACGGCATGTGCCCAATCTTCCTGATCTATGCCCAATCTGTGCTCCACAGCAGGGTTCATGAACAGTGCGAGTGTAGAAACGTTGCATCTGACAAACACAAAGCGAGAGCAGGTCACGAAACTTCCCGCGCCAACCGACGGTCGCTTCCTGCAGATACGAAACTTTAAGGCTTAACCACATGCTAGCAATTTTCGAGCGACGACGACAGGATTTGCTGTCGCTATGCCTGCCTCGAAGGGCCATTCGTCACCATCACGTCGCAGATTTCCGGAAAGGCAGAAAGAAATCATTTGTTGCCCAGAAAATATCGTGCCTATTTCCGGAACATGGTACCCGATTCTCACTTTGGTTGCAAGCCAGGCGACCACCGTACTTTGTCGTTAATCTCGTTAGTGACAGTTTGTTTTGATGCTTCGGTGGTAGCTTGCAGCAATGTTGGTTGCTTGCTTGCTTCAATATCAACGACGGCGGCGCGGTTGTCACGCGAGGTTGCCACGGAGTTGGCTAAGTGCTTCATGGCATCATAGCGCATGCTTTTGTGCGCCCTTCGAGATCCAAGCAGATACTACTGTTGCAGTTCAACGATTGCAAGAAAAGATATCCTTGAAACGTGTTTATGGCGGGCACGGACGGCGTGGGAACGGCTTACAGAAGATAGCACTTTCAACCCCAGAGGTGCAACAAAGACGCATTGCGACTTTATTTTATTAGCATTACCGCATTTTTTAAGCATTACCGCGTCTCATACCGAAAATATTTTGATAAAATTTTCTTCGCATTGTAAACGCACCCTCAACTTTGCTCCCATTTTTCGAGAAAAAAGTGCGTTCATTATGCGAGTAAATATGGTAGTATACCATCGTGCCTAGTAACAGTGTGCAGCTAGGCCTCTTAAACACAGGAGCGCGAGAAGGAAGAAAGAAAGAGAAAGACACTTTAGCTCTACTCCACTCTCTCAGTTGTACGAGAAACGGTCTGCCCACAAATAGACCATGAAACAGCCTGATGCAATTGATGCAAAACGTCATGAGGCTTAGTGGAACAGCTCAACGCTAAACGACCGCATACCATCCACAAACCAATGGTTTGATGAAGAGATTAAACAAGAGGCTCGCTGACATGCTGTCCATGTACGTTGACCACGATCACAAAAGGTGGAATTACATTTTGCCATACGTAACGTTCATTTACAATACGGCAGTTCAAGAGACTACAGGTTTGACTCTCTTTCCGGTTGCTTTACGGTCGAGAAGATATTACCATGCTGGGTGCCATGCTTTTACCTGACATGACCGACATTCTTACTGATGCGAATGACTTTATCTGGCTCGCCGACGTGGCCCGAAAATTTTGCACTCAAGCGAACCCATAAAAATAAGTAAATAAAACGCATAGAATCGCAGAAGTAGAATTCTCGTCATCGCCATGTTATTTACCACCCCGGTGATCTGGTGTGACTATGGACTCCCGTTCGCCAAAGAGGCCGCTCGGAAAAGCTGCTACTTCGCCGCTACTTTGGTCCTCATAGAGTACTACGGCACCTCAATGATGTCAACTACGAAGTCCTGCCTGTAGACATAGCTCGGCAATCTCGACGTTCTCAGCAGGCAGACATTGTTCATGTATCAAGGACAAAGCCACACTACACCCAAACCACCTGACACTGCTTCATCACGCTTCTTTGTGCATGTGTGCACTTATTCCTACTTTTAATTGGCATTGAGCACAGGGACGGTAATATTTCTTGAAGGGGAATAATGCTACGGGCACAAAACGAGTTTGTGTCATGCCAATGCGTGTATGTGCCATTGTGATAAAGAAGATTAGGCGTTCGTGGTGATCGGTTCAGTTCAACGTCTAGTGCTCCTGTGAACAGACGTTGTGTTCTATCCTTAATCACGTCACAATATTTTACATCAAAAAGTTGTAAAGATATGTTAATGAAATTTGAACAGTGTAGCATTTAAACAACAAGAAGTACTTTCAACAAGTGTATCAATTTTCATCCACATTCACAAACAAGTAAGAAAGTTGGCACTAGCAGCCAGGTCCACCCTTTAACAGAGTGAAAATTGGTGTCATCATCTACTGGGTTGCTGTCAACAAATGTTATATTTTTTGGCAATGGCCGTGACAGGGCCTGTGTACATCATTCTGAGAAATTCGTATTAATGTCCTTGTGGCTTCGTGCTACTAACGGGTGGTTGTCTACTTTCCATTTCTTAACCCTTCTGCCACCTTGCGGGTTTCCACAGAACTTATTTGCAATCATGAACATGTTCAACATACTACACACGCACCTGGTAGCTGGGGCTGGTGACTGTGGCATCATCTGAAAAAGAGAAGGATGTGGTGCGTCGCCAGCACGCATGGGGGTCGATGTCCGCTGCATGCCTTCCAGTGGGCCCATGTGGGGCTGGTTCAGAAACTGCATGAAGAAAAGTGCAATCGAGGCTTCAACCCAAGCTAGATTACCTGCTGAGAAGACTGCTTTCAGTTATCAGGAGCTGACTCTATCATAAGCAACCACATTATTCATGTCACCTTACGTATCCGACGCTCTACCTAAAATATCAGAAAAGCTTCGAGGGCAATTCTTCTTTCAATATTCACGTCTCAATTTTAGAGCTGTCACCATTATCATGCAGTTTAACGCAATATTCGGCCATGTGACGTGTGTCATCATTTAAAGAAATTGCATCCATTAGTAGAGTACTAATGTAGAGCAGGTTTCAAAGTTGATTCTTCTCACAATACTGTTTCATTGCTAAGGCTACAATATTCCCCCCACTCTGGCAGCACTTCTACAATCTTCAGCTGACCAGGGTTGCGTCTGCTAGCACCTCCAATATGAGAGGTAGTGGCAATCATTGCCAGAGCTTTAATCCAATGAGAGTGCAGCAGTCTCCTTGGCATTCAGTGACGAGTGGTCAGCAGAGCTAAATGCGCTGCCAGAGCTCAACGAGAATGCAATAAGAGATTCGTGCACTTGGAAACTCATCTAGACAGCAGCTGCAAAATGCATGCCACTATGCAACCTAAATTTATGTCAAACTTTCTACGACAAGTGTGCTTAGTTTCTAGAAAGGCTTCAGCACACATAGACGGTGACGAAGCAAGAGCACACAAAACATACCACTGACTTACAACTGTTACTTTATTTCTTATGGAGCATACTTCATGGATCTAGCAAGCCAATAACAGCACTCTTAGGCCAAGCACCAACAAAAGATAACGTTAGACAATAACACTCATAATTTTACACACTGCCTATGGCTTATCATCGTTCTAAAATACTACCTCCGTTCTTTGAGTGCCCCAGAAGAACCAAGTTTATTTGTGACGATCAATTTCATACGCTTCTACATTTTACTGCACAGATCAGCCTATCCTTTTCTTTTCCGATAACTTAGGTTGTGCCTGTGAACTGCTTTTCGGCAGTGATATTTAGGAGCTTGCTCCATCAGAAATAAAATATAAGTTGTAGTTCAGCTCTCATCTTGTGTGCTCTTCTTCCCCGTCTATGTGAGCTGTAGCCTTTCATGATGCAATAACAACCTGCCCACTAAGCCATCCACATGCGTGCTTTGAACGAAATTGTTAGTGCTGCCACGCATTCCCGAAACGTGTGCTGCGGATCTCTCTCCATTGTTGTCTTTGCTGCATCACAAAGTGGCGCTAGTTGTTGCTAGCACGTCTTACCGTCCTTCTTTGATCATTTTTCTTGCTTGGCACATGCTGCCACATTTTGGGAATGCATTGAGTTTTTTTCATGCGCCAATCACGAAGTTTTCTTCCATGCGCTCACACACGCAGCTCACTTAAGCTACGGACGTGTGCACCTGTTGCTCTGGCACAGGGAAATTGAATGGTGATTCTCCCGATGTGGAATATTTTTTGAAGTACCAAATCAGAATCTCGTTCATTGGATTTCAGTTCGTCAAATGAGGATTTGCTTATCAGTTCAAACTTGGATGATAATGAAGAAGCGACATCTTGAAAGCGTGTGCAGCAAGACGTTCTGAATCGTACCAAAGGTGACCCCGTGTTTAGTGTTAGAGCAGACACATTTTTTGCACAAAAAGTACTCGCGTGTGGTTATTTCTGTATGTCAGTGAGCGGTGTTTAATCAGTGAGCAATGTTTAATACAATGCGTAATACTCATAAAAATTGTATAGGTGTTTTTCTTTAGGATTTTTCTTGAAGCAGCTATTAATAAACCACATTACGTAACATTACGTAATGATTTTTTGTTGCTTTACAATCATGCAAAAGAAAGTTTCATTTTTTTACCTGAAATAGAATTGACTGCAGAATTTACTTTAGCAAAAAATATTTACAGCTTTGGACTCTATTTTATGAAAAAGATTCAACCCTCAAAAAATTCATACGGCATGGTCTGATTTAGCGCATAGAAAATTTGGCACACAGAAGACAGTGCCCGTCCCGAGTCTTCTCTCTGTGTCCAGCTTGCTATGCACTACACCGCGCCATTGATCAACACCATCAAGCTTCAACAGGAACCAAGAAGGACCACTAGAAATAGACGAGACAGGCACGGCATGATGCTAAGAACAGCTTTTCATAGAAATGTTTATAACTGCCACAATTACAAAACCTTGCATGTACACATCAATTACAAAACCTTGCATGTACACATTCAAAACATAGAGCATACACAAGAACAGTTATTTCCAACAATAATGTTCACGCACGAATTCATCTTCGGACAAGGACATAGGACACAATCATCTGCCTTTTTTTTGTATGGTGTGCTCCAAGGCAAGCCGTGCGTAATCATTCTTACTTCTGTTCAGAATCAATGCCTCAGAAAATCACAGAGCAAAGTTGCGGAAGTAGCGACAAGATGTGCTACTTTGTCAACACTATTATTTAATTTTGTTTGCACATTCTGTTTAAGTCACTGATTTATGCAGCCTGATGTAGGTGTTGCCACAAGAGAGAGGTCTGGTATATACCACACAGACGCCCTGTTTGCAGATACCATGCTTGGTTAATAAAACATGGTTAATATACTTACATGTCAGAACACCCGATGTGCCCCCCGACCTTCACTGACATTAGCCGTTTTCGGTGTTCTTTCAAAAGTTTAACTGATACAATTATCTTTCCGTTTATTGATGCCTCAGTTGAGATTCGTAAAATCGTAAGCACATTTTACAAGAAAATCAGAAGAGTTGATAGTTATGGGTAAGAGACAGCCCCACCGCAGTGTCACTGGAGGCTTACGTCACCACTAGTGTCTATAAGCCCAAGCTGCCGAGCTTGAAAACTACTATTGTTACTCTAACCGTTCGAGCACAGCTTCGGCATGCTCGCCACGCCACTGCTACAACCAGGAGTGGGAGATGATATAGGCTCCAACCAAAAGTTTTTAAGAGACCCGATGTTTAAAAACCGACTTGGTTCTTTCTTCAGGGGTGCTTGCGTGACACGACGTCAAATGAGACCATGCTCTCGTCATCACCGATGCTCACAGCTGACGCTAGCTGCACGAAGTGGCTGGCGTCACGGACATGAGTTGGTGTACTCCGGGTTAGTGGGGCGAAGATTTGGTGTAGGAAATTTGAAAGGACTCGGCATAGGGAGGAAGTGAAGCCTACAATCGGTCGCAGGGGAACGTCAGGCTTGTGAATTTTTGGTAGTTCATAAAAACTCGGTGCGGATCCCTTACGGCAGATTAGTTGCAGGTAAAGTGTTCTGAGATCCGGGTATTGCTTGAAAATTTCCGCGAGTAGCTTGTTTAGCTGTGTCTGGGTTTGCTTCGTTGGGTCTTTTACTAGCTGCGTGTATGCGTCCCCGCTGTCCAACACCACCGTCGAATTGCCCTTGTCGGCAGGCAAGATAACAGTGCTTCGGTCCCGTCGGAGTTCCCGAAGCGCCTGGTTATCCTCCGTGGTCAGATTATTTTTCCTTTATAACTGTAAATTCGAAAGGATCCCAATTGATTTCAACCTAATTTTTTCCCTGGCGCACGGCCTCACGCTTTGGACGGCTTCCTCTACAGCCGCGACAAGTTTCGGTAGACGGGGCATAGTTGACATGTAATAGCCATGTCCCTTTGCCAGGACAGAGGTTTCCCAATCAGTGAGTGGACGAGATGAAAGATTGGTGACAAACCTGGAATTTTCGATGCTTGGGTTGGCACTCTGGTCCAACAGGTAGGGGAGTTTCTTATCCTGAGTGGTACGTGCTTTTCTGCCATCGATGCCACAACGGAGTCCGCGAACACGTCGACCGCAGACATCAACTCCGGGATGCGGTGCTCAATTTGACGCTTGGCGAAGAACAGGCCCAAGTCTTCTTTCCTTAGAGAGGCGTTTTTTCATGAAGGCGGGCGTTGATCAGTCGTTGTTCGGCTCTCGTGACGACCTCCAAGCCCTCAGGGGTCGGGACAGGTCGTTTTAGGCGCAGGCTTTGAGGAACGACTTTCCTCTCTTTGCAGGTGTGGCTGAAGTCGAGATGAGTCTTGAAGACTGAGATGCTTTCCTTAATGCGTATGTAGCGCTTTACGAGCTGCATTGTATGGTGTCCGAAGTCTTGACTCATTGACTTGAATGTAAACATTTAACAGAAGTCTGTCTGGTTGGGTATGAAACTGAGAGATGATTTAGGCTCCAACCAAAAGTTAAGAGACCTGACGTTTCGGAACCGACTTGGTTCCTTCTTCAGGGGTGACTGCGTAAGCTACGTAGCAGCAGCGTCTTCAAAGCACTCGCGGGGTGGCTAATGATCCCCCCTCTCTATCTCGTTTTGCCGTTGAGCGCAGCCCGTGTGAATACACTGGGGGAAGGGTTCCGAGAGAGCGGTTGATATTACGGGCTGTTCCCTGAATGTGCAACGACTCGAGTAACAACCTTCTCCTCCAGTTTGGCTCGCTTTTGAGGATGGCCGTCGCTTCGAAATTTATCTTGTGGTCCAATGTCTTCGCATGTTCGGCGACTGCGCTGCGCTCTTTGTAGAACTTCCGCACATCGTTGGCGTGTTGCTTCAGTCGTTCCGGTAGGTTTTCCGTCTCACCGATATACGACGTGGGGCGCTCGGCGCACAGAATTTTGTAAACGACACCGGGGCTCCTGTCCATTGTTGGCCGGTCTTTCGCTCAGGCGGGAACGGAGGCAGCTCCATGGGAAGCCGAGACTTGTCCATGCGTATGAGTGCTACCACACTGAAACACCGCGTATTCAAAGAAAAAGCACTCAAGGTCAGGAGGCGTACGTGACTTCTTTTCTTTCCCCATGCCATCCCTCTCTGCTTAGCTTCCAGTGCTTTCGTCAGGAAAAGAGAAGAGAGAATGCAATTGCAGCATTCAACATATCTTTTTTAACTCCACTCGTACCGGACGGATTCGAAATATTTTTGTGGCAGTGAATTCGTGCAACAAAGTCTTCTTAGTGAATCCATAGTGTGGCTACTTGAAAAAGTGTTGCAAGGCCCTTCTAAATGAAGATAACGTATTTACTCCATTCTACCGCGCCCTCGATTGTAACGGGCACCCAATTTCCACGACGAAAAAAAAAAAAAGTAAGACATCAATTGCAACGCGCACCCATTTTTCTCGCTGGCCCGCACGATCACACCACTCGAAAAAACAACTCCTTTCGGGAGCGTCTTCCATTTAAATATGAGGTACTGGGGAAGCAAGCTTGTGCCCATCTGACATGTAACAGAGCATTGCCGTCATTGTAGTTTTACCGTGGACCGATGTCAGCATGCGAACTTCCTTCGCCCCCTTCTTCTCGACGGCTGTGGTGCCAGGCATGTCGAAGTAAAGAGGCGTCTGATCGGCATTCCCGATTTGCCCAAGCAGGTAGCCGTTGTTGTGCCGCAAGCTTAGGACGAACCTCTGAAAACTGTGAAGCTTTTCATCGTACTCCTTCACAAAACTTTTCGCATATGCCCGTTCACCTTCGGAGGGAAAAGCCTTTCCTCTTCATAAAGTTAGTTAGCCAGCACCTGCTCACTTTAAACTGGCTCCGCGTTAAGACCTTTTTCTAAGGCTAATTGCATAGCCCGCACTTGGAGCAGGAGCAGCTCTGTCGTCCCGGGCCGCTGTGCCGCTCGCTGCTCAAGCACATACTCGCCGAGCAGCTCTTCAATTTGCGGAAACCTACCCTGCTGTGGTCTACTGAAGCCTTTGCGTGAAGCTTTGCTGTCGACAATCTTCTGCTTTTGTTTCCGCCAGTCCCGCACGCACGTTTCGAGAACTCCGAACGACCGCGATGCGGCCCAATTTCTGTCCGTCTCTGCACATGCGATGACTTTTCTTTTAAACGTGCCATCGTAGTGCACTTGAGTTTTTGGTGTCTGGCCTTCCATGCCGTCGATGCTAATGCACTACAAGATGACGAACTCCTCAGCACACGTACGAAGTGCTGCACATGGGAAACACATAGGCAGAAATGGCCGACGCGCCATGCTGACGCACGCAGTGGGCGGCCATTTTGGAAATGCCGATGGCAATAGAATGACCGTATTCATTTTTTTTCGTACTTGATTCTAACGCGCGTGCGATTTATGAACTCGCTTAACTGCAAAAAAGGTGCGTGTTAGATTCGAGAAATTACGGTATTACCCATAGATCACTTCACAGGAGTGGAAGTGGACTTCAGTATTTTGGAGCAGCTCAGGAAGGAATAATGCTGTTTTGGAGCAGCTTTGGCGCAGTAAAAGAAGAGTTATTTGAAGCAGCTTTCTAAAGTCAAACGTCATCATCAATCAACATTATTGCTGGTGAAAAAAAAAAATTCCAATAATATTCACTAAACATTCAGTACTAATGAGGTTACCAAACTTACCACCTGCGTGCACATGTGAGTACGTGCGTGTGTGAGAGATACAAAACATGCCCATTTTATACTTTACCAGAAAAAAAAAAAATATATTCTGGGTGGTAGAAACACAGAACTATTTCTTTACGCGGACGTATCTACTACAAGGAATCTCGCTATATATAGCCTCTGCAGTGTTGTACCTGATGTGTGAAACGGAGTAGAGATAATCGTGGTGCACTTCACTTGGCAGAAGTTTGTTATCATGATGCTAATTGAACGCACTACTCTCTTCATCTGTGCTCAGTCTGAAGCCAAAAGGGGACCAGTCATTCACACAGCGAATCCGTGTGCACGGTACAGCAAACCACCCGGCAGCGTAGGTGACACACTGCACGCAACTAGCCAGGAGATGTGAGTGCCGGCGACTGGTCCGTGTTTCAATGAAACTCTCAGTTGTCACTCAATATCATCGCGGTAGAGAAGCACACATAAGTATCGCAGAAAACCGATAGTGTTTGTTCTGTCGCTATTTCAATTGCTGCGTACCCCGGACACTGTAATAGTTTTGAAATGCTCCTTATTTGGCGTCACCACTGCATGTGATAAAATATTCACGATAGAGTGCCAGCCCCGTATGATCTTTTCTGCACTCTGGAAAAAAGGAAAAACAGACATTCTGGTAGATACTTTGAGCGCCACATGCTGTTATACTGTATTCATTTATCGATGGTGATGGGGCACCTCAGTAGATGCACTATCGAACTTGTAAACTCAGACTGCTCTTTCGCGCTTGATCGTGACGTGTTCCTGGCTGGTACAAACCATCGAGTTTTCAATGTACTATTTACTCCTGTTGGTGCCACCACTTTTGCGGGGAAATTACAGCAATAACAGCAATGAGAGCAACACGAATGAGCCGAATTACAACGTAATCGAAGTCCACTGAATATGAATCCGGCCATATGCTTGGTGCAGCCAACACTCAGTGCTGCCCGGTCGATGGTAATAATCGGCTAGATTTGACGGTTTACACTTCCAATTGACAATTATCACGGAAATTGTCATTTATACGCAGCCTGGAGCAACAGGTCATATTGGCGCAGAATGGCGCAAGTAGCGCAGCACTTACACCTCTGCTTCAACATATTTTGAAGTTTAGAAGCTTGTTATGCTGACTTATATGATCTAAGTATAATAAATTTCAAAATGTTAAGTAGTTTACAGGTTATCAATTTTATCCTCCCGAAAGTCGTATCCTGCTACTATGCAAAGTTGTTTAGACTTCCTTTGAAAGAAAAAAAAAGGGGCATTTGCATAACAGCTTTACTTCATTAAAAAAAATATTGTGCACCTTAGTTCAGTCATGATAAATATGCTTATTTCTCTTTATATGTCGTATATGCTATTCAAATTCGATTAGAAACTATTCGATCAAAATGACTATTTGGTTCAAATTCGCTTCAAACATAGAATCTAATATTCGCACAAGCCTACTTTTTATGCTTCTTAAAATTGTACATTCCCACAGAATTTTTAAATGTCAAATAAAATTCGTTTGTGTGTGACGATAACAAAGAAATGACTCACTACACGCTCCTTCATTTCCAAATCGTCTATTTCGAGGCAAGGAACGCCTAGAAACCGTACGAGTAGGTGTGTGCGAAAATTCAAAATTTCGAATAATGAATCAAATAACTACCTATTCAATTTTCTACTCAAATGGAATAGTACATATTCGAAATGCCACAAAGTGTTCCAATAGTTTTTGAACAGATTTTTTAATAATCAGCACCGAAAGGAGAACACTAAAACAAAGAAGCTTTGCAACTGCTACACATCGTGTTTCTCCTTCACATCACCGAGTTACCGATATGCAAACAGCCTCAATTCTTATGAGACTGCCGACACTACTTTTATTAACAGAAGAAGATGTTTTACCTAAACACTTCACTCTTACTCAGACTTTACCATGCTGCAGCAGCACTGCATTACATTTTTTGTCCGCACCTTCTAAATGAGTTCAAGACCACTACTGCATTCAGCTTTATGAATAACAGAAGAACGAATTATGTTTTCGTAAATTTCTCCTTCACATAAAAATTTCAACACCGATGTTTACAAGCTTCTTACGTTTCCAAATTGTTTTGTTTTTCATCCCAATTTCGTTCAATGAGGGCAACAGTCGACTACTGTAGTCCCTGCATAAACGAGTCCAGTTATCAAAACTGAGGTACTTCAAATAGGCCAAAAGTAACAGTTTTTTCTTCTTGCATTTGCTCGAAAATGGCAAATACTTTTTTTTTCAATTAGAAGTGCTGTGAAGTGTCGGGGCTGTCTTGGGAATATTACTCTAATTACTCGAAAACTATACCAATCTTATTCGTTTTTTCTTTACGTTTGATTCGGTATCATAACTATTTGATTCATATTCGATTCAGTTTCAAAATCCATTATTCACACACCCCTACAGAAAAAACAAAGAAAAACAGGCATGGCACAAGGAGTATGGGGACGACGTGAAAAAACAAACCGACAGATAAGGCGCCCGTGTTTGTAAGTTCGTTTCTTCACTGCATTCCTGAACTCTTTGTGCCATGCCTGTTTTTTCGAAGTATGAGCCAAATAGCTCAACAACAACAAGCCCTGTTGATCCTCCAGATGAGTCTTCGAGGTTTCTGGGCTCTCAGTGAATGAGGCAAAGCAACGTCAAGTCTATCCCAGTACTATCCAGCAGTGCTGGTTTTTCCTCTAGGTAAGTGCAGGGCCTGCTTCAACAAACACTTGGCTCACACACACACCTGAGATGGTGAAAAGGGCAGCGGCTTGCGAGGTGTCACCAAGTCAGGACGCCAACGTGTCCCGGGGGCTTCGCGCAGAGCTGGACGGAAACCAGGCTCCTCAGACACTGGTCGCAGGGAAACCTGCATCAACAGGGCAGTAAAATGAGAAAGGCAGCTTCATGGTGCCAAGCCTGTTTCCTTGTGTCCCTTTTTTTCGTTTTTTGTCTCTCCCTTTACCTAGTTATTTCATTGCAGTTTGTAGTGCATGCCCGAGACAAAACAAGTTACATTGTCTAACATAGGCAATACTTCTTTTTACCTAGTGTATGCGTTAGATTAGTCGAACCGCGCTACAATGTACGCCGTTTCAATGAAATTTCCACTACAACGAAAAATTCTCAGTTCCCCCTCAGCAGTCCATAGGAGTCTATGCATAAATATTCTCGCCACAGTGAACACTTTTTGTTTTGCTGTCCCACTTCAATAAAATTTGACAATGCAATTCCAGGCTCAGATATTTAATGCTATATAGTAAACACAATCCTTAACATTTTGATGCATTTTTAGAGCTTGAAAATATGTTGACCAAGTCTAAAACTCGCATTGGCACCACCAGAAACCGCCGCTGTTTACCACGAATGGGACTGCCCTGCCATTGGCCCTGCTTTTGCCACTGGCTTGTGCTGAGTCACAGACGATCCGAATCTGAAGCTCAGTCACCCAGTTCAAGTTTCCTTCATGCAGCTGCTAGGTGCAATCGCGGAATGATGCCTTTTCCGATGCCAATGCTTATCATTCTGTTCGCGCTTGCCCAGTTTGATAACTAATCAGAGTGGCTGTTCGTCCGCATTATCAACAAAATCAACCAGCCGCAAGTGATAGATGATAAGATTAGCATAAAATAAGGCAAAAGTCACCGCTCCACGATACCTGGCCTACATCTTAGCGGTGTCGGGTACACTTTGACAGCGCACAGCTGCTGGTGTTAATGTGTTAATGCAACTTTATATTCCTTCACAAAAGCTGTTGTGGCCATGGTTTCAGCGTGTTTTTCATCATGGCGTCGCTATGCACGAGTGAGAATCGCGTTGTGGTGCTCCTGGGAATAAATAGGAAGCAGCCCACACTTTTCGAATTTTGTGAATAAAAGTTATTTTGTTTTGCTAGCTCAGATCAGCTATATTTTTTCGATTTGACTACAACGAAATTTTTGCTTTAACAAAATTTTTTCCGCGCCCTGTCAGTTTCGCTGTAGCGGGGTTCAGCTGTGCCAACATACCCAAATCTATGCGAGTTCTAGTACTTCGATGATGATGATCTATGGGGTTTAACGTCTCAAGACCACCATATAATTATGAGAAACGCCAATGTAGAGGGCTCTGAAAATTTCGACCACCTGGGGTTCTTTAATGAGTTCTAATACTTTCTCTTTCCGCTTTTCTCATTTTTTTTTCTCTTTCTTCCTCTGTTTCGCGCTTGGTTTTCTTTTTTTTTTCGATCGCTATATGGCTTTTTCATGCGTTACAACAAGCACAATAGCTGTTTTTTTTTTGCTTTTGCTGATGATGATAAGTGATCACGGTGATCAAATAACAAGATGACGCTCTTAATACGCTACATAAGGAGTGCCAAGCAATGACAACAGCATACTACAGAATAAAACAGCTCGTGACAGTCCGGCACTCTAACGTGCTTCGCACTTAGGGTGTTTTACAAGCTCACTGATATGTGATTGGGTTGAAGCCATTGGAGCAGGTTCTCGGAGAAGCACACACTCTGTAAGGAACAAGACAATGAGTCTTTTGGTGATTCACTTCTTTGGTCATGCTCACTAATGCTGGAGCCCCAATGATTCTGACATTTTTACGATAACTGAGAATAAAGCTTATTATTAGCACCCCTCCAGCCTGCATAGGGTTAAAGCTCCTTTGCTAGTGGCTAACAAAATTGAATTCAATAACCTCAACTCATGCTATTCAAATACTGAAAGTTTTGAAATACAGTCAGACCCCTTTATAAGAGACACTGACATAAAAGACAAATGGGTATAAGATACACCAGTGTGTCTACAGTAAAATACCAAGAAAATGCATACAAGGTACCCTTTGAAATACAGTCAGACCCCTTTATAAGAGACACTGACATAAAAGACAAATGGGTATAAGATACACCAGTGTGTCTACAGTAAAATACCAAAAAAATGCATACAAGGTACCCTGCTTATAAGAGACATCTCGTATGAAAGAGAAGCACTGTCGTCCGGAAAATGCCTTTCATAAAGGAGTTTGACTAATATCAGCAAGGGTGGAAGCAAGTTTCAGTATTTTGGAGCAGGTCAGGGAGCAGGAATAATGCCATATTGGAGCAGCTTTGGAACGGTGAAAGGGGTATTTTGGAGCAGCTTGCGATCATGAAAATGTGGGCTTTGTAACGATGGAAGTTAGTTTTAGAGCAATTTCCTAGGCCAAACATATTTGTTCATTGAAATTGGTACTTCGTGAAGATACAGAAAACTCCAATAATGGTATATGATACCGTGATCAAAACATCACAGCTTATGAAACAATAACCAAGAGAAAGCAAGAGATAAAAGATGCTTTGCATAGCTACACTTGGCTACTGTAAAATTCAGAGCGTGCACCCCGTTCATCTTCAGTGCTAATTTTGCATCTTCCCACCGCCCTTTTTTTCGTACTTCGATCGTGAACCTGTACATGCAACAGTAGCCTGCGTAAATCCCATTCAATCGTACTTAGCAACCTGAATTCTAAGTGCTTGTGAATGAAATTTCTTGCCAGAAGATTTTATTTCCGCATAATTATTGCACCGTGAACTTTGTGCAAGACAGCCATGACAATTTTCAGGATTCAGTGAGCCGAAGCATGGCCTTCGAGGTCTGCATTTCAAGATGGTAGCTATGATGACGTGGGCCAAAGTAAGACCACGATCTGCACTTTTTTTTTTCTTCAAGCCCCTTGCAATCACGTTTGTAGTCGTTGCAGGTCATTTTTGTTCCTGTATTGGGTCATGCCATAAAGGAGAGCGAGAATAACTGTGCTGTGTTGTTTTGGTCATTTGGTTTCCCACTGCGCAGAGTGTAAGTGCACAGTGATGTTTCCTGACACAAAAGCAGTGATGTCATTCGCTGAGGCCATTTTTGAGCAGGTTTTCAGAACAGCGAAAAGCACCTTTCGGAGCAGGAAAATGGCTTTTGGAGTGGCCGAAAGAGTATTTAGGAGAAGAGAAAAAAGGTTTTGGAGTTGCCAAAAGTGTATTTCGGAGTGGGAAAAAAAGAAAGGCTTGAAGCAGAGAATACAGCTGTTGGACACACTAAAGGGTCATTGCCAAATGGAAAACCTGAATTAGTGACAACTAAAACAGCTGAAAGAAGGGTAACTACGATGCATTCCATAACATTCCAAGCATGCACAGCTCGGACTACTTAAAGCGTAACTGCGTATAGTGCAGGACCGGCTATAGAGCAGACTTTTCATACAACAGTTTATAATCCCATAAAACTCCATGTATACGCATCTTGCACAGTGCCCAAGATGGAAGACCGGTGTAGCTGAGGATGTTTGCAGTTGCAGAGCCAATAATAATAATAATAATAATAATAATAATAATAATAATAATAATAATAATAATAATAATAATAATAATAATAAAAGGCATGGCATAGCCCAGCAAGCCTCTACCAAATGGCAGGCCTAGCCGAACCAGGAGGCCTTCACGCCGAGCCAAATGATGGTCAAGACAAACATGCACAAATTTAACGACGTGAATTATGTTATGGTTGGAAAGTCAGATATGCTGTGTGATATGTAAAAGCAACAGACATCAATATTGTGTATGTACAAATATGGAAGCTAGGGAACACTTCAGACAACGTGAAGGACTAGTTACTAAGCAAAACTTACCACTGTCTTATTTTTACTTTAGGCTACCACGATTGCAACAACCAGCACATCGGTGAGACTACTGATTTCAAGGAGTTAAAAGCCCCCCTCCTCATTCATTTTCACCCAGAATCAACCACCTACAAAAAGTTTATGTTGCTTGCTGTGAAACACGAATATGATGTCAGGAAACCACGTGACCTCATATGCCCCCGCTAAACATGTCGCTTCTACAGGCGCACAAACTCACTGGTCAAGTGTGCGTGTTCTGGTCAAAAGAAAGCTTGCATCATGCCTGCATATGAAATACGAGCACATGCAGACAACTGCGCACATGCTGAGCAGGAATGGTGGGACGCTTCTAACAATGTACAGTCAACCACAAAAGTTTACGGACTATGCGAGTACAATGTCAAAAGCCTCTTTGTGACATTTCTGCTACATCAGCGGCAATCAACAGCACCACAGAGCCAGAGACTCATTCCTGCCTTAATATGCGACCTGTTTGTTTTCTGAATGGGTACAAATAATTTTCACCTTTCACTTTCTAATATGACACGCTTTTTGGCACCTGCGTCTCTGTGCTTCTAAGTCCAGAATAGTCTATGGGCATAACTGTTATCATTCACTATCTTAATCACAAAATGATACCTAGTCATCGGAACCCTATTCGAGGTACACTGTGATACCTTCGGTCCTGCTATGAAAATAGAAAAGTGAGTCACAGTGCACATAAGCGCTTCATCTGAAAACTGCGAAGTATCGATGCACTATGCAGCAGTAGAAAACTAAGAGGCCTGTGTATAACGAGACCAGTTTTCGGCCCAGCACTGCGGTCAATGGTAGATGGCACACCACTAGATGGCGCGAAATGGCAGTTTGGCATGCGCTCGCGTGTTCCCCAAACTTTTGTATTTGACTATACTTTCGGTGCTTATGTTCCGCAATGAGGCGTACTTCAGTTCATTTTTTTTTTTCATTTTCAGTCAACTGTATTCGAAAAATGAAAATTACAAGATCAACAAATATACAGGCGAGGGTCCCAAAGTAAAATAACTGTAGTGGGACACTGTGCCTTTTTTATGCCTATTATTTTGAACAAGGTTCCCGTAGCGGGTGCCATAATGTCAGTAAAATTTGAAATCTTTTGGTAGGTGTATCCTTTCACGTCTTCAGTAAAAAGCAAAAGTTGCGCACTGCTTTTCTTTTTTCACACAGGTTTTAGCTGTTCCCTATAGTTGCAGCCGGAGAAGTGGCTTTTTAAGCTTTGATCTACGGTAACTCTAAATTTTGTGCTGGTCGCACAGGCTACAGTCAGTTTCCATGACCAGGCCGGATTTTTCAGAAATTCCCTCACTTTTCCATGACTTTCCCAGAAAGGTACCCAGACTTCTGCAGGTTTTCCAGGTTTTCCAGGTTGGTAGACACCCTAAGAGAAGACGTTGACACATGAAATTTAAGCACCGGTGAAGAAAATGCGTCAAGTCAAGCCGCGACACCGAGCAAGTGAGTGTTGGCTGCATGTGTGCCACACATTTTGTTGTCTAATTAGCAGTTACGAGCGGCAGAGCATGTATTAGCAGCAATTTTACTCATTTTGAGGGTCTAAACGCCCTACAGAGATGATTCCTTGCCGGCATCTATCAAGCGTGCTCAGTTTCTTTCGAGATGAGACCTGGGGGTGGGGGGGGACAGAGGCGCACTCCTGAGTACCGCACGGCGCGTCTGGGCTGCAGATTTCTTCCAGCTGTCTTTCACTGCACAGCTGACCACATGATGTACAACTACAGCAACAAATATGCATGGATGCATATTTTAGAGAGGCAGACATACACAAAAAGAGACCGTTTGTGGAGGAACTTTAGTCCCAATGAAGTGATGAAGTGCATTGGAGTCCTCATCTACATGGGCATTGCTGAGTTGCATCGCTATTATTTCTACTGGAATCCTTCAGAGCTATTTTCAGGCCTAAATCCTCCAAAGATTATACCCACTGAAGCTGTTTTCTTTTTCGTTCCTTGCTTTTCCAAGTGTCGTGGACTTGGAGGAGACAGAACCCATCAGCAATGGCAAGCTGCACAGAATGATAACTCATCTACTACTTTATTCTCACTAAAGTTTGTTTTTGTGGAAAGAACAAAGGGCAATTATTTTTTGAACTTGTACAACCTTTCTGCAACGCAAGAAGCTACAAATTATAAATATTTAGTTATTTTTATTCTCATTATTTTTACGTTGTAATCCTTTCTAAACGTTAAATGTACAATCACTGTACAAACTTTACATTACAAACATGTTTTTCTTAATGTGAGTAATAAGTACTCATACAATATTTATGTTATTAGACAGAACATTTAGCTAGTTTGGTGCCAAAAATGTAAATTATGCATTAGTGTCTAGCTGCAAAAAAAAAAAAAAAATAGTAAAATGTTTTTCACACCTAGTAAAAAGCGCCCTTTTTCCGGCAGTAGCGAATGTCTTATTAAGAATCCGTTGCGGGTGCACAATGGGTAGACGGGTTGTCTAGGCCTTAGAAAAAACTTAACTCGAAACGGCTGCCTGCTTCTGCGTCAGAATGTAATTGCTTCTCATAGAGTGCAATATCGCAAGTGCGACATCAATTACACTATCAGTGAATGCGCTGCTCCACAAATAAAAGGGCTTCGCTATGCGAGCTTTCGCCTTTCCCATCAGCAGGTGGACATTGTATCTTTTTTTTTTTTCTTTTTTTAAAAGCTTAGAAAGCTTTAGATATCGTGGCTGTTCTTCTGACCCTGTACCCCAACTTGGTTCCACACGTGCTGCCCTCGGCTACTCTCATGAGTGTGATCTCGTTTGCGCCCCTTCAAACTTCCTGGGGGGGGGGGGCGGTCGTGCTAATTGAGTTAGCTGCCAGTTTGCAGGTGAGACCTGACGAGCGCTAAACATGTAACTGCCCTACTGGTAGCAGCCGTAAAAGTGCGGTTTGGTGCCGAGTCTACGAAATGCTTTGGAGTGGTTACATTTTAAAATGGATAGATATATGAAAACAACTTTCCAATTACGAAAACAAAAACTCCCATTGTTTATGAAAATTAGGGTGTATATGGTACTTGTACAACATTTGAGTTACATTTCCCAGTCCCCAATGCATCGAGCATCGCTCCTAAAACAAGCGGATATTAGGGTCTTCTACGCAGGGAAATTCAGCGCAATTACTGTATACAGTGAAAGCTCGGTGATGTGATCACAGTACATGCGAATTTTCCTTTGGTCCGGCCAAGGCCCACAAGCCTCCAATGTAATAGGGTATGGTTGATGCTAACAGATTTTCACCCTGCAACGTTTGACACCAACGTACACCACTGCTCAAGTACAAAGACGTGCTATCCGTCCTGTCGTGAAATATGCACCAAGCATGTGCGAGCGCTGGCACACACGAGCGGGCATGCGCGATGCGTACCATATCGTCAATATCACTGAGTAAAAAAAAACAACACTTCTCTTACAGTCAGAATACACCTTCAGAGACGCACCATGGCCTGCGAGATTGGGTGCACAATCTCTTGAGGCTCTGATATGCCTCTGTGTGCATTCACATTTAGGTTACGAAAGATATTGGCACCATGTTGTGCTGGTCTTGGCCAAGGAGTCGGACCTCAAGACGTCAACATGAGTGACTCCTGAGGTCACACTCGTGCGGGTTACGGCCATAAATCTCCCAAAAGACGTGATTGCGAAACTTTACTGACTATCATTCAGAGTTCTTGACATCACTACCGCCCCGAAAAAGAATAAATGGATATTATGTCAGCTTCATTTTGTCACATGGTAACCTTCCATGATTTCTGGTGATACGAATTTCAGATACAGTCGACTCCCGGTAATTCGAAGTCGCTTAATTGGAAGTTTCGGTTAATTAGAAATGAGCAAGTGGTCCCATCAGTTTTGCATGCAATCGTATAGAAAAAAATGCTCGATAATTCGAAGTTAAAAACCCATAATATTGGTTATTTAGAAGTTTTTTCAATCAACAGTCTCGTCGCGACCGTAATTTTACAGTAAAATGGGGAACTTTTCATATGCCAAAACATCTGCCGGACCGCGCTGGTGTCTTCGCCATCACTACTGTCCGCAACGCCACAGATCTTGAAGCGGCAACCTTTTTAACGCTGGCGAATCGCATCGGCGGCATCGACTGACTCTTTAGTTGACTTTTGTCGAGACTCGAGTGTGTCACCGCATCACCCGCGCGCTGGGTTGATTCCACACGTGTTTCCGCGCTTCTGATTTTGAGTGTTGTGGTGGTGACGTACGTTTGATAATGGCAACTCGTGGCCCTTACCGAACGCTAGACCTAGCGACGAAAGTCGAAGTCTTGAAGGAAGTTGACCAGGGAGGCACCGCCAAACAAGACATTGCAAGAAAGTACGGCATTAAGCCTAACACGCTGTTGACTTTCATAAAGAATAAGTGCTCAATATTGGATGCGTTTGAAAGTGAAAAATTCAAGACATCGCGGAAGCGGATGCGCACCGGCGCCTACCCCGAGTTGGAGGAAGCACTGCTGATTTGGATCAGAGAGGCACGAAACAACAAACTTCCTCTCAGTGGTGAAGTCGTCACGGCAAAAGCGTCATCGCTTGCTAAAATGTTGGGCATCAACGACTTCGCTGCTTCGGATGGGTGGCTTACGCGTTTCAAACATCGCCACGACTTGATTTTTAAAAGCGTGTGTGGGGAGAAGGCGTCAGTCGATGAGGAAACGTGCCTGACATGGAAAGCGGGCAAGCTTCGCGAGTACCTCGAAGAATACCAGCCGGCAGACATTTTTAATGCAGACGAGACTGCGCTTTTTTATCGGCTGCTACCGGAGAAGACCCTGACATTTAAAGACGACGACTGTTCTGGAGGCAAAAGAAGCAAAGAGAGAGTGTCAGTGCTAGTCGCGGCGAACATGACTGGCACAGAACGGTGTCGCCTGCTTATGATCGGGAAGGCTGCCAAGCCTAGGTGCTTCAAAGGCGTGAAGACGCTTCCTGTGGCCGAAGAAGCACTTCGACACGTGTATTCCTTACAAAACTTACTAGCCGCAGCCAAATTCGGCAAGCAGAAGAAGATGACAGACTATTTTTCCTAAAAACTGTCGCGCTTTTAAACTAATAAAAGTGCCGTTTTTAGTGCTTTTTGCTTAATTCGAAGTTCGTTTAATTCGAAGTTTTTTGCGGTTCCCGTGAACTTCGTATTAACGGGAGTCGACTGTAATACGATTATTTTTGGTGGTCCTGTGAGATTCATATCACCAAGGTTTCATTTCACTCTGTTTTAGTTTTTTTTTTCTTCCGTCAATTGTTGTATATTCGTCAATCCACTGTGTCAATAGAGCGTTGATTAGTAAGCTTTGCTACAAAGCCACTGCCAAGTGGAAGGGGCTGACAGTTCTGTCAAGTTGATTCTGACAGCAGGTTTACTGCACCTCTGCTATCTGTAGCTCAACAAAGCAGAAGTTGCAGAACTTGCACTTTAGGCTTGCCAATGACATTGAACTGATACCACACACATAGGGTTTTCACGCGTGTTCAAGAACACTGAATTTTGTGTCTTTGCATTTTGCCCCTTCAGTCGGAAATCATTCTGTGATTTCGAGCACACTATACATCAGCGTGCTAAGCTACCATGCTGGGTTTCCACATTCAGCAGAATGAAACAAGTCGGCCTTCTATTGTGCAAATACCGTATTTCAGGTTCCAACTTTGAGAAAGCTGCCGCCAAATACCAACATCAGACAGTGAGTGCATTGAAATGCACGCCAATCGTCTGCAGTGTACCTTCCCATATGCGGCTTGCATGTGTATTGAACCACACTCACGTACCAACGGAAAGCCAAGGATGCTCACTTCAACCGATTCGTCGCAGAGTCCAGCTTCTTCATATGTGGTGCTGTCCGCTTCCAAGTGACTGTAGTCAGAGTCTTGCGACTGAGCAGACCGCTGCAAAGGAGAAAGTTATGCCGGTTCTAAGTACCAGAGGAAGGCAAAGTGTAGCACACGTTATCTAGCGTCCCATGATGTTCAACAAGTGTGCAACAATAGGGGCTTTTAGCTTGTATGTATACTTCTTCGCATTAACGAGTTAGCCAGATAATGGTTCGCATTTACTGTCTTACCGAAACTCATACTTTCCAACGTTTTAGCTCCTGATACGTGTACGTTTATATATGAGCGTAAACACGTATACAGTTACATTTTTACAAACCATAAATGGTGATGCTAACTGCATTTAAGTTACATATGATTGAAACACCGCTGCGGCAAAATCATGAGACATTTTTTTATGGTATATAGTATCTTCACATGCGGAAAGAGTGAAAAACACAAAGTTACAGCAACGATAGTATTCACATCTTGTCACGCTTCGTGCAACCACAGTCATGAACACATTGGCCTACGCATAATGTTTTTAAGGTGAAAATGATTCAAAGGCAACTCATTCGTAACAACACCACTATGCGGTTTTTACATTAGACGTGTAATGCACGATATTTCTGCAATAGGAATTTTGTGATTACCTGGTTCACTATGGCCCCGCTTGATGGCGCCACCTATCCAGCCTGTCGGAGGCTCGCACATTTACAATGTTGATAGTCTAGTGTTCTAGGCCATTCTAGCTTTGGTAATCCGGCTTAATCGCTATTGGCACTCGCACTTTGGCTTATTTTGACTCAATGGCTCGAGTCTTCGCAATACAGACACGAGTCACTACGAATGAAGGTGGATTCGCGAGTTTTGGCAGCGAATGTAAAGCCTATACGGCGGGTAGTTTAGGTCTTGTGAAGACCCGCACATGCGCAGATTCTAATAACACGGTAACATAAAGATGTATACATAAGGCTAAAGGCCCCTAATGACTTGACAGCAGCAAAGCAATGCACACAAATGGTACTGTTAATTTTGAATGCTCTATGCACACCTGGCAGTCATGGAGCCAGCCGTACTATTTGGAATAAATGTCTGAGCATGCATTTGGGATTGGTTGCAGGCATGCAACTTCCATGTAAGTAATAGTAGTAGTAGTGAACAACTTCATCATATCATGTAAGCTAATACCCGAAAATGCCAAGAGCTTTTCAAAGCAATGGCTTCATGCACATATGCACCAAGAAAAGTTTCCTGTAGCAGTACTGTGAATCAATAGGCTTGTGCAAACATTGGAACAAATATTACAGCATTAGAAGTCAATTCAACTAGAATTTAAAGTAGTGAAAATTTCGAAATATTCGAAACGAAAAAATATGAGGTCTGTTAGAAAAGTATACAACCTCACTTTATGCGAGCATCCAATAGATTTGAAACATGAGCGCTTGCATCAGCTGACCTTGAACCTTTGTGCACATTTTTTCCCGCTTGCCAAGAGCGTCAGTCGTTGGGACGCAGGGTTTGAGGGAGGTAGTGCGCAGTGCTCTCGTCAGTTATATATTGCAAGGAAAATGACGAAGCGACTGGAGCAGCACTACTGCACCAAATATCGCCAGAAGCTGGGTGAAAGCCAAGGGGTAACCATTGGGAAAATCAAGACGACTTTTGGCAATGATGCAATCAGCTGCACATCAGTAGGGAGCGATAGTCACGCTCTGGTCAGCCATCAACATGCTGAAATGACCAGGTCGTTGCTGAAGTGAATGCTGTGGTTATGCGGAATCGTCGTGTGACAATCTGGAATATTGTGGAAGAGGTGGGCATCAGCACTTTCTCTGCACATTCCATTACGACTGAAGGTTTGGCCATGAAGAGATTTGCGGCGAAATTCGTGCCGAACTGCTCACGGTGGAGCAAAAGCAACTTCATGTTGAAGTCTCCCAGGATATATAATACAGTCGAGCCCACATATAACGGTCCCACTTAAAACGAACTTTCACTTAAAACGAACAATATCCGCATGACCGTGAAAATATACATTGGTTCAATGGCACAAAATCGCACTTACAACAAACGTCTCCGAGCGCCGCTGATCGGTTACAGCGAACAGAGTCAGCGGTCTGCCGACTTCCCGGGAAACCAATTTCGACCACAGATCAGGCATCGGCGAGGTGCCCATACATTCTATTGTTTAACGCCGACCCTGCCTCCGCGACCCTCTAGTTGCCGCTCTTCCCACACCATGGAGGAAGGATGTAGGAAGGAAAGCTGTTTCCTTTCTCCATGCCCCGACTGCTTTTTGTTACGACCCCCTCCGTCCTTTGTCCCCCCGCTACTCTGAGCACCCCGCATCGCCAGACGAGGCCCGTGTTTTCACACTGCCACAGAACTTTTGAAGACCGGTCGGCCATCTACCCTGTTTTTGATCGCTGGTTGGCGTCGCCGGCCTAGAGTGACCAGACCATTTGCCAACATCGTCGGCCACCGACTAGTGTGCGTCTAGTTCACGCGCATATGCTACCCCACCGACTCTGTGATTCATTTCGTGTTTAGGACTTATTCTCGCTCACTTCGCACTCGACTCAGCATGCCTTTCGCGCGCATGCGGAAGCGCGAAAACGGCTGTTATTTTCGGCATCACGAAATATCGAAGTTCGTGAGGCCACGCAAACTCGTTGGCGCAACAAAACGATTTTTTGACCACGGCCGCCGATTCTTCGAACACCGCCGCGCGAACCAATGCAGGCGGCCATGCACACTTTCCAAGTTTTTCTGCGTGCGAGTTTCGCGGACCTTTCAAGCAAGCTACCCAACCTACCTCCTTCCCGTGTATTATATCTTTGTCTAAACAGGGGCGAGACCGGCAGGCAGCACACGGTGGCTGAGTGCAACACATTTTTATTCGGTCACACAACCAACTCTTTTACAATCAGGAAGGAAAAGGGGCGGTCGCTTATATACATGATCGAGCCACTATCACACCGAGCATTGACATCACGAAGCCCAAACAGTCCGAGTCCAGGTCACCGCTGATAGCGAAGCGCGTCTGCGTCAGCCACCCTATGCACAAACACGATAACACAACACTCCTCTCCCCTCACGAGGTTTCGTCTCACGGCACGTAACGGTCTGGCGGTCGCCTAAACCGGGTAGAACGTCGAAGCTGCGGTGTTGATTGTCCCGAGGGGTCACTGTTCTGGAGACCACTGTCGAGCGTCGGCCTGTTGTCGTGTAGAAGGCCCGGAGAAGGCTCGGTAGAAGGCCCGGCCGATTCAGCTGCTGGTGACGTCAGGTTCCATGCTGGTTGGTCCTGATCGTTGAGCCGAGTAGGCGTGCTCGTCGAGGTGGGCTCTCTAGTGTCCCTGAAGAGCGGACCCTTGTTTTCCACTCTCGGCCCGTCCAGCACTGTTCCCGCTGCCTTAAGCCAGCTCCGGTTCTCCTGAAATGTACGCAGTCGCAGGTTATCAGTGTGAACGTATCGTTCCTCGTCTGCGTCTGCGACGCGAACAATGTACGTGCATGCGCTGCACCGCTGAGCAATTGTACCCAACAGCCATTTGTCGTCGTCAGGGCGGAGCCCTTTTACCAAAACCTGGTCGCCTTCCCTAAAGTCTCTCCATGGCCCTCGTTTCTGGTCTGCGTGGAGCTTTGCCTGTTGCTCCCCCCTTTCGCGCATGCGTTGTTCCATTTCGGGGTGCAGCAGACTCAGCCTGGTTCTTGGCTGCCACGACAACAACATCTGGGCTGGGGTCTCACCAGTGGTGCTGGACGGGGTGTTGCGATAACTGAAGAGAAATTGGTCTATGCGATGTTGTATGGACTTCTTGTCTCCTTTTCTTTCTTCGTCTAGTATCTGTTTAAACAAGTCCTTCTTGACGGTCTGAATGCACCGTTCGGCGCTACCATTCGAAGCTGGGTGATAGGTAGGAGATTTGGAATGGCGAATTCTATTCCTGCCCAGGAATGCTCCGAAGTGCTGCGATGTGAATTGGGGCTTGTTGTCGGTCACGATCTCCTCTGGTAGTCCGTAGGCCGCAAAACACCTCGCAATTTCTCTACCGTCTTTTCACTTGTTGTTGTTGTCATGACAAACACCTCAACCCACTTCGAATGAGCGTCCATTAGGACCAAAAAGTAATGCTGGTCCCTTTGCGCGAAATCTAGATGAACTCGCTGCCATCTACGCGTTGGCCAGCCCCATGACATTAGTGGCACTCTAGCTGCCGCATTCTGTGACAACTGACAAGTGATGCTCTCTTTCACCGCTTGCTCTATGTCTAGTGTTACGCGAGGCCACCAGACATGACTCCTTGACAGCATTTTCATTCGAGTCATCCCTGGGTGACCTTCGTGCAGCATTTCTAGAACCTTCTGTCGCAACGAAGCTGGTATAACCACGCGATCGCCCCATGTTACGCACTCTTGGTCTACCGACAGTTCGTTACGGCGAACGAAGTATGGTGAAAGATCGTCGTCCGACACATGCACAGGCCACCAGTTCTGCGTAAATAACAACACTTTGGACAGAAATCTATCTTTACGCGTTTTTGATGTGATTTCCTTTGCTGACAATTGAGCCTCGTGTAGCACCGAAAAGAAATAAACGCCCTCCGACTCCTCTGCTTTGTCTCGGAGCGGTAGCCGTGAAAGGGCATCGGCATTTTGGATTTCGCTTGCCTTTCGGTAGACCCATCGGTAGTCATACGCTGCAAGGATTAAGGCCCACCGCTGTATCCGTGCTGCTGCCATTGTAGGGATTGGCTTGCCATGCCCAGAAATTTTCGGACCAAACAAAAATTTGTGGAACTTCTTTAGACCGAAAATAACTGCAAGAGCCTCTTTCTCCAGGTGGGCGTAGTCCTGCTCTGCCTGACTTAGTGTCCTCGATGCGAACGCTATAGGTCTTACGACCCCCGCGATTTTATGAAATAAAATCGCCCCTAGTCCGTATGCCGAGGCGTCGCATACCATACCCAGTTCCTGATCCGGATTGTAGTATGTCAGTACTCTGGGATGCATAAGCCAATCCTTAGATCTCTTAAAAGTATCCGCCACCCTGTCCGTCCATTGCCACTTAACATTTTCGCCCAACAACTCGTACAATGACTTCAGCTCTGCTGACATGTTCGGAACGAATTTGGCATAAAAATTGAGCATGCCCAAATATGCTCGAAGCTCCTGTTTGTTCTTGGGTGTCGGCACGTCTTTCATAGCGCGCACCTTATCCTCGGATCGCCGAATGCCGTTTTCGTCCAGCACGTGACCCAGATACACCACCGATGTTTCGAAAAACTTGCACTTTTCTTTGCGCAATTTAATGCCTCGTTTCTTGAACTTTGTCAGCATGCTTTCCACCTTTCCCCAACACTCCTCAAGACTTTCCCCAGCAATCAATACATCATCCAGGTAGCAGGCGACTTTATCTAGGCCTCCTAGAACATCGTCCATGACTGCTTGGAATATCGAGGGTGCACTGGTTATGCCATACGGTAGGCGCGTAAACTTAAACAGCCCCATGTGCGTATTTATCGTGAGCAAAGACTGCGAGTCAGGGCGCGACTGCAGCTGCTGATACGCGGTTGAAAGGTCAAGCACAGGGAAATATTTGCACCCATGCAAGGCTACAAACAAATCTTTCATGACTGGCCGCGGATAATGATCGGTGCGCAAGCAGGGATTTACCGTCATTCAGTAGTCTCCGCAAATCCTGACCGTTTTGTCTCCTTTTGGAACCACCACCAGTGGAGTGGCCCAGTCGCTTTTTAGGACTGGAACAATCACCCCTGCGTTCTGCCAGGCCCTCAATTGTTGGGAAACGGGATCTCGGAGTGCAAAGGACACCGGTCGAGGTTTAGAAAAGACATGTGTTGTGCCATCCTTGAGCAACAAGCTTACTTGACAATCCGTTATCTGTCCGAGCTCTGGTTCAAACACTTCCGAGAACCTTTCAAGCAAGCCAGCTACTCGATCGATCCCCACCCCACTCACACTCAACCAATCCAATTTAAGAGATTCCAACCAGTCTCGCCCTAGCAACGCAGTCTCACTCTTTTGCAGCGTACGAACCACGATCAGAGGCAGCGTCGCTGTCTGGTTGTTGTGCTCTACCGGCATCATCAGCTTGCCCAGAACCGCTAACGGCGTTCCCCCATAGGCTTTTACCTTTATGCTACACGGCAACAACGGTCGCCCAGCCCAGTGTCGCTGATAGAGAGTCTCGGGGACGATAGAAACAGACGCACCCGTATCTATCTGCATCGGCACATTACGACCCCCGACCCGTACGTTTACAGTACAGTTTCGGACACTCTCGTCACACGAAAATACAATCTGTAGCAAAATATTGTCCTCACCACTACTGTCCTCCGCATAGTGCGCTGTGCTGGCGGACGATCGGCACGCTCTTGCCAAGTGGCCCACTCGTTTGCAGGCGCGGCAGCGGTATTTCCTGAACGGGCACCTTTTGTCTGTGTGGGAGGTGGCTCTGCAGCAGTAGCAAGCCCAACCGGTTGTTTCTTTCGTTGCTCTGGTTTCCATGTAGTCTCCACGCGGCTGTCCCGACCTTGAACTCAGAGCTTGTCGTTGTACGGCGTGGACACCTCGTTATTGCCCCTCCGGCTGGAATTTCTTCGTCTCGGAACGGGCTAGTTCAATACTTCGGGCTAGTTCGCACGCCTCTGCAAACGTCAGTGTAGCCCTCTTCAGAAGCTCTGCTTGCGTTGTCTCGTCTTTCTTCCGGCAACGAAACGGTCCCGCAAAGCTTTATCAAAAATGCCCCGAAATTGCAGTAGGCAGCCAGACTCTTCAATTCCAACGCGAAGCCCGCCACTGGTTCTGTGTCCTGCTGAATCCGCAGTTAAATCGGAAACATTCCGCTATGACCATGGGTTCCAGAGCATAATGCTTCTTGAGAGCTTGAATTAGTTGCGCATATTCTTTCTCCTCGGGCTTCGCGGGAGCTAGTAGATTTTTAAGCGTGCGATAGGTTTTCTTCCCAATAGCTGTAACCAGCATCGAAACTTTGAGGTCGTCGCTCACCTGGGTCGCCCGAAGGAAGTGCTCGAACCGCTCGATGTACGATTCGAAATCCTCGTCTCCGTCCTCGAGGAAGGGTTCGAACTTGCCAGCCGCTGCCATGTTGAAGTCTTCCGCTCCCAAAAGTGCCTGGCGTTTGTCGGCAGTGCAGATTCACACGGGTACCACCCTCGTCGCCACTATTATATCTTCGTCTAAACAGGGGTGAGACCGGCAGGCAGCACACGGTGGCTAAGTGCAACACATGTTTATTCGGTCACACAACCAACTGTTTTACAACCAGGAAGGAAAACGGGCGGTTGCTTATATACATGATCGAGCCACTATCACACCGAGCCTTGACGTCACGAAGCCCAACAGTCCGAGTCCGGGTCACCGCTGATAGCGAAGCGCGTCTGCGTCAGCCCCCCTATGCACAAACACGATAACACAACACCGTGTGTTTCGGTTTTCATGGTTGCCCTCCCGCGGCATCCTCCCCTCTCTTTATCGGAACTCCGTGCCTTTCCCTTGCAAGTCTGCTCTCTCTTTATCACAACCCCTTCGCCCACAGAGGTACAACAGAGGAAGGTTCCTCCGTGCCTTCGCCCGCCTCCGCCGCTCCGTGACGCCCGCCACGCTGGCTCGAGTTTTCTGACTGTAAACGGGCCCAGAGCTGTTCCACCCGTTCTGGAATGTGTGTCGCGTGTGCACGTTTTGCTCGCTTTTGGTGTGCATGTGTAGTCAGGATGGCAGACGGGAGGACTAGCACGCTTTTTCCTGCCGCTCAACGAAACGTCGAAAGTGTGACCGCTCGGCTTGAGCGTAAACCGCGCCTTAAGTGCTGCGTTGCGAAGCGCTTGCTCATAGCTGTTGACCACCTGGCAACCAACTTGCCTATTCGGGCGTTCCGGTATTCAGCTGTGGAGACGGTGAACATTTCGTGGGCGGCGGTGACGGCTACTTGCGCGCGAAACTATTTTCACGAGGCCGACTTCGTCGACGCCGGGCCCGATGCCAAGCCCGATGCTTCTTAACAGGACCATTGCGGCGGCGATTTGTGGCAGCGCATCGTCGACTCCGACCTGCTAGAGCGGGTGGGACATCTGTTGCGATAGTTCAATTACGGCCGATGATGATGCCGACACTGCAGAACCGTGCTCGGATTGGGGCATTGTGAATGAAATACGTGGCAAAAGCGATTTGGAGGAATCGGATTGCGAGAACGACGAAACTTTGGAGCCAGTGCCTCATGCAGCTTATGCCACGGGCCTCGGTGAACGAGCACCGAACGAGCACTGCTGTTTGAAACACGTGCATCCCGGATTTTTCGGGGGAAAAAAATTGTGTTTTCACTCACCTTTCTTTAACGATGTGTTTCATTTACTAAGAACTTCGGGATACAGCGAACGAATGCCGCGTCACGCTCAGGTTCGTTATAAGCGGGCTCGACTGTATGCAGTGATTCTTGAAGAAAAAGAAAAAAAGGCACTAATTTCTGTCTGCCCGTCGGCAGACACGGCTAAGTGTCTTGTAGGGATGGGGAGGAGGAGGGATAAAAGGATAGAAGAAAATAGATGGAGATAGAGAGGCAAGCGAGGAAAAAAGGAGATAGGGAAGTTGGGATCCGGTCGAAGCAGTCTAAGGGCGGGGCACCACAATGCGAGAGCTTCACGGTGTCAAAAAACCGCACAGGGCGAACCAATCTGCGGGAGCTGCGCTGTCATTGGAGATCGCGAGGACATGACTGTCCAGCTTGAAATCCTCCGAGCGAGTCCAATCGAATGCTCTATGAGCGAGAACACAGGATATGCTTTATTTCACAAGCAGTGACCTTAACTTCACGAACACCATTATCACTGGTGAGGAGTCTTGAGTGTACGAGTACGACCCGGAAACCAAATCCCAGTTATCACAGATGATGCATTCCACATTACAAAGACTAAAGACTGCCGGCCACATGCGCAGCAAAGTAAAAGTGACGCTTGAGTGCTTTGACTCCCGCGGTGTGGTACACCTTGAATACAGACCATGGAGTCAAACGATCACCAAAAAGTACTACAGGGATGTCCTCCGTCGCCTACGTGATGCTGTGCGGTGCAAAAGACCCGAGTTGTGGTCAACAAAAAACTAGCGCATCCACCTTGAAAATACTCCTGCACATTCCTCACATTTCTTTCAGACTTTTTTGGCAAAAGTCAGACTCTTGTAGTTCAATAGGCTCCTTACTCTCCTGATATGGCCCCCTACGACTTCTAGCTATTTGCCAAACTCAAGAGGACATTGAAAGGAGAGTGATTTCAGACAAGGGAGGGTATTATGGCTGCGACGACAGCTGAACTTAACTACATACCAAAAGAGGCTTTCTCAGAATGCTTCCAACAATGGCAGCACTACTGGGAGATGTGCATGGAGTCCCATGTGGACTACTTCGAAGGGGATTAGGTTTTCAACGCATTAACTATGCCGGTTTGTTTTCTTCCACCAAAGGTCAGACACTTGTTTTAACAGACCTCGTAAATGTATTAAACCTATATATTTTTCTGTAAAGGTAATCTCACTGCGGTGGAAAAGTGCTAAGGCATGAAAGTACCTATCCAAATGCATGCAAGTAGACCTGTGCGCAATGACTCGGGAAAACTGCAGACACGTAGTACCCCCTGTCGAAGCAGTTTTAGGTAGCACAGAGTCAGGCTCCCTTGCACAGTTTGCTGTGCAACTAGCGAGTTGCTACAATGATTTTGCTAAATATTACGCATATACGCACACTGAACACTCCGAAAAAAAAAAAAAAGCTAAGAATTTCTCTCTGCTAGTCGAACATGCAACCAAACCGCTCTGATAAAGTGTTTGCTGGATCGCTCACAAGAACTACAGCGAAAACAAAAGCAGATGCATAATCTCCATGCACGACAATGAAAGGCATCAGTCGACGCTAATGTTGCATTCGGAATTGCCGCAGACATAAAGGGCTTCTGTCTTGCAGATTTCCGTAGCTGTTGCGCAAAGCAGAATGGCGAGAGTGCTTGATACCGGCAGTAGCAAACATATGTAAGGTAAGCGAGTTACTAGCATTCTCCATTGCGGGTTGCATGAGAAAGTGTGATAATTAGGCGTGTTCAAATACTGTCGACTCTTGTTGATTCTAGCTCGAAGGGACCTCTGAATTTTGTTTGAATTATGAAGACGTTTGAATTATCAGAAGCTCTCAGATAACTCTGGGTTAAGTAACACCACGCATTATGATTAGGCATTATTTTATCACATTAAAAATTTTTACAAGTTTTTAATTCCTAACTGTACACAATGAACAGAAAGCAGAGGAGTAACGTCCACGAGTTTATTGGCCATTTACTGCTGATCAGACATTTTAAAGAAATCATGAATTGCCAACTGCTTTTTGCTAGAGGTATATGACCTCAGCACAAAGCTCTATACCAGTTGAGAAGCATCATGGTTTACCATGTGTGCTTTTTTTCAAACATTTGTTCACTAGTAAACCTTTTTTCCTTGAAGGCCTGATGTGCTTATTTTTCATTTTTAGACTGTTAGGATTATATAAGCATGCAAATTTTTAAATAGCAGTGGGAAAGCAGCAGATATTTTCTGGTATGGAACTGCAAAAAGTATGAATTAACCTAAATGATGGGCTTTGAATCGGGAGCTTTTTATACACTGAAAGAATACAGGGCCAACCAAAAAAACCGATTCTGTCTGAATTAATCGAAAGTATGAATTATCAGAGTTTGAACTATCACAAGTCTACTGTATTCAAATTTGCTTCGAATCAAATTTAAGTTGTAGAAAATTTCAAAACATTCGAAATGAATAAATAGATGTATACAGTCGAACCTCGATATATCGAACAGCGCAATGATCGTGAAATAGTTCGATATATCCAGAATTTGATAAAAAAAATCACGAACAAATTCGTCAACAGCTTGCTGAAAACAACCAACGAACCGTTCAGACGTGGTGGAGTAAATACTCACTTAGATTCAAACATAGTATTTATTGTGTTGGTTTAAAATATGGAAAAGGAGTAGCCTGCTTTTTGTTGGCCATGGCGTGTTTGACGACTGCGTCCTCAATATAGTCCAGGCGATCTATAAGCGATAGGCCGGTGCCTTTAATCGCGCCGCAGTGGCGGCGAACAAGGGCCAAGGCAGCTACGACCTCAGCTGATGTCGGGAGCGGGACACCATCAGCGCTTGCAGGATCCACCTCGGCAGAGTCTTCATTTGGCTGCTCAGCAGTAGCTTCGGTGACAATCTCCACATCCGTGAGCTCCGCCGTTGTACCAGTGATGTCATCACCTCCAACGAAGTCTTCGATGCACATGCTTTGCGGCTCGGCACCTACAAAGCCCTTCAGCTTGCTCCACGTTTCGGCGAGCTCGCTTTCTTCATCTGCGCATACCAACCCAGCTTCCTCGCATTCTTCCACTGATTCCTCATCAGTGCGACCAAAGCCCGCATGCCGAAAACAGTTGGCTATCGTCGACTGCTTGACGTTTTCCCATGATGCTTTGAGCATTTGGATGGCTCCCAAGAGATCGATCTTCAGATCTTGGCTCATCCGGAGTTTTACGAGCAAAATGTCGATCAGCCAACACTTGTAGTTAAGACTTAAATGTGCGGATAATACCCTGGTCCAACGATGGGAGCTTCGAAGTAGTGTTAGGCGGCAGGAATACCACTTCGATGTTGCTCAGCTGGGCGTCGGTGTGGTGTGCCGTGCAATTATCGACAATAAGGCATACCTTCCGTCCTTGACGCGCCAGGTCCGAATCCCACGCCTTCAGCCACTTGAGGAAAATATCCCTCGTCATCCACGCCTTCTTGTTCCAGGCTTAAGTCGCCGGAATATTGGGGCAGCCAATTACAAGTGGCCGCAGCTTCGTGCTTCCATCCATATTGGCAGCCAATAGGACCGTCACACGGGCCTTGCCTTGCTTGGTTCCGTGGCATTTGTCCCCGCGAGTGTCCAGCGTTTGCCGCGGAAGCATTTGCCAGAATAGGCCCGTCTCGTCAGCATTAAAGATATGCTTCGGCTCATACTTGGCGAGGAGAACTTTGGGCCACTCGTGATCAAGCCACTTCTGAATTTCTTCGTCATTGGCGTCCTCACTCCCTCCCGACACAGTCTTCCCGACAATGTTGAAGCGAGCCTTGAAACGTTGCAGCCAACTGCTACTAGCATTGAAATCCTCGGCGCGAAGAATAATTGCAAAGTTCTTTGCCTTCTGCTGCAACATCGGTCCTGATACAGGAATATTTCGGGCCCTTGCATCGATGAACCACTTGTGGAGCGACTTCTCAACATCTTTAAAAGCAACTTTGCGTACACGCTGCGCGTCCGAGTGCTGGCTCTCCTCGGCCTTGGCCTTTATGTCGCTTTTGTTTTTGAGCAGGGTACTCAATGTGCTCTTTGGTATGCGTAACTCATCAGCGACGCTCGACTTCTCGCCATTCTCGACGCGCTGTATTGCTTCCAGTTTTGCAGTAAAAGTTAGGGTCTTCCGTTTCTTCGCGTTTGCAGCCATCACTACACACACCACAGCGCGCGACAGGCCTAACTCCAAACACACGAACACTGCGAGCACAACGACCGATGCCTGCCGATGCTACCGGGGAGGAGCTTGCAACAAGTGCGCAGTGTGCCGTTGACACCATAGAGACTGCAACGACTGCAAGCTGCAAGCACTGCAAGGCTGTGGCAGGCGCACAACGCTACGTTAAAGTGGCGCTCTCGGCACCATCGATGTGTGCAGCATTCGTAAATGTGCGCCACTCTACCGCTACTTTGCAGAGTTGCGGGAAAGCTCGCCGCCTGTCAATGGAGCGCGGGCGGTTTGGGGTGGCTGAGTTCGATATATCCATTATATATTTGAAACTTTGTGCGAAATAAAAAATGAATAATGCATGCGATTTCCCACGTTATATAGGAACCGTTCGATATAGAGAATGTTTCGATATATCTGTGTTCGATATATTGAGGTTTGACTGTATTAGACCGCATGTAACTTTTCTCTAGAGTGGAAAAATGCTAGCCGTGAGAACGCCTAATTAAATGTGTATTAGTTTGAATGTATTCCTTGTAAAGGTGGTTTCACTGCAGTGAAGTAGTGCCAAGCCATGAAAACATGAACCCAGCAGAAATCTGCACTGCCACCAATGAACATATTACCCTCACATGACCTCATTTTTTAAGTTTGAAGGCTTGTTATACCGATTTATATGCTTTAAGTATAACCAATTTTAAAACGTAACATAATTTACAGTTATCCCTTGCATTCCACCGAGAGTAATTCTGCTACTAATCCAAGTTGTTTCCACTTGCCTTGAAGAAAAAATGGCATTTGCACAGGCCTCGTCTCAATTAAATATATATATATATATAGATATCGTGCTGATTAATAAAGTCAAATGAAGAAATGCACCCATTTTTCTATAATGTGAGATATGCATACCCAATTTGAATTAGATTCACAATTGTTCGACCAAAATCACCACCCGTTTCGAACCTAAAATTTTCTTGACACACAAGCCTAAAGATAATGTAGGTCTCCTATAATTGTTTTGAGTAGCCTTGATAAAGAACTGTGGAAACCTTGACCGGGGTGCACACAGTCAAGTGTAGACTAGTGATGTGCACTCCATGACCACCCATAGTTTGAACTGGCTGTCACCACATAGCATTGTGCATGTACGTTTTGAAGGCTGAAAGCTGGGGCTTTAACTAACAAATGTTAACACGTGCACCACACAAGTAAATTGCAAAGTGTTGGTCATCACCTGTCTCTTGCCCGAGGTCTCCACAATTGCTAGAGCTATCTCGGAGGCCTCGGTTTTGCTTTTTGTCGCACATCGAGAAAGTGGGCACTCACGTATCCCCCATATGCAATATACACATACGGAACACAATAATTGACAGAACATTTGAAAAGGCGTGATGAAACTGCTCAATGCGCAGGTAGCAACAGATGGATGGAGAATGCAACAGCAAAGGTGAAGATCATTGGGGCCATTCGTTCCTCATAAAGCAAGCGTCATACCACGGATGGTAACATACCGTATAAACGCGTGTAAGGGCCGCACTTTGTTTTCAAGAAATGAGGGCCGATTTTCAGGGTGCGGCCCATACACGCAACGTGCATTTTTTTTTTTGAAGCAAAAGAAAAAAAACGTACCAGCTAGCGAACGAAGAACGTTTATTGCAGCATACAGCATATGTGCTTAATCGTCGTCGCTCAACGAGTCCTCAGACTTGGTGTCCGAGATGGTGTGTTGCGGAGCACCGTCCTCCAACAAGCAGTCATCTTCCGCGCCATCCAAGCTGTTTGATATGCCGGTGACTTTAAAGCTTCGGGTCACAACGTCCGTCGAGACTGAGTTCCACGCCGACAGTACCCAACCGAGAACAGTCGCAAGCGGTGCCCTCTTCAGCCGTCCGGTCGGCGTCTGCTCGTGGCTGCCGCTTGCCATCCATTCCGTGTACAGCCTTCTGAATTCCACCTTAAAAGGTCGATTAACGCTGACGTCCAAAGGCTGCAGCATTCCAGTGAGGCCGCCCAGAATCACGGCCATGTCTGTGCCGACACGGCGCAGCTGTTCCTTCACCTTGTCGGTAAGGTGACCGCGGAAACTGTCTAATACTAAAAGTGACCGTTTGGCTAACAGCGCTCCTGGTCGGTTTTGCCAAACACACTTCACCCAGTCGAGCACCAAGTCATCGTTCATCCACCCCTTTTCTTGGGCTCGAACTATGACTCCCTTGGGGAACACTTCGTTCGGAATTCTTTTTCTTTTCAATACGACGTACGGGGGTAGCTTCCGCCCGTCCGCGGTCACACAAAGCATCAGTGTGCAGCGTTGGCGCTCAGCGCCGGTGGTCCGCATGGCGACGCTCTTTTTGCCTTTCAGTTCGACTGTGTAGTTTTCCGGGCAGTCAAACCACACAGGAGTTTGATCTGCGTTCCCTATTTGCGACAGTAGATAATTATGTTGATGGCGAAGGCCGATGACATATTTATGAAAACTAAGCACCTTATCGGTGTAGTCTTCTGGCAGCCGCTAGCACAACGTGGTCCTTCGCCGAAAGGAGAGATCCTTCCTTTTCAGGAATCGTCGCACCCAGCCAGCGCTAGCCTTGAAAGTCCCGGCTGGTATATCCTTCGCACGTGCCAAGGCTAGTGCCTCCACGCGCAGCATGTCTGTAGTTAGTGCATATCCATCGTTCCGCACTTCTGTCACGTATCGGAACAACTCTTCTTCTAGTTCCGGAAACTTGCATGGCTTTCCTCGGAAAGCGCGCTTTTTGCTGTTCGTGTTTTCCAGAGCTTCCTTTTGTGCGCACCATCTTCGAACACACTTTTCGTCGACGTCGAATTTTCTGCCGGCGGCACGTTTCCCGTGCTCGAGCGCAAACTCCACCACCTTTAACTTGTAGCCAGCTGTGTAACTATTCAGGTGCTTGCCCATCGTGCTACAACGTGAACACTCGGCAGAAGACAAGCACGAGAGACAATACGGCGTGCACAACTCCTACAAATGGCCGGCTGAACTTCACAAGTTGGTGATGCTGATGCCGATATCGAGAGCGAGTTTGTATAGTGGTGCGAGGCACGAAGGATAAAATCCCGGTTTAACCTTCAGGTAACGAGCGTATGAACCCTAATAAAAAAGTTGAAATATTTAGCAAACTTTATGAACACCTTAGCACGAAGAAAGTTAAACAAAATATACTAGTGACGCACCTGTAAACCGCTGTAAACTTTGATAGTGATGATGATGGTTGCGTTTTTCGCGCCATCTATTGACGACGTTCAAAAGCTCGCATGCACGCGCGCGTTTTGAATACGTGTGGGTTAATGAAAGTGTGGGTGCGGCCCTTACGCGAATTTTTTTTTCTTCGAATATGTGCGTCATAAAAACGGGGTGCGGCCCGTACACGGGTGCGGCCCTTACACGCGTTTATACGGTACATGGCCCATGATTGTATTTAATCACTTTTGTGTGTATGCCCATATTTAACATATTCAGTAGTTACAGAATTCTTGTCAGAGTGTTTGCCCTGAACTCGATATCATGTGATGATCACCTGCACTTGCGAGTTTCAGCGCGCCAAAATAACTATACTTTGTATTGCACATGCAGAGCACTTTGATGAACTTTTTAATTTCTGAAGCGGACGTGAACAGAAGCTTTCCAGGTCCTTAATTTTCCATGCCTCGATACCAACGAATAAGTACATAATGACTAACGCACATTCACTTGCAGACAACTCTTTTAACACTACGCAGTTATGGCCAAGGCAGTGACGAGAACACTGGTGGCGACATTTCTCGCAGCACTGCAACATGAATTTGAATATTTCTCAACTATTACTAAATATTTTTCGAATAGTTAAAACTGAAATTGTGAGGGGGCAAAATGTTGTAGATGATTCCCGAGCATATTTGTATGAGATATAGCAACATCAAAGTCTTTCTTTTCTCTAGGTTGATAAGAACTAGCGGGATAGTATTTTATAGCTGTCTTATCAAGAATGAGGCAATGCTGATGCCAAATTGTATTACAGTATATCCCAGATATATCAAACTTCGATATAATGATTTACAGGCTCTACCAAACAGTTGAGAAATCCACTTGAATTCCCCATGAAATAGTATGGGACCGTTGCACCCATATATCGAACTCTCGCACAATGGGACATCCGCTATATCCTTGTGCCGTGCCGAAGCCTAGAAAGTGCATCTTTCCTAGCAAATATTGATAAATTTTTGGCCATGTTCTCGCAAGTCCCGGTCCCTTTTCAAGCACAGGTGACGAAAAAGATGGTGTTATTCCATTAGGCTGATCTGGTTTATTGTGCAGCACTTGCCAGTGCACCAGTATGTTAGATACATGGTCTGCAGGTCTTAACGTACAGACGTAATGTTTTTCAAAAAGACCAATTGCCAAGGACACTAAAATCAAAATGCAAACTGACTGCCCACATTGACCTGCTCTATTTTCCTTAATATTGTAGGCCATCATCTTTGATTTAGAACTCCAATAATTCATCGGCTTTCGATTGCCACACGCGTAACTAGGAGACTCACGTAAAGCGCTCTCACCGCGCTGTAAGAAATGTGTAGCTCAATAAAACTTGTTGTTGGGCTAGTTGGTCATTCTTCATATTGTGAGATAATTAGCACAACAGTGACTCCCACGAACACTCACTCATGCACTCGAGTAACACATACGACATTCAGCGCTGAGCTGTTGTGCATGCACAGTAACTGTTTACGCACACTGGATTGAACTTTGCCATAAGCTGCTTCTCATCTAAAATAAGCTCGTTAGGCTGAAATGATGACATGGTTCAGTCCAACACGCTATACACAGGCATATCTTTCATACAACAACACAACACAAATCGTGCTGCAAAAACAAGGTTCAAGGGAAAGGAGGGACGAAAGAAAAACAGACCAGTCGCCTTCGCTTTCCTCGTCGTAAAATCGGTGGTGTGACAAGGCGAGAGCTGCTGCTATGTGATGTTGAGGAGACCCCATCAGCCTCCACGTTGGAGACATCCTTTAGCTGTAGCACGCCATCTGGACAAAATGCACAAGCACTTATCGTGGCTTTGTCTGCACAGGCACTGGGCACACGAGGTCCTTCATTGGGAGGGGGGAGGCACTGCTTTTTAAAAACATTTTTGTGTTTAATTGCGGAATGATATTTTAAACGTTGTGAGGTTATGTACGCTGGTACACGGGTTTCAGACATGCAGTGTATGTTCTAAACCCATTCCACCATAAGTTATGATTGGCCAATCATCCACAAGTGAGTTGACATCAAGTTTGGACTTGACTCACAATTGTGCATCACTTTAGTTTACAACTCCATTTCTGTTTTATTGCAAAAAATTCACATACTACGTTGATTAACTCTCTTTTTTTAGGATAGCTCTCACTTGGCAAAAAGCACATGAAATATCTAATATGCTGAAAACTACATACTGTGCAGGAAGAATCGCTGCATATTTCAAGTCACACACATTTAGACGTAATCTTACCATCAAAGCCAAGCAAGATTCAAAAGAGCAGTTGCAAACAGCGGCCTTGAATAATTCAAATGCGTGGCAGGCTAGATGACTTCTCACAGTGTTTTCCAAAAACAACGTACGAGAAAGCCTAGTGTGCAGCAACTGCCTTTTTGCCAAGTTTGGTCTACACACCAGAAGTTATGCACTGCCTCGACATGGTACACGTCTGCATTCCAAAGAGGGTGCATAGTGGTGGATGTAAAAATAATCAATTATGTTCAACCTCGTAAGATATTTTTGGTATTTTCGGTTTTAAAACGCACATCTCAGAGGCTAAGCTCTTTCCAGCTTTTTTCATTAAAGATGCTGAAAGCAACGGCTGCCAGCTTCAAAAGCCGAAGTGACATCGATATCGCCAACATTAAGACTGCGGAAACTCGACGTTGTCCTAAGCGCTTTCTCACCTCATTCCTGATAAATCCTCATTCTGGAAGTGTGGCAGTGTGGGCTAGTTGGTATGACATGACGATAGTAATAGCACGAAAACAGAACGACGACAAAGGGACAAGAAGGAGACGAGCGCTGGTCTCCTTCTTGTCCCTTTGTCGTCGTTCTGTTCTCAGGCTATAACTATCCTCATTCTGGAGTTTAAGTGAACGTTGACCCGCACATAGCGATAAAAATTATCCCTGGCACTTGGAACTACATCAAGTGAAGCACTCTCATAAATTTTCCTTGTGGACCAGGTGTCGACTTCGGTGGATTCTGCGATTTGTCAGCATTTCTGGGCACCTTCTCGGACAGTGAGGGACTTATGGGTGCACATGACGACGTAGCTGTTTCTGACTGCATTGAAGACCCTGGCTGATGTTGCCAGTGTTGCAGAAGTGTACTCGTGCGGTTATGAATATGCCATCGCTTCCGCCGCAACCCAACCTTCTGCCGCTACTAAGCTTGCATCAGCGTTCTCTGTGAATCAATCTGTCAAGGCTGAAGGAGTTGAATTCGCTTATTCGAAAATCTTCAATTATATTCCCGATGACTGGAACTTGACGGCATGCAAGAAGCAAGACATGTTTACGGACTATTTTCGCGCGAAATAAAGTGCGATAACTTGCAGTTCACACCTCCCTGTCCTTCCTCATTTATTCCTCCTCTCACACCTTGTTCTTTATCATACTGAGAGCGAATAGTTATGTTAAAGCTTGTAACGATTTCACAGGCCTGAAATGCTCTATTTAGGCCTTAAATACGCATACTTTGTATTTCGAATTATCAATATATCGAACTATTCCGTGGTATATCCGGGATCGACTGTATTCAAACTTTCAAACATTCAGAGGTGGAAGCAAGCTCGAGTCTTTTGGAGCAGCTCAGAGAGCAGACATAATGTAGTTTTACAGAAGCTTTGGAGCAGTAAAAAAGGCAATTCTGAAGTAGTTAAATGTGTGTTGTTGGGGGTTTGTTCTGACCGCGTCTGCTGTGTCCCTCCACTCCAAGAGCGTGGTGCGCTCTATAAATATCGAGACCTCACAGATTCTAGGACACGCGAGGGTGCATGCTCAGCATGTTTTACACAAATGTGGCCGTTGAAAAAGGCTGTTTTGGTTACAGAAGAGTACCGCTCTTAGTGTGGATATTCACGACTCTCGCGACTTACGTTATAAGTGGTGTATGCCAAGGAGTTTCATAAAATAATATTGAGAGGGGAATCTGGCGCTAGTGTCTATGCGGGCTCCTTCAGCGGCGCTTGTATGTACCCCCACGAGAATTATGGGAAGTACAGGCTTCGAAACTGCTTTGGATGGATCACGTCGTTGAGATTCGCGATGCTTGTTTGCCGAGTGTAAAACAAAGTGATATGAAGTCATATCTAATTGGAACTTGCTTCATTTTTTGTACGCAAACTTTATTGCAAAAGGTTTTCGTGACTAGGCGGTAGAAGTGAAACATGGACAAACTTAACCACCAGAGTTTGCATTGCTCTGCCATTGCGTTACAGATTTGACACCAAGATGTAATGAATTATTTGTTACAACATTTCGAAACAATATTCTTGTTTTGCCCGCAAAAGTACACAATATCTATTTATGGAAATAACTGCACAGTATTAAGTGAGGAACACTTAATGTTTCGTCTGCTGCTACGCCAGGTGCGTTTGTTCAAGTGGTCTGCCCCCAACGCACCTCTTGTTTTGTTGTGAAGTCGAGTCAGAAGAGCGTGGTGGTGCGTCTACTTTGCATCGTAGTCATTTTGCAGTTGATTTCAACTTGTTTTGGCAAGACGCAGCAACAACAAACGTGAACTCAATGTAATATCCTGCACTGGCATAAGGCGCTACATTTATGTGCAGTGGTGAGTGGACAACGCTTCGCTTAAACTGTCAAACATGACTTATTTACTCCAGCATTGCAGTAAATAAAGAGGCCAGCAGTTTTAAGCTTCTTTGAACGACAAAGGCACAGCTTTAGTCCTCTGCACCCACTCCACAACTTACTCTACGTGAGGAATGAAACTGAAACTGTAGAAAAAGATCTATAGACAGTTTGCTAGCTAACGCGATCTAATCCGAAGCCTGCACTTCCCATAATTCCCATGAGGATACACGATCACAGTGCCAGATTCCTCTCTAGTTATTATTGTATGAAACTCTATGGTTATACTGTATATACCCCATAAAGAAGGATGGGGGCATGTCCACTACCTTAGCTTCATTGGTAGAACATCAGACACGTTATTCAAAAGTTGCAGGTTTGGTTTCTGCTGGCGGCAAGTTATCTTTTCGTTGACTTTACTTTCTTTACACTTACAACACAATTACTACAAATAACATCCCCAACATTTTCCTAGGCTTTGTTGCAAGTTAATTGAAATTAATGTTGTGTATAAAAAAAAGTCCTTAAAATTCCTTCATTCCAGCATGAGTGAGTGTGGCAGAGGTGCCGGCACACACCTAAAGTGGCAAACTTGACGGGCGTAACATGAGGCGTGACACAGGTGCCTTCAACCAGGTCCAATGCAGTGAGCTGCCCGAACGAGCTACTAGGGCTGCGCGCTGCTGTTGCAGTCTCTAGCTCCTCAACGTTGATGTCCCTGCACATGGAATGCAAGTTGGCCATGAAACAGAGCAACAATCTCTCCAAGTTCAAGCTCAAGAATGTAAAAAAAAAAAGTTTTAAAGTATAGTACCCCCTTGACCTTTATCCTTATATACCAAAGTCATAGAGAAAAGCATATAAAAATTGTAGAGCTACTAGCTTTGAAGGAACACAGCACATTCTGCTCATTTATTGTACACATATGTATGCACACATATGTATGCACCATATACCTTACAAGGCCCCCTTGTGATCACTATATTCTTGTGATCATTCACAGCAGTCAATGAGGTTGATGTGCCCCTGGGTAACAGCAAACAAAAACACATGCCCGTTTCCTTTTGTCACACAAAAGCAGCCACGAAGTCCACATTACTGGTTCTCCATGATTCTTGCCCATATATCGTGGCTGATATAGATGCAACACTTCAAAACTGAATCCACAAGATTGTACTGCACCATCATGTAAGAGATGGTCTGTGCACTCACTTGAGTGGCGAAAGGAGGTCATTGATGTCGATGTATTCCGAGCCACTGCCATTGTCACACTTGGTTCGGTGCGATGTTCCTCCTTCTACTTTGATCGGCTTCACATCTGCGCCCGACGTGGTCAGCACGGCAGCAAACTCTTCGGGCTGCCACAGAGTCTCGGCAGCGGGCATGACGACCGAAGCAGAAGCAGATGTCGTGTGGTAAGACACACATTTGGCAGGAAGCCCATACTCCTCTGCACATTGCCAACATACAAGTGCATAAACTTTCATTTCCTGCTCACCCTCGAGATGAAGGGCATGCAAGAAAACCTTTTGAGAGGACTGACAATTCGCCGAGTTCATATGGATTCGTATTACTAAACAGCACACCAAAGTATGACAGAAACACGGAGGAAAATGAAACACAAGCCCCATAGTTTCAACAGAACTTTCATTCATATGTGTAGAACATTAATATGCAGGGCAGCCAACGGTCGGAGTTTATTATTTTTGTTTTTTATTTGACAATACTGTAGGCCTTTGTACAGGCCCATATAGGTAGTGTATACATGGGCATGGTAATAGCAAAACAAAAACAAAAGCAAAACCAAAAATGCCTCAACAGATAACGCATACCTGCCAAGTTCAAGGATGCTGAATCCGGGAGATTTCCACAACAGGGTGGGTGGTATGTAAGGGGGGGGGGGGGGGAGGAAGCACTGGATTATTTTCCGCCATTTATTTTCCCACAAAAAAACAAGAAAGAAAAAAAGACATCCAGCAAAAACAATAGCGAGAGGGTCCCAATCACAAGCGCCAAGAGCGACGTTGCGGTCTTATAATGAATGGCTTGGAGTGGCTGAACACACAAGGTAGGTTTTCCACTAAGGTGAGAGTCTCAACGGGCAGTGCAAATACTCCCAAATATTTCGCATTATCAAATCAAGAAGCAAAAATTTCATTTCCGTCAAAACAACTAGTGTACGTCTTTCTGGGACACACGTGAATGGACGGGACGGCGCAGCTGGCTGGATACGAAAGCATGTGTCAAACCTTTGGCCTTGCTCGCTACTAGATTCTTTGGTCAGGAACACCAAAAGGCTTCTAGCCTTTTTTTTTATGTCTTTACTGTCTTCAATCTACCACTGCATTAGCCACGTGTCCTCGGAGCTCATAGATCACTATCGCGTCGCCGGGACTGTGGTTTTGTGCGCGCCGGTTGCCCAAACTTAATCCATTTGCAATCTGCGTGCAGTGGCTGTGCAGGTGCCTTCAAAACGAAGTCGTTTTATGCTTTCTATGATCGCATCTGCCACGGTCTTGTCCACAGTTTGCGGAAAGCTGCATTTCTTTGACTGGTCGAGCATTGGACGAGTGCACACTTTTGGAGTACTGCCAGTGTCGTCGTCATACACGATTGTCGAGAACGACCGCGGTTTCGTCCACGGCGACTGTGGAAACAACCACATGCACTGTAAAAGACAATGCGTGCACTGGTCACACGCATACTTCTGAAGCTTCGAGCACGCTGCTCTCGATCGGCCTTCGTTCGCTGGTTTCAGTACTAAAGCTCATACTACACGCTGCAATTTAGAAAAGTGTTCGGAACATTCAAATTATGGCCCAATAGACACAGTGGAATTTGCCTGGGGAATTTCACGAATGCGTATCAGCAGCAGTTTTGCATCCCAAAGACTACTGGTATGTTCGGATGAATAGCTCCTAAATTCGTTTATAATAAAGTGCGGTGGCGCCGCAAAAAGTCTGGAGCGGACTGACTCACACTTCTGTCAGTGCGGCCAGATCACACACTGATTTCCAAGAAATTTTCATAACAACCGCACAAATGGAAGAAACGGTCTAAATCTGACACCCGGGAGACTTGGTAGGTATGATAATGCTTCAGTAATAGATCAAGTACATTACCCAAAAGAAAAATTGCAAAAGTGGCATCACACATCAAAAAGCACCATACATTTTCACCATACAGTTCATCCACAGATCGACATTCAACAATTTCATTTGGCAATGCATTCCAAGTTTCAATAGCCATTGAAAATAAAGAATATTCAAACGTGTCGCATTTGGCCTGATAAGGCCTGATGTGTTTATTGTGACAGGTTCTTATGGAGTGCCGGTGCGGTGCTTGTTGGTGAATGACCTCAAGCATTGAATTGCGCAGGAAAGACAGGGTCTAAAAGAAGAGACACGGACACACAGAGCATTGAATGTGTCGTCTCTTTTATAGTCCCTGTCTTGTTTGTGCAATCCAACACTTGGTTATACACAGGGTGTGTGTATTATTTTTTGAGACAATACACATTTTTTTAGAAAAATCCTATGACATCAAGGTACCTACCTACCACTTTCGCACACAAATTCCACATCAAGGCAGAAATAAATTGCTAATGTTAAAATGACAGTCTTGATAATTAACAAAAACTTGTAAGCATTTTAAATACAGACTAGAGGGCAAGTGCCTGTATTACAAAGTTGTAGTGCATACCAATTTATGGCATGTCTATATGTTATAAATCATAAATGCACACTCTACTTATAATCATAATCTGTATGTATACATAATCAATCTGTATGTGTTCTTCTTTGTCTGCTTTCTCGTTTTTCGTGCTGTTTCCTTCCGAAATTATATTCATAAATGCACATAATTTGATGTGTGAAATATGAATTGATTGCGCAAGGGGTGCACGAAGTGTAACCGTTCAGATATCTTAGACCGGAACTAGCCACCTCCCAAGAGAGTGACGAAATACCGTATTTACGCGAGTAATGAACGCACTCGCATAATAAACCCACCCTCGTCTTCAGCCATCAAAATTTTGATTTTTTACCTCCGCGTAATAAACGCATCCCCTAAATTCATTCGTTGCAGTCCCGCTAACCAACACCTGTCGCATCCTCACCCGTTGGATCTCTTTCGCGTTTTTATACCCCATTCAACCATCTCGGCTCACTCCCTCCCCACTTCGCCCGTTGTCGCATGCCCTATTGCTTTTCTTCCTATTTGTAATAAACGCACTCCCTACATTCATTCCTGCAGTCTCGCTAAAGGACACCTGGCGCCTCCTAACCTGTTGCATCTCTTCAGTTTTTTGATTACTTTGCCAACCCCTTTTACACCACCTCGGCTCGCTTTCCCCTCCCCCTTTGCCCGTTGCCATGTGCCGTATTGCTTTTCTTTTCATCTGTGCGTGGCACGTGCCCCGTCTTATCTGTGCGCCACAAAAGAATTCAGGAGCGATGCAAGTGTAGAGACATTGCAGCTGATAAGCAAACCGTGAACGAAGGTCACAAAACTGCCCGCGCCAACCGACGTCGGTCGCTTCCTGCGAGTCACCAAAAAGCCTAACCCCGTGGAGACGATTTTTGAGCGATGAAGGCAGAATTTGCTGCCGCCAAGGGTTATTCGTTTCTATCACGTTGCAGGTTTAAAAAATCTCTTGTCGTCCAGAGAATATAGTGACGATTTCCGCAACATAATAGCACCCCCGATTCTCGCTTCGCTTGTTCTCCACACGTAGAGGCACTTCTCATGAAGAAGCGAGGCGGTGGCCGTATTTTGTCGTTATTCTTGTTATCGACAGTTTGTTTTGATGCTTCGAGGGTAGCTTGCTGCAATGTTGGTTACTTGCTACCACGACCTCGTCGTGCTTGCTACCATGTTAACGGCGTCGTAGCGCATGCTTTTGGGTGCCCCTCGAGATCACAGCAGATACCACTGTCGGGGTTAAACGATTGTGAGAAAAGATAGCCGCAAAACGTTTTTATGGTGTGCGCGGGCAGTCCAAGGACAGCCTGCAGAAGATAGCGCCATCAATCAACGCAGATGAGTAAAATGCAACAAAGAAGCCATTTCCAAACAATGTAATACGCATGTCGATTGTAAAAAGCTAAGCGACCAAGCATTTTTTTTGCATTACCACACTTTTTGCTCCTCCCGAAAAAATTTTCATAAAATTTACCCCGCATAATAATTACACCCCCCCAACTTTGCTCAGTCTTTTTCGAGAAAAAAAGTGCGTTCATCACGCGAGTAAAATACGATATGAATTAAGGTGCGCCACCGCCATACATTTTGGCGCTACCGCCATACCGCCATACATGCAAGTAAAGAGCATCACCCTGTACACGTCTTTATCTGTGGTCACTTCATCCACTTTCTGGCAGTGAAAACGAGCGACGCAATTCGTGAAAAGCTGCAAGTCATCTCGCTTGTGCATAGCCTTACTTTTGCATTGCCAGTAATGGAAGTGACATTTTGCTTTTTGGAGCAGATTATAGAGCAGAAAAAATGGTGCTTTGGACCAGCCTTAAGTGTCTTTGCAGCAGAAAAAAATGCTATACCATAGGGTTGCTATTGGTGTTTTTGGAGCAGATGCATGTTCCTAATAATTCCTGAAGTCTAAAACATCACTTAAGCATCTAATTTTTATATTTATCATTAAACATGCCGTATGCTAGTATACAAGCAGTATAGTTGGCATAAATGATGGGGAGGGGGGCAAAGAGTCTGGCCTTTTCGTGTGTTCAGGCTGGGGAGGACACCACTTGCAAGTGTCCAACTTGAGATTTATCTTTGGCACATGATATGATTGAGTTAACAGTTGAGTATAGCACAATCAGCTTTTCAAAAGGCTGTTTATCTTTTGCTGCCTATTTGGATTGAACGCCCCTCAGCTGTGTGAACTATGGAAATCGAAAAAAGGTGAAAAAAGAGACTGCATAGAATGCAATTGCTCAAACTTGGACCCCATGCTGGTTTCTAAAATTTTACTTGAAAGCGTGATTTAATTCTTTTATAAATAAAGATACAAACGATTTGAAGAATACGAATTGGACACCACGGCCTGATATGTGTCACCCCTTGATATTTTTCTGTATTTACACCACTGAGTAGCACACTAGGATAATATAATAATGTATACAGCATGCTTTTGGTTTCGCTTAGGCACACGGGATGGTCCCATAGTTCAACTTGTTCTTTTTTAGTTGGCCAACATCCTTTCAAAGCAGGTTTGGAGCAGTTGCTAGCAAATATTGCACGTTGATGCAGCATGGAGCAGCATTTCTACTTTGGAGCAATTGGAGCAGCACTTCCATCACTGCATTGCCCGTTTGTTGTCAATTTACTTCTTTCGAAAGGACACAGAAACTGCAATATCAACCTTTTTCTTTCCTTCTTTCGTCCCTCCTTCCTTCCTTCTTTCCTTTTCATTTCATTTATTTTTTCTTAAATCGCACATAGTTTTACAGAGGAGAGTGGGGTACAAAAAATAATAAACTATAAACAACAGCAAACATGGTAACATCAAAGTAATAAAGATTACAAGATATGAAAATTCAATGTTAGGCAATACACTGAATGTATGTGTAAGTATCATCAGAAACATGGGGAAACAGAGTACAATAATATAAATGCACAATATACACTTCACGTGTCATCACGTAAGTACTTCTATATTGTAGAAGAAAACAAGTCATGATTTGAAATGGAAACCATGTCCGAGGGAAGGTGGTTCCAGTCGTTGGATGTGCGCGGGACGAAGGAATGATGCAAAGTGTTAGTGCGGCAGCTAATGACATGTACCTTATGTTGATGATCTAAACGGGCTGAGTAATAGGATGGAGTGATAATGAACTGAACTTTTAAAAGTGGATGATTGAATATCTTGTGAAAAAGTATGAGACGAGATGCTTTGCGACGTGATTCAAGTGACTATAGTGAAAGGATGCGTTTCATTGACGTAACACTGCTAGTGCTATGGTACTAAGATAGAATGAAGCGTGCTGCGTTATTCTGTACCATTTCAAGCGAGTGAGTTAAGTTCAGTTGAAAAGGGTCCCAAATGAAGCATGCATATTCGAGTTTTGGACGAACTAGTGTTTTATACATTGTTAGTTTCACGGCTTGAGGGGCACGGCTAAAGTTGCGTCATACGTACCCTAACATACGGTTCCTATTGTTAATAACAGTTAATATGATGCTTCCAGTTGAAGTTAAATGTTACATGAATCCCCAAGTATTTCAGATGTTACATAAATCCCCAAATATATATACAAAGTTACAGACTCTAGATCAGCGTCATTTAAGATGTAGTTAGCAGGGGGTCCGGTAGTTCGTGAGATACGTAAAACTTTAGATTTGTTAATGTTGAGGTCCATGTGCCAAGTTCTACACCAGCTGGCAATATTATTAATGTCACTTTGCAAAGAACTAGCATCAGAGTTAGATTAAATTTCTCGGTGAACAACGCAGTCGTCTGCGAAAAGGTGAATTGAAGAAGTTACAACGCCAGGTAAATAGTTAATATTGCCACGTTCCATTTCCCAAGTTTTTGTTATCGTCCCAAAACACCACACGATTTTCAGCGCAAACCGCGCCGGCAGTTTTCTAGAAGGTTCCGGACTGTAGTAGATCATTTCGATAAGATCACGCCCACTGTGCGAACGATACAGATTGTTCTCGAACCTACGCCACCGCCAGCGATAATGCTAGAACATTCGACCGCAAGAGTATAAATGCGGACGCGCTTCGCCGCTTGTCAGTTGTTGATCGAAGGCCGACGCTGCGTTCGCCGCTATCAGTCCGAGACTGCTATCTGTGCAAGACTGCTGCTGTAATTAGACTTTCCCTTTACCAGGCACAGGTTCGCCCAAATAAACAGTTAAATCCCAACAGGAAGTTTCCTGTCTTCGGCCACGTCACGACCCCGTGACATCTGGTGGAGGTGCTGCTTCGTTCATGTACCGGACGCCCCTGTCAAGTCGTGAACCCAGCCCCCGTCGCGGAGAAGACACCGACGCCAACCAAGAGCAGCGAACAAGCCGCCGACGGCAAGGTCTCCCACCGGAGTACGGCCTTCTACAAGACAAGGCGCGGAAGACCAAGACCATGACCTCGACTGCAGCGACAATGACAACCGGAGCGCCCCAGCCCGCGATCGTCATTCATCAACCCAGGGAACCCCCAACGTTCCATAGCTTATAGTTTGAAGACCCGGAAACCTGGCTAGAAACATACGACCGCGTGGCCACCCTCAACCAATGGGACAACGAAGAAAAGCTCCGTAGTGTGTACTTCTACCTGGAAGACACCGCAAAGACCTGGCTAGAGAATTGGGAATCCACGCTCCGAACGTGGGATGTCTTCTGCGGCGCATTTCTGCAAACGTTCGCGAGCGTCGCTCGCAAAGAGAGGGCCAGTGCTCTACTCGAGACCCGGGTTCAGCTACCAAATGAAAAGGTTGGAATTTTCACAGAGGAGATGACCCGCCTATTCCGTCACGCTGACCCAGACATGCCTGAGGAAAAGAAAGTTCGTTTCCTCATGCGAGGGGTCAAACAGGAGCTCTTCGCGGGACTAATGAGGAATCCACCGAACACCGTCTAAGAATTTGTATCCGAGGCGACCACCATCGAAAAAACCCTGGACATGCGCACCAGACAGTATAATCCTCGCCTAACTCCAGAATGCGCTGCTGCTCAAGCCAGTGACTCCGACAACCTGCGTGAAACGATCCGAGCGATCGTGCAGGAAGAGCTGCGCAAACTGCTGCCTTCGGCGCAGCCTCAAGTGGATTCGATCGCGGACATTGCGCGAGAAGAAGTCCGACAATCGCTTTAAATTCCCCACGCACCGCTGCCCGAGCCGGAAGCTATGAGCTACACTGCTGCACTGCGCCACAACGCTCCTCCCCGTCCACGCCAAAACGCCGCCCCATCGCACTTCCGTCAACAGGCGCCACCGCCGCCACCACCCCCACCGACGTCATACCGTTCGCCAGCGGCCCAGCGCAGTGCACCGAGGAAGACTGACGTCTGGCGCACCCCTGACCATTGCCCGCTCTGCTACCACTGCGGCGAGGCCGGACACACATACCGCCGTTGCCAATACCGACAGATGGGACTGCGTGGCTTCGCCGTCAATACACCGCGTCCACAGCCTGGAGAACGACCACGGGACATCGCGGACTACCTGACAGGAACTCGGTGGACAACACAAAGCCCTTCGCGTTCGCCGTCACCCAGCCGCCGCACTGTCACCGCACCACCGGCAGTACTCTGGCCCAACGCGGGGACGGTCTCCTAGCCCGTATTCGGGAAACTAAGGGCAGCAACCGGTGGAGGAGTGGTTGCTGTGCGACGAACTACCGAAGATCCTCCGACGACGACGCCGCCGCGACGGAGCTTTCCGAACACAACGCCAAACAGGCAAAGCCCTGACGGCGAAAGCTCACTTACCGAAGGTGGCCTGACGACGCAACATGGAAGCAGCGGAACAAGCCGACGCAGCCGTGACCCGACGCCACGCCCTAACTGTAATGTGAGACGGCAAACTAGCGACCTCGACGTTCTTATCGACGGCCACAGTGTGACCGCTCTCGTCGATACTGGAGCCGACTATTCTGTCATCAGTGGGTCGTTCGCCGCGAAGTTAAAGAAAGTTAGGACAGCTTGGAAAGGCCCTGAAATCCGCACAGCAGGAGGTTATCTCGTAACGCCTGCAGGAATCTGCACAGCGAGAGTCACCATTAACGGCCGTATTTATCCTACAGACTTCGTAGTCCTACAGCGTTGCTCGAGAGATGTCATCCTTGGCATAAACTTCTTATGCCTCCATGGTGCTGTCATCAACCTAAAAACAAAGTCGATAACGTTATCCACAGAAGAAGCACTACCGCCGCGCACGCCGTCAGAACACCATGCCTTGAATGTGCTGGAAGAACAAGTCACCATTCCGCCTCGCTCAAGCGTCATTATTTCAGTCGGCGCTCCTAAATCACCTGACTTGGAAGGCGTCATTGAAGGCAGTCAGCATCTGTTGGTCACCCGAAATATTTGCGTCGCAAGAGGAATTGCAGAGCTGCGGCGAGGTAAAGCAACGGTTATGCTCACGAATTTCAGCAATGAGTACAAACATGTGAACAAAGGAACAACGGTCGCATACATCGAAGAAATTGTCGAAGCCACCAGTGCTTTCGCCCTCGCCGATTCTGCGGAACCTGTTCAGAGGAACCAAGCCCCTCCCATAGCTTTCGACGTGAATCCCAGACTTCCGAACGATAAGCAAGAACAGCTCAAGGCCCTGCTCCTGCACTGCGAAGATTGCTTTTCGTCGTCATCGAAAATTCGGCAGACCCCAATCACAAAACATCGCATCATAACCGAAGAAAATGCCAGACCACTTCGTCAGAGTCCGTACAGAGTTTCGACGCGAGAACGTGAGGCCATGAAGAGACAAGTTGATGAAATGCTGCGGGATGACATTATCCAGCCGTCCAAGAGTCCATGGGCATCCCCCGTGGTGTTAGTGAAGAAAAAGGATGGGACCCTACGTTTCTGCGTCGATTATCGCCGCCTGAACAAAATCACAAGAAAAGACGTGTATCCTCTCCCACGAATAGACGACGCACTTGATCGGCTCCATAACGCCAAGTACTTTTCGTCAATGGACCTCAAGACTGGCTATTGGCAAATCGAAGTCGACGAAAGAGACCGAGAGAAGACGGCGTTTATAACACCGGACGGCCTCTTCGAGTTTAAGGTGATGCCCTTCGGCCTTTGCTCAGCGCCTGCAACTTTTCAACACGTTATGGATACAGTACTGGCAGGATTGAAGTGGCAGACTTGCCTTGTGTACTTGGACGACGTCATCGTGTTTTCCTCGAGTTTCGACGAGCGTCTTCGGCGCCTTGAAGCTGAACTTTAAGCCATCAAAACTTCCGGACTCACACTGAAGCCAGAAAAGTGCAGATTTGCGTATGAGGAGCTCTTGTTTCTGGGGCACGTTATCAGCAAGTCTGGAGTTCGTCCCGATCCATGGAAAACAGCCGCCATCGCCGACTTCCCGCCGCCCACTGACAAGAAAGCCGTGCACCGGTTTTTGGGCCTGTGTGCCTATTATAGGCGGTTCGTGAAAAACTTCGCCCGAATCGCCGATCCTGTCACTAACCTTACCAAGGCCGACGTGGAGTTTAAGTGGGAAACGCCGCAGGAACACGCTTTCCAGGAGCTTAAACATCGCCTCCAGACGCCTCCGTTACTTGCCCATTTCGACGAATTCGCCGAGACAGAAATACATACTGACGCAAGCAGCGTAGGTCTTGGCGTCGTTCTTGTGCAGAGGGCTGACGGACTTGAAAGGGTTATTAGTTACGCCAGCCGATCGCTATCCAAAGCAGAAGCAAATTATTCCACAACAGAAAAGGAGTGCCTCGCCATCATCTGGACTACGTCGAAATTTCGCCCCTACCTCTACGGCAGATCCTTCAAAGTTGTGAGCGACCACCACGCATTGTGTTGGCTAGCCACCTTGAAGGACCCTTCAGGTCACCTCGCACGATGGAGCCTGAGACTTCAAGAATATGACATTACTGTCATTTACAAGTCCGGCAAAAAAACACTCCGACGCCGACTGTCTCTCTCGTGCGCCTGTCGACCAACCGCTACCCGACGACCCGGATGACGACTACTTCTTAGGAACGATAACTACCGACGACTTCGCTGAACGACAGAGGGCCGACCCGGAACTTAAGGCCCTAATAGAATACCTCGAAGGCAGGACCGCCGAAGTCCCGAAGGTATTCAAGCGCGCACTTGCGTTGTTCTTTCTACGAAACGGTCTTCTACAAAAGAAAAACTTTTCACCCCTTCAAGCTAAGTACCTCCTTGTGGTGCCTTCAGCTCTGCGACCAGAACTCCTGGAGGCCCTGCACGACGATCCGACGGCAGGGCACCTCGGTGTTTCTCGCACGCTCGCGAGGATACAAGTAAGGTACTACTGGCCACGTCTTACCTCCGACGTCACTCGTTATGTGAGAACATGCCGGGGCTGTCAGCGACGCAAGACACCGCCGACAAGGCCAGCGGGTCTTCTGCAGCCAATTGATCCACCTTGCCGACCTTTCCAGCAGATTGGTATGGACCTACTGGGGCCGTTCCCGACGTCGGCTTTCGGAAACAAGTGGATCGTGGTAGCTACCGACTACCTCACCCGCTATGCCGAGACAAAAGCCTTGCCAAAAGGCAGTGCATCCGAGGTAGCTAAGTTCTTCGTCGAAAATATCGTCCTACGTCACGGCGCCCCGGAGGTCCTTATCACCGACAGAGGAACGGCATTCACTGCTGACTTAACTCAAGCGATCTTGGCATACAGCCAAACAAACCACCGCCGGACGACAGCGTACCACCCACAGACCAACGGCCTCACCGAGCGGCTTAACAAGACGATCGCCGACATGCTGTCAATGTACGTCGATGTCGAACACAAGACGTGGGACGCCATTCTTCTATATGTGACCTTCGCATACAACATGGCGGTGCAGGAGACGACGCAGATATCTCCGTACAAATTGGTCTACGGAAGGAGCCCGGCAACGACGCTTGATGCCATGTTACCCAACGTCACCGACGAAGAAAACCTCGATGTCAGCGAGTACCTTCAACGCGCCGAAAAAGCCCGACAACTTGCGCGTCTCCGTATCAAGAATCAACAGACGACCGACAGCCACCGTTACAACCTTCGACGACGCTTCGTGGAATACCAACCCGGTGAACGTGTTTGGGTGTGGACGCCGATACGCCGACGTGGACTAAGTGAAAAGCTTCTGGGACGGTACTTCGGACCGTACAGGGTGGTTCGACGTCTCGGCCCACTTGATTATGAGGTTGTCCCCGACGGCATCACGAACTCTCAACGACGCCGATCGCGACCTGAAGTCGTCCATGTCGCGCGCCTCAAGCCGTTTCATGCGCGTTAACAAACTGAACCAGTTTTTTTGTATTATTGTTGTATCGCAATTTATTCATTGTACTTTCTTGCATTATTATTGTACTTTCATCTTTAGTTAAAGCATCGGGACGATGCCTTTTTTCAGAGGGGGGCAATGCCACGTTCCATTTCCCAAGTTTTTGTTATCGTCCCAAAACACCACACGATTCTCAGCGCAAACAGCGCCTGCAGTTTTCTAGAAGGTTCCGGACTGTAGTAGATCATTTCGATAAGATCACGCCCACTGTGCGAACGGTACAGATTGTTCTGGAACCTACGCCACCGCCAGCGATAACGCTAGAACATTCGACGGCAAGAGTATAAATGCGGACGCGCTTCGCCGCTTGTCAGTTGTTGATCGAAGGCCGACGCTGCGTTCGCCGCTATCAGTCCGAGACTGCTATCTGTGCAAGACTGCTGCTGTAATTAGACTTTCCCTTTACCAGGCACAGGTTCGCCCAAATAAAGTTAAATCCCAACACGAAGTTTCCTGTCTTCGGCCGCGTCACGACCCCGTGACAATATAAATAAGAAATAGTAAAGGGCCCAACACAGAACCCTGGGGCACACCAGAAGTAATGGGAGAAGAGGGTGAGCTGTAGTTGTTAGCAACTACAATTAATTAGTGAGCGATTAATTAAGAAAAACTCGATCCAAGCAAGAATGCCGCCATCAATATTAAGGGTCCTAAGCTTATATAGTAGTAGGTGATGATTAATCTTGTCAAAAGCATTCAAAAAATCTAAAAAAATGCAGTCGACCAAAGAACTCCTATCTAGAATGATGTGTAACGAATGGGTAAACAAAGCAACTGCGTTTCACATGAGAATGACTTCCTAAATCCATGCTGTGACGTGCTAAAAAACGAATTTGATTCTAGAAAGGTGACCAAGTTAGGGAAGATTATGTGCTCCAAAAGTTTGCATGGTATAGAAGTAAGTGAAATAGGTCGGTAATTAGTGACAGAATGCTTGTTTCCTGACTTGTGTACCGGAACCACCTTTGCCTCTTTCCAAACGCGTGGTACCACACCTTCATTCAAAGACTGTTGGAATATTTTACACAAGAACATATATGAGGTTGTTTAGTTTCTTTAGGGATTCTTGTGTTTATATTGTCAACACCACAAGCAGAGGACACTCTGAGTGATTCAATTACTTTTACAATTCCATGGGCCTCAGTCACTATAACAGACGTTGATGAATAGTTGCGGTGCTGGTAAAGAGACAGTAGCAGAAGTGGACGACACTGAAAAGTTTTGGACAAAATTTTTGTTCAGACGTGCTACAAACATCTCGGAAGACACGGGAAAGCCGTCCGAGTCAACAAGTACAATTTCACTGCCGTTGGTAATTGTAATAGTTTTCAAAAACTTTTTAGGGTTGCTAACAAGCATTGATGGCAGAGTGTTAGATAGAAAGTTAGCCTTAGCATCCAAAAATGCTGACGAGTAAACTCGCGCAGCACTCTCGTAGGTGCGCCAGCATTCCTTCATACTCTGGAGTTTCGCAGCACGAAACAAGCGTTTCTTTTGATAGAAGTCGCTTTAGGTATGTATTGTACCAGGGTGAGCAAGAGCTCACAGGTATAGACTTTAAGGGAACATAGGTGCGAGTAAGTTCGTAGATTTTGTTAACAAACAGATCCCAGTTTTCCTGCACGGTTCTATTATCAAAGTCATGTAGATAAGTGTCGTAAAATAGAGAGAGTTCAAGTCATTGCCTCAAAGTTTGCAGCATTGTAGTTATAGATAACCTTGCGTTTCTTAGTAGCAGTTGGCATGCTGTTGCATACGTAAAAATGTAGCAGACAGTGATCACTGAGACCAGGAAGCGAGTTTAGTGCATGAATGTTCTCGGGCATTGTTGTAAGAATCAAGTCAAGCATGTGCGATAAAGAACTGGTGACGCGAGTTGGGTTATTCGCCATTTGCATAAAATTAAACAGGTTGCAAGTATCAAGAAAGCATTGGCCATTTGAAAAAAATGGTACGACTTCTGGTAATGAAGACGCCCAAAATATGGTAGGATAGTTGAAGTCGCCGAGAATAGTTATCGAAGAAGATGGGTACCGTGTTGTAATTTCATTAATTTTATCGTGAAACTCCTGAACAAAGCTGATGTCTGTATCTGGAGGACCGTAACAGACACCAAGAACAAGCGTTTCATTATTCACAACCACCCTGCACCATTTCACTTCCAATGTAGACGTCACGTTTATAAGAAAGGACTTAAAACACTTTGAAATGGCAAGCAAAGTACCACCACCATGTCTTCCATCTCTATTGCGGCGGTAAATGTTCAACGATTTGGAAATACGTAGTAAAAATTTCGTTATCGCAAACATGAGCATTCAACCAAGTCTCGGTCACGGCAATCACGTCGGCTTCACAAGAGTCGATAATAGTGTCAAAAGCGCCACACTTTCCCATTATACTACGGATGTTCGTGTAGAACACCGAAGTAGGACATGATATGATACTGCCACTTTCCCTTGCTGATTGTTATGAGGAGGCATTAGGTGTCCGCGCACGTGACAAAAGTGTGGTATCAGGCAATGAACGTGCGTGAAGGTCACGGCTGTGATCGAAAGTCGAGTGCACCCCATTTTCGATGCGGAATCTGCTACCATTACTGCGAGAATGCGCAGTAGTCTCGCGAACAATGCCCGTGGAAGCATCATAAGAACAGCTTGTGTGTTTAACAACAAGCTTGTCGTAACAAAGCTGAAAAGCAGGTCGGCCAGGCAATGATTTTGCAAAATTGTGCAGCATCTTGCACGCTGTTCTTGTAGCCTGACAGTAGTCCTCCGATACAGAGACGTTATAACTTCTCAACTTTGATCCACATGCGAGCAAAAGTTCTTTTGTTTAATTTAAGGCTTGCAAGTTTTATTATCACTGGTCGAGTTTTCTCGCGTATGTATGGACCACCTAAACGATGGGCCTTTTCTACTGCATTTGGGTCAAACTCGGCGCCTAGGCTACTAGAGAGCAAGTTGGTAAGTGCCTCTTCAGTAGCTTGCCAGGTCTCCTTTTTATCGGGCATACCAAAAACACTAAGTTGCACCTTCGGGCTCTGTCCTCGAGGTCGTTTAGACGGGACACCAACGCGTCATTTGTTTGAGTGATGCTGCCGGTAGCTTCATTCCTGACCTGTGATTCCTTCTCAATGTCAGCTACCGAGTTATTCTGCAGTCCAACCGTCGAAAGCCGCCTTTCAGTTTTGCATAATTTGCTTGCCACAAGTTGCTGGTTGTCTTTCACCTCGTCGATCGCCTTTGCTAAATTGGACTGCTCAATGGCAGATGAATCACAGCGGGCACTTAGCTTAGAAAGCATTGCCATGACTTCTTTATGACGCGTATCAGAAGAAGCCGTGTTGTTCTCGACATTATCTAGTGGCTCGGGAGTCTTTTTTGGAGGCCCTGGGTTCGATTCAACGTCACCGCAACACGAGAGTAACGAGCAAAGGGCGTCAGTACACTCTCGCGACAAGACGTACAACACCCTTTTCCGCCCATTGCAACGCTTTTAGGGGCGAAGCTCCTCTTAGTCCAACCTTGTCATGCATCACGCGTAAACAAGAGAAGAAGAGACAAGAAGGAAAAAAGGCAGTTTCTCCTGAACAGAACAGCGCTGTTCAAAACATAATAAACGCTGCCGGCCGGTGAAGACAAAGAGGAAGTAGATCGCGTTCGATCATGGCAACAATGGCTTCTGGCTGAGTCATTCCGTGCCAGTTAACGTTTTAGCATCCGCATCATTTTTGGTGCCGAAACCAGGGAGCAGAACAGCCATGCTCAAGCTCGCAGTATTGAAAACAGAATCAACGGCTTTCAGAAACGAAGCTCCCGCAAGATTCATGGCACCTCGGTTGCCGCAGCTGCAGACTCCAACATTCACAGGTGACATTTCACAGGGGACAGGCTTCTAGGAGTAATTTGAACAGCTCATTCACCTCAATAACGACCTGACGCTATCCACAAAGTTTTACTACCTAAACGTTTTTTGTCTGGGGACGCAGCAGTAGCAATAGCGGGTTTTCCCACAACAGAATCTTGCTATGCTAACGCCATAGGTATGTTGAAGGAAAGATTCAGCAATAAAACAACGATTATCCAGCACCATCTGACAACAGTGAGAAATCTACCAGGTGTGACAACCACCAATGACATCCGTGGGTCACGAAGACTGTACGATGTCACGCAACTGAATATTTGCTGCCACAGAGCGCTGAACGTGCCGACACTGAGGTATTGAGCTATGCTTGTCGACATCTTGCTACAAGCTCTTCCGAGGGACATCGGTCTTTCTTTCAGGCGAGGAAAACGACGCCACGCCTTGACACAGCCTTCCGACGTACATGCTGCTCGAACCTCCTCGTCAAGTGTACCAGTAGATGTGGCAAGTACGTTCGACACGGAGATGGAAGGCCTTTTACTCTTCATGGGGGTAAAGCTTGAAACCAGAGAACAGCATGCAACCCCAAGTCCAAGTCTTGCAACGGACGATCGCACTGACGTAGTGAATGGTGAAGTCCCTACGGCGTCAGTGATCTACGTTGCATCTATTGCAAGGTTGCAGTGTTTCTTCTGCCATACTGATCAGTATGGGACGCGCAGCTGCAAAAAGACAACCGGCGTTCTCGCTGCACATCAAAAGGCCACCGATCGAAAGAGTGCAATGTCAAGCTTACCTGCAGTTCCTGCCGCGAGAGACACGCTTCCAGCATGTGCAACCCTAATTACAAGAGGGCTTCGACGACCGAAGGAACCTGAGGAGGTACCATAGTGTGCATTTCTTCGAATGCTGTTTCATCCTGCAAAGATGTATCATCCACTGGCCAACAGCCTAGGGACAATGCGGTCTATCTTCCGACATTCAGCACTGAGTTGATCAACTCCGGGAGCAAGTGCGCATGGTATTGTAGATGGAGGTAGCCAGAGGACACTTATTCAAGAAGAGCTAGCCTGCAAATTGAGCCTCAAAATAATCTGCAAGCCATGTCTCGTGCTAAACACCTTTGGAAGCACTTCAACCTCAGCAATGAAAAAGCGCAACGTAGTGAAACTGCAGCTTCAAAATCAGTACAACAGCGTTACAGTCGATACAGAAGCAATCACACGCTCAGCAGCAGTGGCACCGAAAGGCCTGTTCGCGGTATCCCTAACGTGACCGTCTTCCAACTTGCAGGTTGGTGCTTGACTTTATTCTTTTACACTGTTTTAAACGTTAGCGAGAGACCTGGTTGTCGCTGCTGCTGAACGAAATGGCAAAAAACTGCGTTTCCTGTCACAAGTGTATCCCAACTGATTTTGTATATTTATCATGTTCAGAGTGCAATTATGAGTATCATCTCGGCTCATGCTCAGGCGTAACCGAAAGCGCATACAAAAAGAAATCGTCTGAGGCCAGAACTTCTTGGAAATGTCCGACTTGCAGAACTGCGAATGTTCGAGGTGGCACGAGTAATGCAAAAGAAAAAATGGACCGTGAAATTGACCTTGCTAATGAAATTGCTGAAATACACGGTAAACTGAACATACTACTGACAATCAAAGAGAAAGTGGACGCTCTAGAAGGCATTATTGCCACCGTTGATACCATTGAACAGTCCGTACAAGCAATGTCCGATAAGTACGATGAAGTAATAGCACAAATGAAAAAACAAGGTGCAGATATAGACTGCCTAAAGACACGAGTGAAAAAGCTTGAAGAACGCGTGGAAGAGCAGAAAATTGACAAACTCAAGCAAGAAATGAACGATCTAGACCAATACGGCAGAAGACTAAACCTTGAAATTCACGGGCTTCCGCAACAAATGAATGAAAATGTTCTCGAAAAATTGAACATACTGGCAAATGACTTAAAGCTGCCTAGGCTATCAGAATCGGATGTAGAAGCCGCCCATAGGCTTCCGAAAAGAGCAGGGCAAGACGAGGCTGATAAGCCCGCCCCTATATTGGTACACTTCACGTCTCGACTGACGCGAGATATCTGGCTCAAACAGCGACAAGAACTAAGGAAATCAAAGTCCAAGATCTTTTTCAATGAAAACTTAACTGCACAGAACAAAAAGCTGTTCTGGCTGATGAGGTGTAAAGCTCGTGAGCTGCATTATCAGTTTTTTTTGGGTTAAGAATGGGAAAATGTTCATGCGACGAAGCCCACGTCATCAAATTGTTAACATAAGAACTGTTGAAGATCTAGAAGGGCTACGGTAACTAAAAAAAAACTAGAAAGTTCCTTTTCTGGCCGACTTAATTCATGGCTTTTTTCACACAGTCGCAGAACTATTATGATGCCTTTTCTTTTCGGCAATTAAAAGCTACACGAAACGTCAAACACCTATCCTTGTTAAATCTAAATGCCCATAGTCTAAGGCATAAACAAGAATCTATAAGCCTTTTTTTCGATACACCCGAACATAATTTCGATATCTTGACATTCACAGAAACCTGGTTTTCCGGTGATAACCCTGATGTACATTTTGCTGGATACAAATGTATTCAAATATCGCGAGAGAACAGAAGAGGAGGTGGTCTGGCGATTTATATTAAAAACTCCCTCCAATATGAAAATACTTTGGAATACTCCCATATTGAACTTGACTATGAATGTTTCATGATCAAATGCATGGGCACAATTGTCGTCCTCATGTACAGACCCCCTTCTGGTTCTGTTACTGTGTTTCTTAATTATCTTGAAAGTGTTCTAGAATACTGTTGTCAATCTGGATTTCCTGCGATTTTCTGTGGTGACTTTAATATCGACTTATTGGCAACAACATCTAATAGGCAAAACCTCGTTGATATTTTCTGCTCTTTTGGGTATCAAAATGTAATTAACATGCCAACAAGAATTACAGACATATCTGAAACGCTACTCGACTTATGTTTTACAAACTATCAGCCTTGTGAATGCGACGCAGGTGTACTGATAGCAGACTTAAGCGACCACTTGCCCTTCTTTATTTTCTTCAAGACATACTTGTCAAGACATGACCAGACTATTCAGAATACAACCATTAAATGCAGAATAATATCTGCGGATAAGATTGCGATTTTTCAACACTTAGTTGAAGGTACAGATTGGAACTCTGTGACAGCAATCAAAGATCCCGTTGCTTCATATCGCCTCTTTCTAAACACTATCAAAGGTCTCTATGACTTTGCATTTCCTAAGACAACGATTAGAAAAACCCGTAGGTCTAGAAAACCATGGATAGATTCACATCTTTTAAAAAGAATAAAAGAGCGTGATAATCTGTTTAGTGTATTTATCAGAACAAAAAACTTGGACACATTAGCTACATACAAAAAAATTAGAAATAAACTTGGCACTGATATTAAAGAAGCGCGTTTTGCGTACTACGAAAATATGTTTGCTGGTATATCGAACGACTCCAGGAAAGTTTGGAAAAAGGTCAATGACCTTATGTGCAAAGATGATAAATCGGTTGTATCGGAGCTTGTGATTGACGGTGAACCATGCTCAGGTCCGCCACTTGCAGATAGGTTCAATGAACACTTCCTTAGAGTTGGTGATTGTGGGACTACTGCTGGGGAGATAAGCAATCATACTTATGTAACTAGCAACATTTCATCTTGCTAGGAAGCGCAGCCACTATTACAACGAACACACAACACAAGCGCTTAACTTCAACTAAACGTTTATTACAAACGTCAGAGTATATAAAGGGAATGAAAAAGAGGAAAAACAGAGCAAAGTGAATAAAAAAGATAAAAATGGTAGACAACAAAAAAAAACAACACACGTGCCAGTCCCGTACATCACTATCCGTTATTGTCTATCACCCCATCCAAAAAACATAGTTCTTTCCGCGTGAGCGCAATAGAGGGTGCACTAACACATTCAAAATCATCGCGTGTCTTTTCAGCCGCTTCCACTATCAAACGGGTTAACAAATCTCTGTCTCGATACAGCACGCACGTGTTATCAAAATAAGGCACACAACCGCACTCCTTACAGTGGATCGCCAAGTGACCATCAGTACCCTTCTGCACTTTATTGTGGTGCTCCTTTAGCCTTTCATTAATGCATCTTTCGGTTGTTCCCACATAAACAAGACCACATGACAAGGGAACTCTGTAAACAACAGACTGTGCACACTCTACAAATTTATTGCGATGCTTAATTTGGCAACCTTTCTTTTCTTTTGAAACAGGACAAGTTTGGCGACATATTCTGGACAGTTTTTCAGGAGCAGACATAACCAAGAGATTTGTTAACCCGTTTGATAGTGGAAGCGGCTGAAATGACACGCGATGATTTTGAATGTGTTAGTGCACCCTCTATTGCGCTCACGCGGAAAGAACTATGTTTTTTGGATGGGGTGATAGACAATAACGGATAGTGATGTACGGGACTGGCACGTGTGTTGTTTTTTTTGTTGTCTACCATTTTTATCTTTTTTATTCACTTTGCTCTGTTTTTTCCTCTTTTTCATTCCCTTTATATACTCTGACGTTTGTAATAAACGTTTAGTTGAAGTTAAGCGCTTGTGTTGTGTGTGCGCTTCCTAGCAAGATGGATCCTTACCAACTGGCCCGATACAATTGTTTATTGAGCAACATTTCATCCTCTGTTTTCTTGTTTCCCACATCCGAATCCGAAATATACAAACTGTTGCAAAAATTAAAAAATAATTGTGCATGTGGCGTGGATGACTTAAAACCCCAGCCTATTAAAGCAGTTGCCCATACCATTAGTAAGCCGCTTTCACATATCGCTAACACAATTCTTAGTTCAGGTATTTTTCTTGATGAGCTAAAGATTGCGAAAGTATCTGTCATCTTTAAAGGCGGTAATAAAAATGACTTTAATAACTATAGGCCTATCTCATTATTACCTATATTCTCTAAAATATTTGAGCAAGTTATCAATCTACGACTTTCAAATTACTTATTGCAAGAAAATGTGATAATACAACAACAATATGGCTTCCAAAAGAAAAAATCTACTGAAACAGCACTACTGGATATTAAAGAAAAAATACTTGACAATTTTGAACATAAAAAACTTACCATAGGGATTTTTCTCGACTTCAAAAAAGCGTTCGATTCGGTTAAGCACCATATTTTATTACGGAAACTCCCTTCATATGGAATTAGAGGAAAGGCTCTAGAACTTATAAAAAGTTATCTAAGCAATCGGCAACAGTACACCAGTCTCGGCGACACTAAATCAAACGTAGGTAATATCATTTGTGGCGTTCCACAAGGATCAATCTTAGGGCCTTTGCTATTCTTGATTCATATCAATGATCTACCTAACATACCGCTAACACCCGATGTTGTTCTCTACACGGATGACACCAATATATTCTCCGCCGGTAATTCCCTCAATCACCTTGAACAACACGCAAACCTGTGGCTGACACATCTATCCGACTGGCTTAAGTGTAATAGATTAGAATTAAACACCAAAAAAACAAAATATGTTTTATTCCGCCCACGCAATAAGGCTATCACAAGCGAGCCTACAATAAAATTTGAAGGGCAAAAAATTGAACGTGTCACAGCGCATAAATTTCTTGGGATACTTTTTCAAGAACACTTAGACTGGTCCTTACACACCAACCACGTTCGTACCAAGATTTCCAGATCCACGGGTATAATCTGCAAATTGCGGCAACTCCTCCCTCAGTGGTTGAAAAAACAACTATATTATTCCCTTGTTCACTCACATCTCCATTATTGTCTTCTTGTATGGGGGAATACGACTAAAGCAAACACTGACAAAATTCACACCTTGCAAAAAAAAGCTATACGACTAATATCAGGGGTGTCATTCAGGCATCATACAGCGCCTCTCTTTAAGGAACATAAAATACTTACGGTAACCAACGTCTTGAAACAAAAATTGGCAATGCTTATTTATAAACAGGTACAAACTGATCGCACAGGGTTTTATCAGAGGCATCTCCCGAGAGATCACAGTCACAACCTACGGCACAGGGTGTATACATATGAGAAACCACGTACAAATTACGGCACACAAAAACTATTGTATCAAATTTCGCATTTCTTGAACGAACAACCGATTGTAGCTTCTCTAATTGACAATACAGTCTCATATGGCATTTTTAAAAAGAAGATACAGGAACACTTCCTATTTACACAAAGGTAATCACCGTCACCATCTTTGTCTCATATTCCCTGAAGTATTTTCTTGTATATATCACATTAAGGTTTGCTTATGTTATCCAAACTGTGTTTCATTTATCGATCAAACATATTCCTTATTGATGTTGCTGTCTCTTGATTGTTGAAACCTTGTATTCAAGTGTAAAGTTTCTTCAGGTATTTTACATGTCTTACATTAGTGTTTGTTTATGTCCTCTACAGTTTGCTTCATTTGTCGGACACGCATATGCTTTATAGATTTCATCTCCTGCGCAAATTTTCGCTCATTTATGTTTTCCTGTACATGTTTTGCATGTAGAAACATATTTATGCTTAATTTCTTATTGACTCGTTACTTTACACTGAGCACTGTGTTATTTTGGTGGGTTTATGGGTTTACAGGGGGCAGGCGCTTTGTCAGGCTTGCATGCCTTTTCGCCGGTCCCCTAGGCAAAATGTACCTTTCTTTTTTTTGCTTTTGCCTGAAATAAACTTCAACTTCAATAGTTGTGCCTTTCATTTGTCATGGCGTAGCTCTGCCATCAGCTAACAACGCATTCATTTAAGAATTAAAGAGACAAGGCAAGGTGTAACTAAATGCAGGAACAGCGCAACCTCGAAGTATTTTCTATGTGACTACAGAAGAGAAAAAACAAGGACAGAAAAGAGCGCTCTTTTCTGTCCTTTTTTTTTCGCTTCCCTTGTTACACAGCAACTAATTATAGGTTGCGCTGTTCCTACATTTAGTTATGTCCTACCAACTTGTCCAAGTTTCTGCGCTTTAAGGCAAGGTGCTCGCGAATGACTATCAGCCTAAACACCCACCAGACACCAGAATTAGTTCGCTAATAGGGTCAGACTATATGTGGCAAGTAATCACCAGTGAAGTTGTCCGATGTACAGACGTACCAAGTTTAGTGACAATGGAGACAATCTTTGGAGACTGAGAGGGTGCCTCTCTCAGTCACCTGGATAGTCGCCGTACGTAGCGGATCGTTGGTGGGGCATGGACGAAGGAGAGCGGCATGCGCGTTGAAGACGCTTGCGCTCAGCTTCTTTGGCTTGCGCCGCATCGGTTTTACCCGCGCACCGTCTGCATTCTCCAACGCGATTGGACGCATGGACGCATGCACGAACTAACTGACACACGGACGGACGTATGCTTCGCCCCCCTCTCATAATCATTCACTGTGTGGATGTGCTGTGATTTTTTTTCTTGCAGGCAGATGGTGCAACAGTTTTTTCCACCTCTTAACAAGTTTAAGAAAAAGATATGCAATGGCCACAGCACACGAACATTAAGCAGTCTACTGGTGTACTTCAGAATGCTTGACAATTTCTCTGACGAGATTCTGCTTCAAGGTGCCTTCATTCAAACATTGTCCCTCCCCGGTCACGTGTCATTCCAGTGCTGCTGGACTTTGTGGTCACCGACCACAGTCGATGGTAATCTCACGTTTTGCATTCAATAATGAATATCTTGAACTATGTCCAACATTTGTGATTGCAAAAAAAAAGGTATGCCATGAATTATCAAGCACAACTTCATAATATAAAGAACTGCACTTAAGTAATAATTAAAAAGTTAGTTATTAGGATTTTGTGAATTGTTGTCAACGACATTTTAGCAGGGTGAATGCATTTGCATTTCAACTAAGAATTCACGTGCAAAAACATCGGGAGCCCAACTGTCATAAAATTTTTATTAGCCATGTGTGTTGTTTTCTACAAAAAATTAACTGTAAAAAGACATTGCCAAAAAGCAAGCAAAGCCACAATCAGAGCCACAAGCACTTTTGTAACTTCTGTAAGAGGTGAGCAATTTATTTTTGAACATGGTTCCTGACGCAGCCCTATTTTCTTATGGGGGTGCCTTAGAGCACAAACGTCTGAAAGTCAATATATGGGCACCGTCCACACACAGTGCACTGAAGTATACAAATTTGTTTTAGAAGCTTTCTCCACGGAATTCAAAAAATAAATCGCGCGAGTTGACTGATGTCCTCTAGAAACAATGCTAAAAAAAGGTAGCTTTTGAAACCAATAGTTTGCTCACACTGCGAGAGTGTATTTATGTCTAGTAGACTAGACATCAGGATGCATTTGGACTGAATCAAACTAAACTTGCAGGGGAAAAAAAAGAAACTAGGAGGAAACGTCACATGAAAAGTTGTAGGTCAGTGATCAAAAATGAAACAGGAGATGCTGGGAATTCTACCAAGATCATGGAGCGCGAAGAGAAAGCAGCGTCAGAGGGAGTTGGCTTGGGAACACTTAACGTGCCCCCTCCTTGATTTTTTTCCCCCCTTCATGATACCATGTGCGACCAATAACCGTGGCATTTTTTTTTCTTTTTCTTGCACCAAAACACACCATTTTTGTTTTTTATAAGAATACTTTCTGACAGGGCCAAAATCAACACCCTTTCAAGGAAGATAAAAGAATGCATGTACCCATAAGTGCAACAATGGAATTCTAGTGTACAGTAAAATGGACATGACTCGACCGTAAAAAACATTGTACCTAAAGATTCCGGAATTTTTTTTTTGCGTGCTTTTCAATAGCCTATTACCTAGAAAAGAACACAAAAAAATTTTGTTCCACTCAACCAAAATTCGTTTGACACATGTGCACAGCTTTTGCTTGTGTTGTGAGCATAGGTCGGCAAACTCACTCAGTAGACTGACTCAGACTGCGATCGAGCCCAGAGCCTGAGAAAGTAATCTTTTTGTGAGTCTGAGTTCAAGTGAGTCTGGTTGAGGAAAACCTTTGCAAGTCGGGTTGAGGAAAATATTCCTGAGACTGAGTGAGCTCCACCTTTTATTGCCGACCTGAGGTGCTATCTACTCTCCTATCAGCATTACTATCAGCCTTATGTTGGCATCAGTATACAGTGCAACCCCGCCTGCCACAACAAATGCCACTTCAACGAAATTTCCACTACAAAGAAAAAATCTGTTTCCCGCCAGCTGTTTATAGCAGTCAATGCATAAATATTCTCACCACAATGAACACTTTTTCTTCAGCTGTTTCGCTTCAACGAAATGAGACGATGCAATTCAAGGCTCAGATACTTAATGCCATGCAGAAAACACAAGTCTTGAACATTTTGACACATTTTCAGAACATAAAAGTACGTCTACCAAGTCTAAACATGCGTTAGCACCACCAGAAACCGCCACTGTTTAGTAGGCAAAAGGGCCGCCATTTCTCGATAGCGATGGCAATGAGGGTGCCCTGCTTTTGCCCCTGTCTTGCTTCTGAGACACATACAATTCAAAGCTGAAGCTCAGTTCAAGTTTTGTACCTGCTGAGGCAGGGTGCAGCCGCCAATGCCAATGCTTTCGGCTCTTTTTTTTTTCACTTGGCCCGTGCGTTATCCAGAAACTCCCCCAGTCAGGAGCATAGGTCACCGTTCCCCGATACCACGCCTCCATCTCGGCATTGTCCTTTGGACGGCGGACAGCTGCTGGTGGTAGCAGCTGTCTGTCGTCCAAAGTGTAACTGTTAGGTCTGTTCACGAAAGTCGTCGTTCACGCTGTTCTTCTTACAACAATATTGAGTGTGATATGGCATTCGTTCGCTGCATCCTGAAGTTCCTAGTAAATTGAACACAGCTTTAAAACAGTTGCAAGTTAAAACACAATTTTTTTTCACAAAAGATTCTTTAGTGCACGAGATCCAAAAAGCAGAAGCGGTTACGGTGGACTCGAGTTTATTTAAAGGCGGCAGCGTTCTCTTTGACGAGCCTGTTGCCATATACAAGCTGCCAAGGGCTATAATTGTAGCCAATTGGTACAGGCACGATTATGGGCACTGGCTCCCCGGTTTCATAGTCAGATTCCTCCAAATCGTTCTTGCTGCCCACTTCATTCACATTGCCTTTGTAAAGACGTGATGTCGTCCGATGTAGACGTGCTGTCGTCGCAGGTTAAATGAAAGGGCAAGATGTGCAGGAAGAAGTGAGTTGCCGAAGTAGAGCAGCGGCCATGGCGTCCAGCCAGCCAGAAGCCTACGAACATTCTAGGCTCCACGTGCCACGAGCCACCAGCACTCGTCATCGTTTTTCTACAGCCGGCTGGCTGCCACAAGCACTATGCTACACCCTCATTCATGGATAGTTCCACAGTGTCGGCATCATTATCGGCCGCAATGAAATCATCCCAGAAGATGTCCCGCCCTCCCATGGAGTGAATGACATGCTGATACAAATTGCCGCCAGGATGGTCCTGTTCAAAGCTTTAGGCTTGGTATCGAGTCAGATGTTGACAAAGTCGGGCTCGCAAAAACTGTTTCACACACATGTAGCCGTTACCACTGCCCACAAAGCATTCACCATGTCTAAAGCCGAGTACAGGGACACCCGTAGCGACAAGTTGGCGGCCAAGCGGTCAACAGCTTTGGGCAAGCGTTTCAAAACGCCTCACCGATTACGGCCATTCCAAGCAATTGTCCTTTCGACTTTGACTTGAGCGGCAGGAGAGGAAAACGCGCGGAAGGTATCCTGACTACCATCCAGACCACACACGCACACCAACAGCAAGCAAGATGTGCAAGCACATCAGAAGCCAGGATGCATGGAAATCCTCTGGGCACGTTTCTAGCCAGAAAAAGAAACTTCTTAATTCAAGCCAGTGTGGCTGGCGTCGCTGAATGGTAGAGACAGGAGAAGGAGTTGCAATAAAACAGAGGGAAGCAGACTTGCGAGAGACAAGGAAGGAGTTGTGATGGACTGAAGAGAGGGGTGCATAAGCAGGAACGCAGATCGGACAGCTTGCTTAAAAGGTCCTTGAAACGCACAACTTGCGCGTTGGAAAACTTGTGAGAGTGGCCTGCACGCATACAGATTAAAGAATCGCATTGTGGCGCCGGTGTGCTTGCACGATCCCATTGATCTCATTATTCTCGATTCGTTCAGTACACAGTCCAACCCACTTATAACGATCCCAGATATAACAATCTAACGATAATATTTCGGTGCACTTACGATTTTCCGATGCTACTTTTTGAAGCTGAGTCCAAATACAGCGAACATTTTTCAAAGCCTCCTACATTTACAACGACCACTTCCAACATAGCCGCAGTAAAAATATGGCCCATACGAAGTGAAAATTATGTTAGAACAGGCATTCTAAAGTATGTGTTAGGTGCGTGCTCGCTTCTCTCCCCTGCAGTTTACTTGCAACGAAGATATCGTAGCTTAGGGCGAGCACCGCATGCAGATTTCGGACATTGCGAGCGAGGCCGCTCACTTTCCAGATGTTTCTTCACCGGCAGAACGGAAGTGAAGAAAAAACGTAAATGAAAAATAGGAAACAACATGAAGACGCCAAACTTTTCTGACACCGTTCTAAGAATTCCCTGATCACCGTCGTAGATGATAACCAAATGATACAATCAATTGACAATCATCGTGATATAACCAAATAACCAACAATGCCTTCAAACGCAACAAGCTACAAATGTGAGAAGCGATAACTTTTGTCGCATAAAAGTTCATTGCGACACTCAACTCTCCGCCGCAAAAGGTTTTTCACCTTTCGGTAGCGGCAGTGACCGGTCGATTATTGATACCGACTTCCGTGCGGTTGCAGCGGTGCCTTAATGGATAAGCATCAGAAAAAAGCGATAAGCGAGGAACATGCCACTGACTCATCATTGGCAACCTTATTACAGTCATCTGCAGATAGCTGCTCGGCGGAAAGATGGCAGTACAAGCGTGTCATGCTGCCATTCGCAAGTTCGCTGCTGCCGCGTCGTGCAAGGCCGCTCACGCCCATTGCTTGCTTAATTTTTTGTTGGCTTATACTGATGTAAGGTAGGCTGGCAACTATAGTGGCCAGCCTCTGAGTAGGATAACGAAGTAGTTCAGTGGGCGCGTGCTCTGGTGTTCGTGCTTTTTGGCCTTTGGTTACGAAAGTAAACGCCCTGCTTTGTGCCTGCGTACCTTTGTCTGTGTGACAATACAAACAGGTTACTCGCCGCACCCAAGCACGATCCTGAGTGAAGCATGCGTGAAGAAAACACAAACGCGTGCATTCATTGGACTGCAAGCGAACTGGCAGGCGACGGCGAGAGCCAAGTAAGCGATGCGCTGCATTGAATCAACCAGGGTTGGTTGATTTGAAGTGGCGGTACCGCGCTTCGGCGGAATGGCGTAAGTTCGTTGCGAACGTGATTGAATTCACTCATGAGCAAACGAACCTCGTTTAGCACGCGAAAAGGCCGAACTTGTCAGCGGTCGCACTTTTTCATAAAAATAGAGGAAAAAAGGTGTGCCCACTCAGTAGACCTTTCTATGGGTGGGACCACATACAACGAACTATTGATACTGACATGCTTTGGCCGCAAATAACACACACACAAAGTAAAGAAACACTGTTATTATTAGTAAAGAAACACTGCCTTATAGAAACACTGTGTGTGTCGTTTGCGGCCAAAGCATGTCAGTAAGCAAGTACCAACTAGGCCAACAATCAGTACTGTCACAATATAGAACTATTGATATTATGACCATTTACCGTGGCACTTTCGAGTTCGTTATAAATAGGTTCGACAGTTGTTTTTACAGTTCAGGGAGTAGAGCAGGGTACATGGGTTTGTGAGCAGTCCTGGGAGCAGGCAGAAGTGCTTTTTGTAGCAGGCTTGGAGCAGCCAGAAAGGCCTTTTCGAGAAAGTTTAGAACAGATTTAGCCCTTTCAAAGCACCTGTGAAGCTGCATTTGTTCAATGCTGCATTTTTTAAACACTCAGATAAATTGTGCAACAGCCTTATTATTGCGATAGAAATTATATGGACACTCCAGACAAGTTTTTGCCATTTCCGTTATGTCCTGTTTAAATTCCAAATCGACACCATGCTCCTGCACATCGTATGTTCTATCCGCGAGTAAAAGCGCGCAAGCGGAGGCGATAAACACGGCTGAAACAGAGGTAAAACATGCTGGCCCATCTTCGCCGCTCGGAGGGCGCATGTAATAGCGTCCGTCAGGAAGCCAAAGCAATGCATGGTGGTGCTGCGACTTTAGACAGGCAGCGCCACCTCTGGCAGAAAAGTAGAAATCAGGGATGTATATCGCGAGTTTTCCCTTCCCGCCACTGTGCTGCCGCTCGCTTTCGTGCTCGTGCAGAAAGCGCGCGGTGCGTTTCAGTCACCCCACAATAAACCGTCTGCAGTGCTGCTTCATAAAGATGTCTGAGCTGGACAAGTACTTCCGAGAAGCCAATCTAACAAAATGAGTAAAGCTCGTTAGTCAAGTTTGTGATGTGGAGCGGACAAAAGAAGACAAGAACGTTCGAGTCACTGCGAAATGCATTTCTCAGGTCCGTTACAATACCGTGTACGATGTATGCCTCGAGGTCAGTCTCATTCTGTCAACACGAAATTGCGTACTCCACCAATGTGCTGCGTTGACGTTTATGCAAACCATATAATCTTTGTTTTGATGTGGTATCTAGCAGTAGCAGCCGTGTACTGTTATGTGCAAACATTTGCGGCGTGCTAAAAAATAAATAAAAACTAAAGTTAAACGGCCATTGCATCAAAATGTCCGAGAAGGTGTAGAGTCAAGTCCTCCGTGCCGCCGGAGCATGAGCCGCTGACTTCGCCACGAAGCAGCAAGCTCAGCTTTAACCACTAGAAGTCAAGTTGAAGTGCTCGCCTCATTTTTTTTTTCCGGCTCTCGTGTCTGGCACCCTTTTCTGCAAACACGGCTGTGTTCGCAGGCTGTGACTTGCCGAGGAACCGATACAGCTTTACACGTGGAGAGCATCCCTGTTGTCTGCGTTGTAGCGATAGCCCACAAGACAGCAATACTACGAACCTCGCCGACACTTCCGTGGGGCCGCTTCTTCCATTGCGGAAGGGTAACTTCTCACAGCAAGCGTCTCGTTTTAGCTCGCCAAGCTGACAGCACGGCACCGAAGTTCCCTGCACTGACTGCAGAACGCGTTCTGCGCGTGTTGCTCGTGCTTCCACTTCGGCGAAACACACTGAGTCGCCCGCGCCCTCTCCTGCGCCTATCCTCGAATTCCCCGGAGCTCGCCGCTACAGCCAGGTGCAGCGTTATCATTGCTCCGCAAACTTGAGCTTAGGTTTCCCATGCCCCCGCCGCCTGGGAGGCCTGTAGTCGAAGCAAAAAGGAAGCACTCTGCCCGTCTTAGAATAGCAGTCAAAAAATGAAAGAACGTGTGGGGGGGGGGGAGGGGGGTGTCGCTCGAGCAACAACTATGAACTTTGCCTCTACGTGCGAGGTCACGATCACTAGTGTGTACGCTAGCTCAGCAGCCACAAGTTGTCTCTACTCGCATACACGTCTACGTGCTGCACTCTCATCTGGAAGAGAATGTGCAAAAAAGTGTTGCTTTCCTTGAAATGGTTGTATTCTCTAACACCAGCGTTTTGTACAGTTACATGAGATCGTCTCCAAATAAGTTAGCTGCCAGTCTCACTTTGTATAACTTTGCAATTTGTTGCCATCGCAGTCATTGCTCCACGTTTGCAGTGCAACTGCGACTCCTTTAGTTATGTATAGCTGCCCATGATTATTTTTAGCTTTTTACCTGAATGTGCAAGTGTCAACCGCCGATTTGTTAAGCGCGAAGCACAGAGGCCAAATTAGTCACCATAGCCAAATGAATGAGAATAAGCACGTACGCTCGATGAGCAGTCATGTGCACGGTGCAAACGAACGTAAGCGGGTTTGGCGCACAATGGCACAAATGCTACAGCTGTTCCACCCCTGACACTTCTGCCCGTGTGCGGAAGGTATGCCAAGTGGAGCATGAAGTGAGCAAGAACAGGTCCTAAACGAAGAGCGAATTATCAGTCGGTGAGGTAGCGCAAGCGTGTGCACTAGAATGATATGGCACCAATCCAGACTAGACACCACGCGGGCGGTCGGGCACAGTCAGTGGCCGATGATGTTGGCAGATGGTCTGTCACTCTAGACGGCGACACCAACGACAGTGTAACAGGACCAGTGATCAAAAACTGATGATAGGCTATCAGCCGACCGGTCTTCGAAGGATTGGTGGCAGTGTGAAAACAAGAGCCTTATTTGGAAACGGGCAGTGCAAAGAGTAGCTAGTGGGGGTACGAAAAACAAGAGTGAGTATTAAAAAAATCTTAAAAAATGAAGAAAAAGAAGGAGGTTGGGGAAAGCGACAACGAAAAGACTGCAAAGGCAGGATCAGCATTTAACAATAAAAATCTATAGGCGCATCGCCCCTGGCTTATCGGCAGTCAAAAGTGGTCTCCCAAGAAGTTGCCGGAGTGCCAACTCGGTTCGCTGAAACCGTTAGGCAATGCTCAGAGACATTCGTTGTAAGTATGATTTTGTGCCATTGAAATAATGTATATTACGAGTCATGTGGGTACCGTTCATTTTAAGCAAAAGTTTGTTTCATGTGGGCTTGACTACAGTAAATCCCAGATATATCAAACTCGGATATATCAAACAGTTGAGACATCCCCTTGAAATTCCCATGCTAAAGCATCAGACTGGTGCACCCCTATATCAAACTGCCACACGGCGGGACATCTGTTGTATCCAATGCTGCACCGTGAGGAAGCTCACAAAGTGCATCTTTCCTAGCAAATATTGATCAATTTTCAGCCACATTCTAGCAAGTCCCGATACCTTTTCGCTCGCAGGTGACGAAAAGGCAATGGTTTACCATCACGCTAATCTGGTTTGTTGCGCAGTGCTTGCGAATGCACTGGTATGTTCGATGCGCGATCTGTAGGTCTTAACACGAAGGCGTACAGTTTTTCAAAAAGACCAATTGCTGAAAACACCAAAATGAGAATGCAAAGTGACTCGGCGATCTCATTGCAAAGTTCACATTCCCTTCCTTGTTTGTTAGCGCATAACGGCATACGAGCCTGAAAAACATGGCCTTCGATATGTACAACCTCGTGACATACTTGCAGTGTTTAAAGTTTTAAAACACAAGTCTCGGAGCCTCCAGTTTTTCTGACTTTCACACCAAAGCAGCTCAAAGCAGTGGCTGCCAGCAATAAAGACACAAGTGACATCGATATCACCAACATGTCGACGATGGGAACTCCTGCTAGCCACCACAACATGGCGCTGTCTTTTTTGCCTTGTGGACTTGTGTACTTCTCACCTTGTTTCTGATGAATTCTCATTCGGAAGTCGAACCGAACGTTTACTCGCACGTAGGAATAAAAATTATGCCTGGCACTTAGAGCTACATCAAGTAAAGCACCGTCCTAAACTTTCCTTACGGGCCAGGTGACGACTTCGGGTGCGCCATGACCACTGAAAATGGTGTAAGGTGTCTGAGTGAATTCTGTGACTTATCAGTGTTTCTGAGCAGGCTGAGAGCGACTTCATCGGTGCAGATGACGACACAGCTGTTTCTGACTTTATTGATGCTGAAACCATGGCTGCCGTTACTGGTACCGCACAAGTGTACCCATGCGATTACAAATATGCCAACGCCTTCGCTGCCCCCGCTAACCAGCCTTTTGCCGTGCTTCAAAGCTTACATCAGTGTTCCGTGTCAATCAACACTATTGTGCCCAAAGGAGCTATATTCGCTTATTTGAAAAGCTTCAATGATATTGAGGATGACTGGAACTTAAGGTGTGCAAGAAGCAAGATGATAAGTTTACAGACTATTTTCATGCAAAATTAAGTGCAGTAACTTGCAATTCACACCATATTCTTCATATATCAAACTGTTTTGCAATCCATCTGTATGTTGATCAGAGGTGTGAGTTAGAAAAAGGGGTGCCATGACATGACCTCCCACAATTAACTCTTTCACAATACGTGCTTGATAAAACTACCTCATGCCAGTTGCGTAGCTTATTTACACGATCGTAAGTCGACCCATTTTATATTAATTCGAAGCCTGAAATTGGGGGGTCATCTTACAATCCTCCCCCCCTCCCCAAAACACTGAGAGGCGGCACTCACCAACTAACTTTGAACCGTTCAGCAAGCCGAAAATGCTGCATGGGTCCATGGACTTCCTGTCAGCCAAGGCACCGCCAAGATCATTGACGGAGGGTGGGATGGGAAAGGGGTCAATTTTTTCTTTCCCCTGCCTCGCCCAAGGAAACATTTATTGATGTTTATTCATTCATTCATTCATTCCTGAAATATTTAGGGGGTCAACCTACATTGCAGTGAACTTACAATCATGTAAATACAGTATTTCATACAAACGTCTTAACTGGATTGAAACCACAACTCCAATTTGGAGGTACAAGATGAAAAGGCGTATTGTAGGGCATTTATTATGCGAGATATTGTGGTTAAGAGGATTTACATGACAGTCTTGAGGAAACGCTGAGCAATATGTTGGTGAATATGAGCCCGAGTGAGTTTAGCGATGCCTGCTGAAAAAAATTCTGGTGAGTGTGAAACTGAATAAGCTGTTTAGCAAAACATCTGGTGTGAGTTCCAATATTTTTGCCGACCTATTGTTGCGAGTTCCTACTATTCTTGTCATACCTTGTTGCGCTGTTTAGCAAAATAAAAACCTCTAGTTCTCCCAGTTTTCTCGGATGTTCCACAAAGATCTGTCCTTGGGCATTTTTGTTCATGATTCACAATAACAGGGCCCTGGAACAAAACCCTTTTCAAACTAACCATGGAATGGATGCACTAAAAGAGCTTATTGCCTCACAAATTCGACAACGCAAAAATTTTAAGAATCCGTCCAGTACGAGCGGAGTTACTAAGATTTGTCACATGCTGCTAACGCATTCTCTCTTCTCTCGGACAAACGAAAGCGCTGGAAGCTAAGCACGGAGGGGTGGCAGGAGCAAAGAAAGTACGTCACGCACGCCTCGTGACCTTGAACACCTTTTCTTTTCTTCGAATACGCGGTTTCGGCGTCCTCCCGTGGAGATCCCTTACACGACCAAGCAAGCCATGTTCAAATCAGCCAACGGCTGATAGATGGCCTTCTGCGTGCAATTTTTGAGTGTTTTCTGTAATTTCTCGAGAGAAGAGAAAGCACTTCTTAGCTGATGCTGATAATTTATTGTGAATTCAAGGCCGCATGCTACGCTACAGTCGAATCTCGATAATTCAAACTCTAAGGGGCCCGAAAATTTGTTTGAATTAATGAAAGCTAAGTAAACAGAGGGCTCCCCGTGCAGTGCCACATGTGCATTGAGCTAACACAAGGGGGAACTTTCAGAAGACTTACATTTATTCAAAAATGACAAGACATCCGTCATTGATTGAAGTAATTGGTGATGAGCGTCTGCACGCGATCGCCTAGCAGCGATTCAACCAATTTCACACGCAGCTTGCAAAGCAAGTCTACTTCGGCTTCAGCATTCTCCTGGCAAGAGAAGTTGCACACGGAAATGTCCAGCACCGACACCCTCTAAAGACGACGTCAACAATGACTGCATCTCCGCTACTACCCTCTGCGCCAAAGCCGCAGCGTGGCCAGCACATTCCGAGAAAGGAGGAACATTTCCATGCGGAAAGAAGCAGATTGGCATTTGAGAAAGCACCAACACTCCACTACAGCTTTTTTTTTTTCTCTTTCTCGAGAAAGGTTACGTGGCAGGGACGGGAAAGGGCAAAGCGTGGCACCAGCGTGAGAGAAAGAGCCACACTTCGTGACAGCTTTCTTTTTTTCTTTTTCCTCACTCTCTTTACGTGCGACGTTGGAAGGAGAAGGGTCTTTACGTATCAGGGGTGAAAAAAGGAGATGTGTGGCACAGGCGCGTCGCGGATCAGCATTTGAAAGAGAGCAAACAATCCAGAGCAGCCTTTTTTTTTCTTTTTCCTTTCCTTCACGCGCAGCGTTGAGGTGTCGGAGGTGCCGCCCCGGGATTGAGCGGGGTGCTGAGAGCATTATCAGAGCGCGGTATGTCCGAATTAACTGCTGCAAGTGCTTGCGCGTTCGAGTTACCGAGCGTTTTCGCCCATTAGAATACACATAGCTTTGACAGGACCTCATCGTGAATTCAAATTAACCGGAATTCAAATTAAGCATGTTCGAATTGATGAGATTCGACTGTAAAATATTTGGCTCGCGTGTTCTCAGGAGGCTCTACTACCAATTGGTGTTTTCTGACCATGCTCAAGAAGTGTTGCAGGTCCCCTTCAATAATCTGCCTTCAAGTGTATCAGATAATATTTGACTGCCAAGAACAGTGTCCTCTATTGAACTATCATTAACAACCTCAACCAACAAGCTTTAGAGGTTGATTGTAAACATATATGACACTGGTGCCACCAATGGCTAATAATGCGTAGTCTTAATAAATGTATATGCACAAAGTTCTCACATTGTTGAGGCCTATTGCTTATCTATACTCAATTCCTGGTGTATGCAGAGATGTCAACTCTCAGCAGTTATTGATCCAGTCCGTTCAGGATCGGGAGCAATCGTTGGAGCAGAAAAAAAAAAGATGAGTACCTTTGCACACAATACTGCACACGCGTTCGGTGGGATGGAGTATTATAGTATTCTAAGCCTGGTCTCCTCCATAGCTAATTGTGGTGCCAGCAATTACGATGACCCTTCTAACAGTAAAGCCCCGTATTTACTCACAAAATGACCGCACTCTTCTGCTCCCATGCAAGCAGATATTGTGAGGTTCGCATGTACATGTGGCAGTATATTGCAGCAGCTCCAAGGCAGACTCAACTTACGGTCGCACTCTGTAGGCTCCTGCTTCACAACAATGCTTAGAGGCTTTGAACGCCGCTCCAGCACCTGCATCAACAAACAGAGCACCTATTAAGCCCCATATAACAAGCACACTACTTTGAGAACAGCCGCCTCTAATTTCTTGGTAACAGCTTTTCATCCATTGTATTTATTGTTTACAACAGCAATGGTGCTCCAGCCAGTTTCAATTTTGGAGCAGAAAAAGAGATGTTTTAGAGCAGAAAAAAATTGCTTCAGAGCAGGTTTGAAGCAGACAAAGTGGAGTTTGGGATCACTTGGAGTAGTAGGACTGCCACCTTTTAGTGAACATTTTTATCAATGAGCCACCCCAAAAAGCTGGTCTAGTGTAAACAATACAAAAAACCAGCAGTCAGAGAACAACTGCCAATCCTGCTGTTTACATCGAATATCACATGCACGCTTCAATGCAACACAAAAATGTAGAGGTCGCCACAGTTCAGCTCTTTTATTAGGCTGCCACTGAAGCGTGGCCCCTCTAAATCTAACCACGCGACATGGTGTCAAAAGTGGGATGACATAGATGAGTTGCATAGCTACGAGCAACACTGTGAAAAGCCCCCATAGAGTTTTCTAGAGAAAAAAGTGGTACTGCAAGCTGTTGGACTCATGGGCGTGCCGAGATATGTCAACTTGGAACTTGACTTTGATTAGTATCGTTCACGTAGAGCCCGGACACTTCGAAGATGCACCTGGCTTCATTGATGATTGATATGTGGGGTTTAACGTCCCAATTATATTATTATGAGAGACTCCATAGTGGAGGGCTCCGGAAATTTCGACCACCTGGGGTCTTTATAATGCACCCAAATCTGAGCACCCGGGCCTAGAGCTTTTTGCCCTCCATCGAAAATGCAGCCGCGGCAACCGGGATTCAATCCCGCGACCTGCGGGTCAGCAGCCGAGTACCTTAGCCACTAGACCACCGTGGCGGGGCGCATCTGGCTTCAACACGTTCCTTGCGTCAAAATAACCACTTTGGTATTAAACGAGCATGTAGTAAGCTCATTTTTTATAAACCCACCAAAATGAGCTTTATTTATTATTGAAAACTTCAGCGTCAATATACAATTTTACAAAGCGTAAAAATTAACGAACAGTTGCTAAGCGTGGCATGCAGACGACAAAGCCACCGTTCCTCCCAGCCACTGCTCATCGTCAGTTTTTTTTTTTTTTTACTGTTTGGTAGGAGTTTACTTTTTTTGCTCGGAGTTTAAATCGTTTCTCAGTTTCTTCAAGGTGAGTGGACTTTTACATTGTAATAAATATGTGAAAGAAATCCATTAATGGGTGTTTTGTTTTAGACGAGCTTTATTTGCGTAGTCATATCTGTTTTTGAGCTGAAGCATTGCTCAACACCAGCCAACACAAGCTTCGCAGACACATACACCCTCATTCCCAACACTTCAACAGCGCTCCTCAAGAAATTCGCAATAGACGGTGGCGCCAGATTTCCCTTTCGGCATTTTTTTGTCAGAAGCGCTATGAAAGCCCCAATATGTTCAAGCAACTCTGCGCTTTGACGCCACTGTGCATGAAAACAAAGAAAAAACATAAAATGTAGTGCTCATGTGAGTGAGATAGACGTTTAATTTCGATGTGAAAATATTGTGTCATACAACAAGTATGCATGCTGGACATGAGCTATTTTGCATGAGTACAGGACTGCTCAAGCAAAATAGCGGCTGTTGGCAGTTTCCTGTATGTACAGTAGACACAAAAAGTTTAAAGAACACGTGAGCACGTGGCCAAAAGCTTCTTTGGAACACTTCCGCTACATAAGCGGCAATCGACAGCACACCAGCGCCCGAGCAGCGTTCCTCCCTTAAATCTATGGCCTGTTTCTTTACTGACAAATAATTACACCTTTCACTTTTTAATACAACATGCTTTTTGGCATGTGCTTCTGCCTCGAGAGCAGTCTATGAGCATGAAAACAAGTCAGAGTCTTTATCACAAAGTGATACCTGGCCAACAAAATGCTGTTCGAGATACACTGTGATAGCCTTGATCCTGCTGTGAAGATAAAATATGACGGTCATCCCGCAAAAAAGTGCTTTGCGTGAAGTATGCGAACTAACAATTCCCTAAGCAATAGTATAAAATTATTAGGCCAGTGAATAACAAGACCTGTTTCTGGACAAGCACTGCGATCGACAGTAGATGACTTATCGTTAGGTGGCGCAGACAGACAGTTTCGCACGCGCCCGCATGGTCCGCAAACTTTTGCGATTGACTATATGTACTGATACTGATGGCACTCCAACTAATTCTTTTATGAAATTCGTCTATCAGATGACGAGGAGTCAGGAGCGGAGGAATTATGCCCCCCGTCCTAGGCCTCACCATGACAGCACGATACACAATGTCCCATGAGACCGGCGAGGCGCACAAACTGTACAGCGTCAACTTTCAGCCACCAGCACCGTTCTTCTTCACGAAGCTGGCAAAATGTAGGCAACATGGCTCAGCCACTACGAAGACTTTGAGACTGACAAAAGCGTCAGAAGACGTATAGATAGGCTCGCTGTTGTACTGCATGAGCCGGGAGGCCCGTCCGCTCCTCGAGACATTCTGGCCCGACGCCCAGTCGCTCGCCTCGCACTAAGTTGTTGCCGCTTGCTTCACTGAGCATTTTGTGCATCTGGGGAATAAGCTCTACGAGTCATCGCAGTTCCACAGGCGTGTTCCGTTTGCTGACGAAAGAGTCAACCTGTACTACGCAGAACTGTGCAGGATGGTGAAGCATTGCAGCAACCCGTCAGCTGCGGCCTAGAAAAAGCTTGTATGCGACCGGTTCGTCATTGGCCTACGTGACTCTCGCCTCTAGGGTCAGCTGTGCCGAAAAGTGAAAATGTCAGGCTCAAGGAGGCACGGACACCGGACTGTCAGTCCAGAGATGACAAAGAGTTGGAGCTGTCCAAGAACCACACGTAGCACACACGTGAGCTCAACCTCGACGTCGCAAAAGTTATACCAGAGTCTCATTGTTGCTCCGGAGCTAAGCCTACTTTTTCCTGCCACAAGCAAAGCACTTAAGCGCGAGACAGACTAGCAATTTTCTGTGCGATGCGGCGTGCGGTGTCGCATGTGCTGTGTGCCACATGTGACGTTTTGGGACACACAGGGGCGAAGCAGCTATCATCAGCAGGCTCGACTCCCATGCGGCACCTCGGCATTCGTGGTCGGACGACTTTGTATCCTCGTAACGAAGCTCAAAACACAAACAACATTGCACAGTCATGCTTCGCTCCATAAAAAAATAATTAATGAAATGCCTCCGTGAACGATAAGCACGTCGCAACAGAAGTAACAGCTGATTATTCACGACTCCGACAGGTAGGCCTAGCATGGCGAGCACCGGCCGTCGCCTACACCACTTACTCGCGAGCTCGTCATTGAGCGCTTGTTTTTGACAACACTATTAGGCGTTGCACGCGGATGTAATGCGTAAGCATACACTGTTACTTCCTAGATGTGTTCGACATGAAAAGCAAAGGCGGATGTGAAGCGAGCCGGCTCAGAGACGTCAGTGTAGCCGTGTTTACCTGCAAAATGACCTTGCATCGCTGCTCACGATCTCTGATCTCGCTATCATTCCAAAACGGCCGTTGTCTTTCAGAAATGGTACACTTAAAACATCACATTATTCAATCCGGAATAATTTTACGTCACAAGGATAATGTACTCGACGCTTGTCACAGCGCCGCAAGTGGCGATGTCAATAAATACATGCTCGCGCCACTCTATCGATTAGCCTAAACTGGCCTAGACCACGGGTGATGGAAGTGGCGACGGAGAGATGGCGCCACCAGCAGCGTGACGCCACTTGTCTCCTCGCGCTGTGATTGGCTGTGTCCATGCGGCGACGAAAATATCTGGCCAGCTTGATGCTCCACCGGCTAAGCGGCGGTGCGATGCAATGATAAGTCATGAAACATCATGAAAAGTCACCACTATGGCTGCCGCATCGTCGCATTGCACGCCGCATCGTACGGAAAATCGCACTGCCTGTCTCGCGCCTTATGCGAGCCGTCCCCCAGTGAATTCTTTGGCCATGCCCCTCATCAAGATTCGCATTGTCCAGCTGGACAGTCCGCCTAAAACTTCTGCAAAAAAAAAAGACTATTTCGCTGAAGTATGTCGCTCATAGAAGTACAAGCATAAGCTCGGCTCCGTTCACCTGCATGACGTCGGGACGACTTCTGTGGCAAAATTCGTCATCGTCACTGTTGACAACTACACAGCACAGTTCAATGTGGACTCCAGCGGCAAAGTTTCTGCTGTACCGAGTGACATCCCTACATTTACTGCCCAGCTCGGACAGGCTCAACAACCCTGGAGGACAGTCATTGGTGTGCAAGGCTTGTATTCGCACGACTTTGATGTCAAGAAAAAACAAGCTGCCAGTGGCTATATGCGATTCAGTCTCCTGACACAGTGCCTCTTTTGGGAATGCCAGAGCTTGAAGCCCTCAAAGTAGTAAAATTTGTGGACGAACTCAAAACTCCGAAAACACACAAAACTGCACTCTGAAGGACGAGTACAACATCTAACTGAAACTTGATGCTGTGCATTCTCGCTAAGCATCCCTGCAGGATACCCACCTCCACCCCAGGTCGTCCACTACGAACTGGACCAAATGGAAAGCAAGGGTGTAATCTGCAGGATTAATGACCCAACTTCAAGGTGCTCCAGTCTCGTCATCGTCTGAAAAGACAATGGTTCCTACTGGTTAAGCATTAACTTGATTGAGCTGAACAAAATCGTCCTCTGTGAACGCAATGTTCTGAAAAATGTCGAGCAAGTCCTTGGCCTCTTCAGTGATGCAACAATTTATTCAAAGCTGGATGCAATCGCAAGCTTTCACCAGGTGAAGCCTTCTGCAGATTCCCAAGAGTTGAGGACATTCATCACCCCTTATGGCCAATACTGCTTTTGCCAGTTACCCTTTGGCATCACTTTGGCGTCGAAGAACTTCCAAAAAACAGATGGAAAGAATTTTGGAGGGCCACCTGTTACACTGTCAGCAATTCTCAGCCCAAACCACACATGTAGTGTTCGAGAAGCTTGAGGGCTGTAGTAGATCGTTCTGTTAAAATTAGGCCCACTTCGCAAACACTACAGATTATTCTACAACCTATGTGGCTGCTAGCGATAACGCTAGAAGATTTGACAGCCCGTGTATAAATGCTGAAGCGCTTCACCGCTTGTCAGGCGATCGACGGCCAACGCTCCCCGTTCGCCGCTATCAGTACCAGTGGGCATCGCTGTAACCTGACCTTCAGTTTACACGCCACAAGTTCAGCCAAATAAACAGTCTCATCTTCTGCCTACAATCTGCTCCCTTCGTCCACGTCACGACACTGTGAAACTGAGCCAGGTGCAGGCATTACATCGAACCAAGACTAGCGTCATTTTAGGGTATCTGAGGCCTCCTTGCACTGAGTTGTCGTCTCAGCTAAAAGTACCAGGCCAGATCCAAGCAAGGTTGAACTAAAGCCGGAGGCAACACATGTGTTGCAGGAATCTGGCAACTTCTCAGAGCCTTGCTGGACAAGTCCTCAACTTGGATGTGGCAGCATGAGCAAGAGGCAGCATTCAGGAGAGTTTTTTTTTTTTTCAAGTGTATTGATTATTTTTTCTTGCATTTTCATAGGTTGTTCACTGGGTACTAATCTGTATTCCAATGATTTGTTGCCTATTCTTTTCTCTATTTTTGCTGTCTTACCAATTACTTGTTATAACATATATCTCAACCTTAGCCTGTATTTAATTTGAATTTTTTTACCTTTTTTCGTTTTTGATGTTTATTGTTTGTAATTTTGCTCATGTAACCCCCCCTATGTAATACCCTCTCACGAGGACCTTTAGGGGTATTATGAATAAATAAATAAATAAATACATAACTCCTAACGTGAGACAGGTGCATAGTGAAGTACTACCCTTCTTATGCTACAACAGTGTCTGGAGATGCAAGCTCTTTCGGATTCTGCACAGTCTCGCTGCACACTGAATGCTACGTCATGCAAGCGTGTCGACAATCATGTCATGACGTCATCGCCATCGTCGAGCACATAAAAGCGAAACACGCAAAATAAACCTTCCTTTTTCTTGCTTGGTTACTGAGCCGTTCACTCGCGACGTAACAGTGGCGACGAGGCACGAATTGACGCGGTGGGAGGAGGCTTTAAAGTGCGGCTGCTGAAACAGGCAGCGATGGCACCGGGACAGGCGCCTGCATTCACGGAAGAAGAAGGACTCTGGTCCACCTACAAGGTACGCTTGGAAGCATACTTTCAAGCACAGGAAATCACAGACAAGGCAAAACAACGAGCTCTGCTGGTGGCGGCCCTGTCCAATGGCGCCGCCAAAGTACTTCAGGGACGATGCCACCCCAAAAGCGTGAACGACCTCACCTACAGCGATGTCATCAAGCATCTGCAGAGCCACTACGAGCCGCAGGTCAATGACACAGCAGCCAGCTACCGATTCTTCACGCGCACACAGGCAGAAGGTGAGCGATAGCGGGATTTTGTAGCCGCCCTTCGCCGCATGGCCGAAGACTGCAATTTCGCCGACATGTTGCACCGCATGCTGCGGGACCGCATTGTATGTGGTGTTCGAGACGACGACGTAAGACGTCTGTTGTTGACCCGCAGTTCCCTCACTTTGAAGGAAGCAGAAGACTTCATAATGGCTGCTGAGGCCGCCGCGGAAAACGCGCAGCACATGCAGCCACTGCCCTCCCCGGTAGCCGACACAACGAATTTTGTCCGGCCGGGCCTCTCATGTTCGAAGTCGAAGAAAGCAAGTTGGCTATCTCGCGATGAGCATCGGCCTTGCACCCGCTGTGGTGCATCCTCGCACCAAGCGGATGATTGTCGTCATCCCCGAACAGTGTGCCATCGATGCCGGAAACGCGGCCACTTGGCGCGAGTGTGTAGATCGTCGGACGAAGACACTAATCGGAGGCAACAAGCGAATGCCCTTTCGCAAGACCCACAAGAGAGTTCAGATGACTGCGAAGCTTTATACACGCTGACTGCGCATCAAGTGACGGACAGCGCGCACGTAAAGCCTATTTTGCGCCAGATAAGTTGGAACTGAGTGCCGCTCACGATGTTGGTAGACACGGGTTTACCTGTGAGTGTCATTTCGCGGTCAGTGTTCGAGCGACACCGAGGCAAATGGCCACGTTTGCAAGCCACAACAATGAAGCTGTCATGTTTCAAGGGCCCACTTCCTATCAATGGAAAATTACAACTCAATGCGACCATGAGTGGCGCGACCATTCAGACCGAACTTTTCATCATCGACTGTCCGGGACCGATGCTTTGCGGCCGTGACACTATCCGCAGCTTGAATACGGCAGGCGTGCCGGTACTCACTGGAAACGAGGTGACGTGTGTGCAGGCGGAAAATGCGGACAGTATGATGGAAATCATGCTATCAAAGTACAGTGATGTCTTTGCTCCGGGGTCGGGTTTGCTCCGAGGGCCACCGGTACACCTGACCGTCAAAGAAGGCACAAGACCCCGGTTTTGTAAGGCGCGGACGGTGCCGTATGCGCTCAAACAAATGGTATCAGCAGAGTTAGATCGGCTGGTAAACGAAGGGGTGTTATCACCGGTAACATCGGCCGAATGGGCCACACCCGTGGTGCCCGTAGTCAAGAAAGATGGACAGGTGCGATTATGCCGCGACTTCCGGCTTACGGTGAACGCAGCTACCATAATGGAGCAATATCCGCTGCCGCGGGTTGACGATATCTTTGCGAACCTCAACGGCGGAGAAATTTTCAGCACATTGGACTTGAGAAACGCCTATAATCAGCTGCCCCTTGACGAGGACTCGAAGAGACTAGTCGTTTTTAACACGCACAAGGGTCTCTACTGTTTCAACAGGCTGCCGTTCGGAGTGTCGTCAGCGCCAGCAGTCTTCCAGCAGCGCATGGAGGCCGTGCTCAGCGGGATCCTTGGCGTGCAGGTATATTTGGACGACATAATTGTATCAGAAAAGGCAAACGACTGCAGGATCCTGGAGCAAGTGCTACAGCGCCTGAGGGAACACGGCCTGCGCCTACGACGGGAGAAATGCAAGTTCAGGCAAGAGCAAGTCACCTTTCTCGGACACTGCACCGACAGACACGGCCTACGCCCCAAAAGCGACAACATCACGGCACTGCTCGACGCCCCCCAGCCCACTTCGGTAAGAGAACTGAAAGCTTTTTTAGGTCTGTTAAATTACTACGGCAAGTTTTTGTCCAATGTGTCGACCTTACTAGCGCCCTTATACGCATTGTTGGCAAAGGGCGTAAAATGGGTCTGGGGCAGACAAGAGCAGAATGCTTTCGAGGCAGCCAAACAAGCAGTGAAGAATGCAATACTTTTGGTGCATTTTGACCCAAGCAAGCCCATTCGCCTAGAGTGCGACGCGTCAGCAGTAGGCCTGGGAGCAGTGTTGTCGCATCGAGTCGGAGTAATTGACTACCCTATCGGATTCAGGTCACGAACATTAACAAAAGCCGAGAAAAATTATTCCCAGTTGGAAAAGGAGGCCCTCGCCCTCGTATTTGACGTGACCAGGTTCACAGACTATCTGTATGGGACCCACTTCGAACTAGTAACCGACCACAAACCGTTAACCGGACTGTTCAGTCCAGACAAGGAAATTCCGCCGATGACCACTTTCCCGCATTCAGCGTTGGGCCCTGCTGTTGGGTGGATATCGGTACAGCCTAACCTATCGTAAAGGATCTGAAAACGTAAACGCAGATGCCTTCAGCCGACTCCCTGATCCTCGGGGGCAGCCGGATAACGCAAAAGACGACGCTCCCGAGCATGTATTATACGCTGAAGCTGTGAACGCGGCACCCATCAGTGCCAAAGAGTTGGCGGTTCTAGCCATCCGTGATGCTATGTTACAGCAGGTGCGAAAGTGGATCCTGCAGGGCTGGCCGCAGTACCTGACAGAGTCCGAGGAGCGATTCCGGCCGTTCTTTTTAGAAAAAGGATGAGCTGACGGTGAATCAGGACCTTATTTATTGGGGACATAGAATAGCAGTGCCATCAGCGGCTGCTGGGAGTCTTTTGAGGCTCCTACATGAAACACATCCAGGGATGGCGGCAATGAAAAACCTTGCTCGAACCATTTTTTGGTATCCAAGGCTGGATGCCGACATCGAAAGGATGGGACGCCAATGTGAAAGGTGTGCTCAAACCAGTGCAATGCCTCCTGTGCAGGTTCCGGCGCCATGGCCAGAAACGGGCCGGAAATGGTCTCGAGTGCACATCGACTACGTAATGGGCCACAGTTCGTCTCAGCCGAGTTTCAGAAGTTCGTAAGAATGAACGGGATCAACCACGTGACGACGGCGCCTTACCACCCGCAGTCAAATGGCCTGGCAGAACGCACGGTTCGCACGATCAAGGAAGGCCTTCGAAAAAGCCAAGGGGGTGGCACATTCATTAAACGTCTCAGTCAGTTTTTATGCCGATACCGACGGACACCGGTAAAGGCTGGGAAGTCTTCGTCCGAACTACTACTGGGTTATCAGCTACGGACCAGGCTAGACTGTTACCTCCCGAGTGCAGGCGGGGAACCGCGTCTTGAAGAGCGCTCCTCCACCATGCCGTTCTGTGCAGGACAGCCGGTGTGGCTGAGAAGTTTCCACAGCTGGCAAAATGATTGCCGGGAGTGGTCACCAGTACCCAAGGGGCTCGGATGGCGACTGTGTCTACGCCGAACGGCGAGCAACTTCGTCTTGCGAACCAACTGCGGCTGCGCACTCCGAAGGACTCGAACACGACGCAGCCAGGGGGCGCTACAACATCCACTACCACCGCTAACAAAACCTCGCCGATGCCAGCCGGCATGGCTGACCCCACGCCGGCGGGGTCGCCGCCCTCTAGCCAACCTGAGGCACCGCCGCCGCTTCGCCGGTCCAACAGGCTACGGCGACCACCTCAAAGGTTCAACTGATAAAAGGGGGAGATGTGTTACGTCATGCAAGCGTGTCAACAATCATGTCATGACGTCATCGCCATCGTCGAGCACATAAAAGCGAGACACGCAAAATAAACCTTCCTTGTTCTTGCTTGGTTACTGAGCCGTTCACTCGCGACGTAACACTCAACCTTCAAAAGAGCGCCTCCCAATCGCATTCAGTTTGAGGTGAATGAGAAAGACCGAACAGCGAACTGGAAATTTGGAGCCGGCACACTGGCCGACATGCACCTTCGATACTGCTTGTTGTGCAAGTCCTTATTGCAACCAGATCACCAATCTTACTCGGCGTAAACGGCAAATGGGACCAGATCCCGCTATCGCCGAAAGCGACGTTATGCTCCAGAATCGGACTGACTCCAAACACAACCAAGTTCAACAACAGATTGACAGTTATCACCCGTTTTTGCCTTCGTTTTGATCAAAGTATCGTTGACAAGACTCTACCAGCATCCGTTGAGCAAGGAGGACCATGTGACACCAACCGAGCCTACTTCGGCTCGGTTGGTGTCAAAAAAAGGGCACAACTTAACCAGGGCTGGAGACGTCGGAACAGGTGACGTCATAAGATTTAGCAGAAGGTGGGGTTCGTCCTCGACGATTTTTAGGGAACTCAGGAAGTCAGCGCCTTGTATACGCTCCACAGATTCCCCTCAAAGCAACGTCACGGCGAGCGTGAGGAAGTTGGGGACGAGCATCATCCTCGCACAAAATTTGACTGAGAGTACTGCAAAGGGCAGTTGTAAGCTGCGGCGATGGAGAAAGGCTTCCAACAGAGTGAAGAGTGCTGCCCTGTCCGGCGCAGCTGTACATGTTAGGGTAACAAGGGTCCATGTGTGGCGGGGGTGGGGGGGTGGGGGTACATATGTTTCTCGCGACGACAAGTTCATAAGGAGGAGGATCTCTTGAAGGAGAGGTCTGCAAGAGCGTAAGAGCGACTTCTGCAAGGGAGCAGTCTACGATGGCACTATGGCTTGAGAGGAAGTCCCACCTGAGAATAATGTCGTGGGAGCAGGATAGCAGCACGAAAAACTCTTTCAAGTAGGGTTTTTTTTTTTTTTAGCGTCTCTCAGACTGGTGTGTGGACGCACACCCATCGCACTCCCCTGCGAATGCCAATTCTGACCGGTCAACGGCCTCGAATCTTCCTGAGCTGCACGGACCCTTTTCGGCGAAGTTCACCTGAACATTTCGACACCTGGTTCACCAAGGTGGGCTCGTTTTTCATCATTTTAGAGGCCTTTTCGCTGCACCAGCGAGCTAAGCCTAGGCGAGGTTAGGCGAGCCTCCCCGCCTACGGCGCTCGCACGCCAGCTGCGAGATGCCGCAACAAATTGCCACGGAAGGGGACGGCGTCACCCCTGAAGAATTACATGGAAACGGATGGTTCTCCGTTCTAAAAAGACGGCAAGAATCGCCCGCGAAGTCACACGCAGCCCGCCAGTCTAGAACGCAACGAGGCGCGACAGCTACGCCGAACGCTACTCTACGACGCGTCGCAGCTGCGAGCCGACTGCCGGCGATGCCGCGTAGTCACAATCGAGTTATCGTGCGACCGGAAGGCGGCCTCAACGTGCAAGCCTGCAGCCCGCACAGGATTCTCCCCGCACTAACCATGGCAGCTCAGCTAGCGCCGTCGGTAACGGAGGAGGACATTATTTGTCCCAACTCGATGCAAAACATTTTTGTCGTCAGTACGCCTAGTGCTACTAATGCAGCAGCGTACAGTCAAGTAACCGAGATAATTCTCACCGACCAGAGACACCCGGTCACGGCCTACCTCTCACCTGCCGGTATCACGAGCCGAGGCGTGATTCGCGGCGTTGACACTGACTTTGACGACGACGCACTCAACCCCATGCTAATCCAACCGCGCAACTCAAGCCTACTGGGAGTGCGTCGCATCAAGAACACTGGAACTGTGATTCTGATCTTCAACGGGCTCAAAGTGCCCAACTACGTCTACTGCGGCCAGGTCATCTACCGCTGCACGTTGTACAAGCGCCAAATAGACACCTGCCGTACCTAGTGGGCCATCGCCAAGACGTGTGCCCCACTCCTTCAACCAAGGTCTGCGACCACTATGGTCACTTACCAACGGACAACCCACACGTGTGCAACCAACCAGTGTGTGCCTTATGCGGCGAAGCACACCGCACGGGTGACCGCGAATACCGACATCGCTACCAGCTGCCTTACCTGGTGCGCCGTCGTCGTCAGCGTCGTCGCCGACGAAAGCAAGCCCAGCAGCAAACACCCACCCCAGCACCCAGCCCGGTTCCTGCCAAGACCACCGAACCGCAAGGACCTCCTCTAGGCCCACGTAATCCTACTCCCACTGACCAGCCTACCTGGGCCGACAAGGTGGCATGCAAAGGTGAGGCCCTGCAGCGCAGCGTCAGGGACACTCCCCACAGCAACCTGACCCAGAACTAGCACAGTTAAAACGCATGTATGCGGAGCAGGCTAAAGAAATCCAATCGCTTAAAGAAGAGCTAGCAAAACAACAGGCCCCCGAATCGCGCGAGGATAGCATTATCAGCGGCCCCGTCTCGATACGCGGCGCTAAGAAACGGGCAGGCCCGACGCTCCAGGCCGAAGAGCAATCCGAATTTGACCGGTTTACAGCCAATATATACGCGATACTAGAGCAGTACCGCGCAGAGACCACGGCCGAGTGTAGCGCTTTCAACGCTAAACTAGAGAGCATGCAGAAACAACTTATCGAGTTGGCTGCATGGCCAGCACAAATGGACGCGAGGACTAAGGTGTTGGAGGAGGACCTGGCACGCAGTAAGCGCGCTGGGCTAATACCTATACCTTAAAATGGCGTCGTCACAATCATTCACAATTTGGCAATGGAACGCAAGTACCCTCCGTATGCGGAGAGAAACGTTACAACAATTCATTGGCTCTATGACCCAATGACCGGCCGTCATTCTCCTGCAGGAAACGCGTATCGACCGATTCGCTCTTCGCGGATACAGAGTCGAGGCCGTCTGTGGGAAACAAAGCTCGAGGAATAGCCGCCTGTGTGGCTAAGCCTTATGCTTACACGACACATGCAGTACGCCCCGACCTCAAAATAGAGCATCAGATGATAGAGATCATCCCCAACGCTCACATTAAGCAATCGGTATTCATCCTTAACGTGTACAGTTCACCTTCACACAGCACAGAAACATTCACCACACTACTAACTAAAGCAACGCAGATAGCAGGCAATCATCCCCTCATCATCGCGGGGGACTTCAACGCCCCCCATGTAGAATGGGGTTACAATCGCACAACACAGAAAGGACGCCACTTACAAACACACATCACTCAACACAATCTCATGTTACTTAACGACCTCTCTACCCCCACACACATAGGTTACTCAGTGTCACGGGACTCATCCCCTGACCTGACCCTAGTACGCAACGTTTCGAATCCCACATGGGCTAATCTGCAAGCTAACCTCGGTAGCGATCACTTTATCTGTAGCACAACAGTCAATATAGGCAGCCTCGAGCCCAGAGACTTTAAAGTAGTAGACTGGAACTTCTTTAGGCAAATACGCAAACAAGACACCAAGCATTACTCTTCACTCTCTGAACTCTTTGCGAGACTACAGCGGGACGTAAAACAAGCTACCAAAAATATTTCTACAACACGCAACATAGACCACATGGACAGCCACCTCGCACATCTCCTGGAGGCTCACAAAAGCCTTCAAGAAAGATGGAGAATGCATAAACTCAATCATAGGCTACGAAAAAGAATTGCATTGCTCAACCGACAAATCGAAGAGTACAGTCACACACTAGCACGCAATCAATGGAATGAGGTGTGTAATTCGCTTGACGCACGCATGAGAAAGGGTCTAAAATGACACCTTCTCAGGCATCTGCTCGGCGACAAGCCCACCAAGTCAGAACAACGACTAACTCTTGATAGACTGTTACACAAAGCGCGAGGACAGCAACTTACCGACGCGCAGATTTTAGATGCTACAGCAGCCCGGTATCTATGCACAGAACCTACCTCACATGAAGACTATGCACCTCACGCGGGGGCCACAGACGACCCATTTGAGCAGGCTATAACTAGCGCTGAAATGCGCGCGGTAATAGCAGAGCTCAATTCCAAGTCAGCCCCGGGTCCTGACGGAGTCACCAACAAGCTACTCCGCAACTTGGCTGACCATGACAATGAATCACTAGCCACCCACAAGAATGAGGTTTGGGAGCAAGGGAGCGTCCCGCCAGAATGGAAGGAAGCGACCGTCATACTCATTTTCAAGCCGAACAAACCCCTGGAACTCGACTCTCTACGACCCATCTCCCTCACATCCTGTGTGGGTAAGGTCATGGAGCACGTCATTCTCCGTCGAGTCACAAAATATTCAGAGCGAAAACACCTCTTCCCATTGAATCAAGTAGGGTTCAGGCCGGCTATGGCCACACAGGACGTACTTTTCATGCTGCAGGAGACGTTACTTAGAGTAATGAGCAAAGACCTCAGAGGAGACGTTACTTAGAGTAATGAGCAAAGACCTCAGAGCAATCCTAGCTCTTGACTTAGAGAAAGCTTTTGATACCATAAGCCACGCTCATATACTACACGAGATTCAGGAGGCAGGCTTAGGCCGCCGCTTCTACGAATACGTCCGCTCTTTCCTAAGAGCCAGAACGGCCACACTTAAAGTTGGGGATTTCAAGTCACACACCTATAACCTAGGCCCGCGCGGCACCCCGCAAGGGTCGGTGCTCTCACCGTTTCTTTTCAATTTAGCCCTCAGACAACTTTCGCAAAAGCTGAGACACATCGAAGGCGTAGAACACGCGCTCTACGCCGACGATATTACTATTTGGCGTACTGGAGGGAGCGATTGACAAATCGAAGCGAGCCTTCAGGAAGCAGTCACTGCAGTACAAACATTTTTAAAGCCCACGGGCCTCAAACTATCGGCATCTAAGTCCGAGTTGCTGCTTCTGCCACCACAGTACGGCCGCACCAAAGCCGAACCTACCATACACCTCTCCAGAATGGATGGCTTGGTTATCCCGATAGTGTCGTCGGTTCGAATTCTGGGCGTTACCCTACAGAAGAATGGCAAAAACGACTTAACCATCACACATCTCACCAAAAAAGCTGAGGCAGTCATGCACCTCGCCCGACGCGTCGCTAATAGACACGCAGGACTCACAGAAGAAAGCTTACTACGCATCTTTCATGCGTTCTTAATGGTGCATTCAGACGACGGACCGAATCCGGATTTGTCGTGGACGCGGATGGCTAATCCGCGGATGATCCGCCTGCAGACGCATCCACACGACGGACGGTTTCCTAGGAGAAAACAGCCGGATTACCCTCGGCAGCAGGTTCGCCACTCACCTGCGCCTGCTGAAAGCAGACCGGTCTGAGAGTATTCAACATGGATGCCCTCAAGCAGCGACGCTTTACTGCAATGTCTGTCGCGTTGTGACAAATGAACGAGGAGTGTTATTCTGTCAGGAGAAAAGGTAGTTGCTGGCACAATGTTCTTTCAACACCATTGTTCCCCACTTGTAGAACTTCTGAACGCGTCTCCCATCCTTTTTTAGAAGCGGCGCGTCGCCGGTTGCAGAAGCTAGAAAACTTCACCATCATGACGGCTAAGAATCTCGCGTGTCAAACGACGGCGGCGACATTTCCCGAACCACCAAAAATAACTTCCGCGTATTTAATCACCTGAGAGCAGAGCACCCCGAAAACTAAGTAAACCATGCTCAAGCGTAGATAATGCCGACCAGTCATGCAGCTGTCCGCGAGCCATAGAGGACATGCCGCGAGCAGACGAAAAGTGTACTGGTTGCCACCGACTCCAAGCTATTCCGCTGAAGTACCGGCTCTCCCCCGCCAGAATCCCGATGTGAGAAACAGGTTGGGTTCATCCGTCCGCGCGGCCGCGGACGAGGGGAATCGCTGATGTGAGGTCACGTGACGCGCCGTCCGCCCCGCCACATCGGGATTCGGTCCGTCGTCTGAATGCACCATAATGGGCCACGCTCACTACGTTGCCTGCGCTCACCCGTGGAGCAAAGGCGATGAAACTAAAGTAGACAACCTCATCCGAAAATGCACAAAACGAGTACTTGGTCTACCCATGTCCACAAGCACGCAGCGCCTGCTATCCCTTGGGGTACATAACACGTTCCAAGAAATCATCGAAGCACAAAGAATGTCCCAACTCATACGCCTGTCTTCGACAGCTGCGGGTCAGGAACTGCTCTCACACATAGGTCTTCCTATCCCAACTCAAGTCAACGAACCAGAACCATTACCGCAACACCTTCACGCTAAAATCACAGTGCTACCCTTCCCCAGGAACATGCATCCTGTGCACAATCAGGCTCGAAGAAGGGCACGAGCTCAATCCTTACTAAAAGCGGCCAACCTACACGCGACAGACGTGGTTTTCGTAGACGCCGCTAAATACGTGGACAAACCCTACTTTGCAGCTGTGGCGGTCGCCCCAGACGGAAAAGCTCTTAATGCTCTTACCGTAAAAACACAGAAAGCCTGCGAGGCTGAACAAGTGGCCATTGCTCTTGCTCTAGCACTCCCTCAGCGCGACACAGTATTTACCGACCCTAAACCCGCTGCACTGGCATACCGCCGCGGTACACTTTGCCAGGCGTCGTTAGGAGTTCTAGCATCTGTTCAGATAACTGTAGACAAGTATATCCACTGGTTGCCTGGTCATGAAGGGATCAACGTTCAACCAGAGGTCCCCAACGGTAATAAGCTGGCCCATAACCTCGCGCGTGATCTTACGTGCCGCGGGGAGTCGCGGTTCGGCTCACTGGCCGGGAACACCAACACGCACCGGGAGCCACTCCTATCATATCATGAAATTTGCTCGCACTATAAATTATTTAGAAAGGAATTCCCCTCACCTCACTCAGCACTAAATAAAGCAAAACAATTAACGCTTCGACTGCTGCAAACGCACAGTTACCCCAGCCCCTATATCTGCAGCAAATACCTACCAGATATAAGGCCAGAATGCCCCAAATGCCAAAATTCAAGGTGCGATTCAAGTCACATGCTGTGGCAGTGTCCCGTGCTAAACGCTAGCTTCGGATCCCCTGCCACCGAGGACGACTGGTTCAACCACCTCACGAGCCCCGACAGGGCCCTTCAACACCAGGCCGTCCAGAAGGCCCAAAAGGTGGCTGGCGAGCTCCGATTCCCAGTCCCCACACGGGCGGAGCCACCGGGCTGGCCGCCGTAGGGGTGCCCAGTTTCCTTCAGGAACTTTATTAAAGTTAATTCTCTCTCTCTTTCAAGTAGAGTGTGTCCTGAATGTGCACACAGCTGAGGGCGCAATACACAGGGAGCTGACAGTACAGAGCATTAGTCCTGACAGCGGCGTCAGCTTCATTAGCTTGTGGCACAGTGTCTCAGAGCTGACGGAAAAAGCGGCTCCTGTGTCAGTAAGCGCTACGGCAGCGGTTCCTTCGACATGGAAGTCAAGAACATTTCCCAGTGAAACACATGAAGGCCTTGGGCAGTCCAGTCCGCCTTTCCTGCAGCTCTTGCCTCCAGAGCTGCAGCAATCAATTTCCCTGCTCTGTAGGGGAGTGGCGACGCATAGGGGCAGAGAGCGTCGTCGAAGAGATAGAGATCAGGCACTGGAGGAGGAGGGGAGGTTATCTGAGATAGGAGTCAGTGATGCGTTTGGCGATGACAGATCGCGTACGGTCATCGAGTAGAAAAAAGAATGTAGGTAGCAGCAGTAGTGGCGAGCGACGTGGCCAGCGACACTACAGGTGAAGCAGATGGGCCTGTTATCCAGCGTTCACCACACATCTGAGCAGCGGAATAACGGAGGCGAAGGCCCTGCGTATACAAGTGGCGGTGCCGAATTTGCAGTCGGTGGTGAGGCGGGGGTCGGCATCGCAAGGCGAGCATAGGGTGAAGGCTGCTGAGATGCTCGAGAAGCGATGGCAGCGTAAGTAAGCGACGCAGAGATGGGCTCAGAAACAGGGGCATTTAGTGGAGGCTGCTGAGGGGGCCGAGAGGCAATGGCAGCATAAGTACAGATACAATTGGTTGCTGGGACACAGGAAGTAGTACCTCTGTGATTTGGTTGCAAATGACGTGCTGAATGTCAGGGGCCACGGTCTGTGCCGGTGCATTTGTGAGGGAGCAATAAAAGCTGACGTGCTACCTCCTCTCGGATGAAGCCCTTGATGATGGATAGCAGTGGCCGCTGCTCGGCATGGCGAGCAGTAAGCTATAGCTGGATATTATGTCAGGTGTTGTGAGGTCTTGGAGTGCAATCGAGCGCTGCAGACGCAACTCGTTGAAACTCTGTCACAAGGACATCAGTACTGCCACAGTAACGGGGTACCTTGTGAGCGACATCTGAAAAGCGTCGTCCTTAATGCCCTTGAGAATGTGCTTAATCTTCTCCTTTTCAGTCATGGTGGAGTTGACACGGTTGCAGAGGTTTAGCACATCTTCAATGTAGCTTGTGAAGTTCTCACCAGGGAACTGCGCCCGTTTACGCAAACACTGCTCTGCCTGAAGTTTACGAGCCGATGGTTCACCAAAGACGTCTGTAATGGAAATTTTGAAGACAGACCAAGTGGGAAGGTCGCTCTTCCGGTTGTTGTACAGTGGAATCCCTATTATACAACTTTTAGGGGACCGTGCAAAATCGTTGTATTAACCGGGCGTCGTATAATCGAAAAACTAGGATTATAGACCGTGACACTCAGCCTCGCCCAATAAACGAGTACAGACTGCCTGAATAAGCCGACGGCACGACCTTATGCCTCTGCAATGAGGGTAGAATAAATTATTATTGCCAGTGGTAGCTAATGGCAGCAACAATTAGTTGAAAAAGGTCTGAAAAAGGTTTTCAGCCTTAAAAACAATCAAATCCAACGGGCATCTTTTTACCGATAAATATAGTGCCAAAATTGCCTGCGTGTGAAAACAAACCAAAACCGTGTTGCCGTGAGCCTTCCATCAGAAGAGCCAGACGCAGTGCCATCGCTATCGCATAATGGCGACGGACAATGAGCTTACAATGCGTTCATGCGCGACTGAGCTGAACGCAATGTATAATTTGTTGCCTCGTGAAGTGCAACTAATGATGTCCCGCTGTTGTTATGAACGTTGACGTCAGGGCAAAGTAATTTCACACAGTGAAAGGAGCTGCGTCGTGCCTTCGTGCCTGCGCAAATCAGTGACTGCGAGTGTGACAGAGGCAGAGACCAGCCGTATGTTGTGGGAATTGAGGCTAGCCAGCTGCCTTTGAGTGGGCTTTGCCCCCTTTTCTGCCCTTCTCATGTCCCGACATGACTCCCCTCCTCCGCTGTCTGCCGTGCTGGGAGAGCGAGGAGAGATGCTTAACCTCTCTCACCCAATAGCGGATGTCGACTGTGGCGCCGCGCGCTGGGGTCTCTCGGGACGTTTTGGGTGCACGCGTCGGAGAGTGAGTCAGATTCTCCGGGACAGCTTAAGGTGAGCCACGCATTCACTTTTCAGTCTGTCGACTCCCATTGCTCGGGGCTAGTCGGACTTTGCTGAAGTCCCCTCGCGCCCGAGGCGAACGCTCACCTTTCGTTGCCTCTTACGAACGCTGAGCCGTAGGGCAGTACGGTGTCCTAGTGCGTGGCCTAGCTACGCCGGCCCGCCTCCCTCTGAAGCCAACGCGAGCGCCTTTGCCCTCGATTGAGCAACCAGGCCTTGGTCCTGGTGTCTCCGTGAATCACCATTACCACGGAGACGTGCTCGTGGCACCCTGTGTAGTACTGTTTCGCCCGTGGCATGGATAAGCCCATTTGTTTTCCTGCCGCGCCTTTGCAACGAGCTGTACTGCGTTTTGGTGTTGCCACAGACAATAAAGTGTTGCGACCTTTGAGCAGTATCGTGTTCTCGCCACGGCGACGGTTAACACGTGCCCTGCGGCTCGCCAAGACCGGACCCACGCTAGTGGGCGTACTCCTTCGGGATGCGTGTCACTACAATGTCAACCAGGAAATGTTTCCACGCACTGAAAATGTGAAAATATCAGCTTTTTGGTTAGCTGAACCAACTCTATTTGGATAGAGCTTGACTAGGTAACGACCCCGGATACGTATGCACGCGATTGAGGTGTATGTAGAAGTGCAGGGACTTACGGGAGAATAAATTTTTCCTTCGATGAAGATGGCTACTTTTCCTGTAGTCCTCCTCGGGGTACGCAAGTTCATAGTTTGCACTCGTGAATATTTGGTCGACATGTGATCGGATTAAAGGTGGTTTTTTCCTTTCAGACAGAATCTGAAAGTCGCCGCAAGATGCGAGGTCGGCGTAAAACTGCGTCGTATAACCAAGGTTTTTAATACATTGTTTCTACGAGAATTTTGCCGGGACCAAATCACTTTGTCGTAAAATGCAGGTCGTCTCGAAACCGGGGGACGTACAATGAAAGTTACACTGTACTACAACTGAGCGATGTCATTAAGATAAAACTGGACATACCCAAGCTTCACTTTGTCGTCCCACTTGTTACTGGCACTGGTACAGTCGTACTTCGATAGCCAATCATTCACACCCAAGTCCCCTGAGCCGGTGAAGATGGGTGGCTCTCGCTGGCGATACATGACGCCGCAGGTGACATGGACGACTAAGTGTCCATGCTGGGGAGGGGTATCGTTGGCCATGGTGGTAATGGGGTCACAAAGCAGGGGGAGTTTTTGAGAGCGAAGGCCCAGGGAATCCAGGTATCTTTACTAAATGTGACGTGGTTTATTGATGCTGGGCATTGGGGAAGCTCGACAAACATTTACCGTGAAGAGTCGAGGAGCGGGGGACGTCAAGCAGCCAAAATCCAGGCAAGCGCGAGCTCGAGCCTGGTGCAGCTACTGACGCTGGTGCTTCCTTGCTTGCTCGTGTCTTTCGTCGTCGTCTTTCCTTCACTACACAGCAATTATTTACAAAATGACAAACGTTCCATGTCTAATACAGCTGGCAACCTCATGGTGCAGTGGCAACAAAAAAAGAAAAAATGAGTCAATGGCAATCAGTCCATAAGTCACACATGATGTTGCAAACGTTTTCAAAAATCCTTCTCGCCTCTCACTATCCCTTCCTTTTGTGAAGCAGCGTCGTCGCATTGTTTAGGTCAAAGCTATGCCCTGTCCAGCAAGCTGCGTCTAACAAGGGCCTAGCCAAAGGGGAGGCATGAAGAATTGAAACTTACGCCCAAATTTTTCAATTTTGCTTGTGTATAAATACACACACAAGTACAAATGCATGCACAAACATCCATAAAAAGAACCCTGCACCCCCCCCCCTCCCCTTCGAAAGAGATTTCTGGCTACGCTCTAGCCGCCTGGGAATGGCTTACTATAGTTGATACTAGTAACCTCTCCTTTTGTGATCCTTTACAAATCCCTTGCTTTTAGTTTTGCCAATGTAATTATGTCACTTGCAATTTTATCAAACTTGGAGATGATCCTGCACTGATCATGTATGTACAGGTGCTGAATTTCACGAACACATGTCACAACGGTTTGTATGCTTAGCGGGTGTAAAAATTTTTGAACAAGTCTGGTGCACCTTGAGGAACATAGGGAATGAATGTCAATGGTCCATGGACTCCATCTTCACTCGTTACGCACTTTCAGTACCTCTTTATAGAGTAATATTGGACTAATTCTATCACTGACATATATTCATGCCTTACTTTGTGCGGCAACAGAAAAGTAACAAAGTTACTTCTCATGGTAACTTCAACTGCAACAAGTTACTTTTGAAAGCTCTGTAATTTTAACACAGTTACATTTTTTGCTTAGGTAACTGCAGCACTGTTATTTTTTACTGGTAACGTGCCCATGACTGCTTTAACCACGCCATGTGGAAGCATGTGCACTTAGTGCCGAGTGAGGTGGCACGGCACGACGACTTTGAGAGCACAAGTGTCACAAGCCCATCCATCGTGCCATCTTGTTACTGGTGACGAAAACGCGCTTAAGTGGCTGAGCTCTGAGGAACACCAACGGTACATGGTGTATATAAATGGCTCGCCATTAGAAAGGTGGAAAAGTACTGTACTGTGGCGTAGTGATTAGCATTGCGCACTGAAGGTCACTGGCTCAGGGATGGAAGCAGGCTTCAGGTTTTTGGAGCAGCTTTGAGAGTAGGAATATTGCGGTTTTGGAGCAGCTTTAGATCAGTAACAAGGGAGTTTTGGAGCAGCTCTGGAGCACCAAATGGTCTAGTTTGGTGCATCGAAATTTAGTTTTAGAGCAGATTTCTCGAGTCACACATCGCTGTTAATTAGAATGTTTGCTTTCTGGTAAACAGAAAAAATTTCAGTGGTTTCTACTAAGCATGTAATGCTAATGAAGTGAACAGACTTACAGAAATTGATATATATTAAACCTTACAACATCAATGCTGAAAGCAGAGAAACTCAGAAAAAAAAAAAAACAAAGCGGTGCTCTGGACAGCTACTAGACCTAAGACAGAAAAAAAAAAATATGTGTTAAAGCGTTACAATGTTCAAAATGTGATTAATACACTACATTCAACATGACCAGCAATGCAAGACTAGAAATGAGCTACTAAAATGAGTTACCTTCATACTAAACCAATAAGGCTCTATAAAAATAAGTGTAAATACATATGTTCTGGTCGTTGAAGTGCCACCGCCAACATGAGAACCGCGAGAAAATTCAGATGCGCTCGCCACGTCATTGCTAGACAATGAAGTGAGAAATTTTTTATTACAATAGAAATAATATCGTCACTCGACGGGTTTTCACCGTCGCCACCATGTGTCGCGTAAATTACCAAGTTGGTAGCATTAACTGCGCATCGTACGTTCTACCCGCACGTAAAATTGTGCAAGCTGAGGTGATGAGTGCTGCTCAAGCACAGATTAAACGAGGCGGCCAATCTCCATCGCTCGTAGGGCGCACGCAATAGTATTCGACCGCGTGTCAGACCTTCCTGCGAATGCTCAAACAGAAAGGAAACACACCGCTCGTCTTGAACGAGCATGAAAAGACGTGACGAAGAAGGGAGTCACCTGAACAGCAGCTGTGGACATTGATTCTAAGGGCGTGGTTGCGATGGCTGGTGCACGTGCTATCGGCAAGCATCAGCGCACGGCTTGTAAACCGTCCTACATGGTGCGCTCTCAACAAGAATAGATAATGCGATAAAAGCATTTATTCCTGGAGCGGCCGTACTTATTCTCTTACACCAGCATTTTGTAGTTGTGAGTGTCGCGATGTCGGATCGAAAAAAGTTAGCTGCAGCTTCTTACTGTCACATGGTTGTGATGTTGACGAAGGCAGTAGCCGCTGTTTTCATGAGCCAACTTTTTATTTGGGCAAACCTATGCCCAGAAAACAAAACATCACTCTGCAAGCAATACGCCTGTAGACAGATAGTAGCAAATTAGAGCAGCAACGGTCGATAATCTGCCAAGCAGCGAAGCGTGTCGGCATTTATGCAAGTGCCATTAAAGATTCCAGCATTGTCGCTAGCGGCCACTTCTTACAAACGTTCCCAAACATTCTAATGTACGTGAGGTGCGCGTAATCTCATTGGAAAATTTTAGGCTTATCTAAATGGTTCCCAGTCATTTGGGCGCAAGGCAGTGTTACATGCGTAATGGTGCGGTAACAAAAATAGAAAAAAAGAAGCGCATGCGACATTATAATTCAAACACTACAAATTGTTGCTATTGCTATCATCGCTTCGCCACTGAAACTGATTTTAGTATTTTTTTTTTTCAGTTTATATGGTTCGACGGTCTCCATCGCAGAGCGTGCGCTGTGCTCAGTGGTTGCTCAGCAATGGTTCGCGAGTTTTTTTTTGCAACAGCACAGCAGTCTTTATAGTTTGATTAAAAACTTTGCTGTTGAAACATATATGTAGTCTGATAATGAAGTATGAACACAACCACCCCCCTTAACAAAATTCATGCATTGCTTTCATGCATGAACCAAAATATGACGTGACAGAACTAACTTGATATGAACACGGTTGCGTACTTTGCGTAGCCCACGCGAGTTGCTTGGTCGATGCTAAAACTAGACTAAATTTGGTGTTGCGCATGCAAATTGATGTTTAGGCGAAGCAGCTCACATTGGCACAGAATGGCGCCACAGTATAACCTCGTTACACTGGATCTGCTTACAACAGACATTCAGATACTACATACCAATTTGCGGCATTATGTTGATCCCCCTATTCATACCATTGATCGAGATTAGTTCACAACGAATCCGGGTACAAGAAATATTCGGATATAATTGACCGAAATAAGAGGCCAGAAAAGTAGTCAGCACTCCTTTACAACGAACTTCTTACATCGATTGGCATACTTCCGGGACGGGAGCAACGTGCCTGCGGTGTCAACACAGGTGGTGGTCATTTTAAGGCAGCCGTGCTTGGTTTGGATCGATCTGGCTAACAAGGCTTACTCCGACTAATAGCAAATGCATTGTACAAAATTCTATGCATAACTTCTAATTATTACAGTGTTATTAAAACAAAAAACAGTCTGCTTAACTAAAAAAAAGACCATTAAAGCGATACTTCCTTTGCAGTTGCTTACTTTTGCCAAAGTAAAAAAAAAAAGTTGATAGAAAGCGCTCGCTTAGTAGCGGCCCCTCTCGGAATAGAAGTTACGGTCGGCATGGCGCTGACAGCAGGTGCTTTGTTCGGCTGGGGCTGTTTCGACTTTTTGTCAGTCCTCTTCTCGTGTGTCGTGTGCGTTGGTTCGCTGTGGATGTGATCAAGGTGTGATGGAGCCTATGAAGCTGAGCACATCAGCCAAGGTCACGGGTCGTAGGCCACTGCAGGCGACGAAGCATAAGCAGATATCCCTGAAAGACAAGCTTGATATCATTGAGCAAGTTGAGAAGGGAAAAAGCAGGTGGACGTGGCCGTGGCGTAAGGTTTGTCGAAGCAGGCGGTCAACACCATTGTCAACGCCAGAGCGACGATCTTGTTGAAGAAAGTATCAGGTGACTTACAACCCAAGAGGTTTCGACTCCGTGAAGCTTCATATCCTGATGTCGAAAAGGCCCTGCTGATGTAGCTTCGTGACCCCCGTTCGAAATATCCCCGTGAACGGACTGCTGCTACGAAAACGCGCGGAGCAACTAGCGTTTGTTCTTAATCAAGAACAGTTTAAATGCATACCTGCCAAGTTCAAGGATTCTGAATCCGGGAGATTTTTTGCCGTAGCTACTGCCGCCGTCCTTCACCGCATATTGCGTATTTATATGTATTAACACTCAAAGAAAACAAAAAAAGCCGCCCGCGCTTGGAGCGATGCACAAATGCGTGCTTATCTCTCACGTGTACTTTGCCCCATGGATGGATGCCTGTGCGCGAGCGCTTATCCTTTGGTGGGGAAATCGTGTGCCATCAGCTTTCACTGAAACGAAAGCATTAGTTGCCGGTTCACTAAGGTCACTTTGGTCTCTGCACAGGCCCCTTTTGCAAAAACAGCGCGTTTTTCATACACAGCCAGGTATAACAACTGGGACACTTGTTAGTTTGTCGCATCTCTACCTGTGATTACGTATCGCGCATCGTTTTTGTTAAAATAGCGCGTTGCGTGTCGAGCGGTAAACATTGTTAGTTTGCTCTCGTCTTGCGATTATCATTTTCGTGCGTCATTTGTGTGTGAGTAGCACGATGCACGTTTCGATCTGCTTGCCGTTTTCAGCATTACATTCTAAGCTGTTGCTGATGCATTTATTGCTTGGCCCTTGCGGTGAAACTGTAACTTTTTATTTTTACGTATTTACTGCTTTTAAACTACCGCTGCGTGCTCTCGGAGCTCGTAAATTGCTATCGCGTCGCCATGACCACAGTTTAGTGCGCGGCGGTTGCGGAAAACGGTAGTTAATTTTACAATCCCCATGCGCTTGGCGGAGCACGCGCCTTCAGAACTAAGTCGTTTTATGCCATCTACGATAGCATGTGCCGCAGTTTTGTCCGCAGAATTTGTGTAAAGCAGCATTGCTTTGACTGGTTAAAAGCACACTTTCGGGGTTCTGTCAGTTACGTCATCGCCATACATGATAGTGTCAAGAGCGACCGCGGTTTTGTCCACAGCGGTTGTGGCAACGACAATCACACGCACTATAGAAGACAGTGCGTGCACCGGTCGCACGCGTACTTCAGAAGCTTAGAGTACGCTGCTCTCGGCCTTCGTTCGGCGGTTTCCGTACAAAAGTTCGTATCACCGGCCACGATTAGGAAATTTGTTCAGAACATTCGAATTGAGGCCCAATGAACATAGTGGAAATTGGCTGGCGGATTTCAAAAATTCGTATCTGCCGCGGTTCTCCCATCACTGAGATTATATTGTACGTTTAAATGAACACCTCTTGGAATCATTTATAATAAAATGGGGTAGGTTCGAAAAGCCTGGAGCGGATCGAGCTGCTTTTTTGTCAATGCGCCCAGATCACGCACAGAAATTTCCATTTCGGGAGATTTTCATGACAACCATACAACGGGAAAAACGGTCGAAATCCGGGAGTCTCCCGGCCAATCAGGGAGACTTTGCAGGTATGCAATATGGACGGCAGCGAAAAGACCAAACTCTTGGTTATAAGCAAATACAAAAGACCGCGGTGCATGCGCAACATGCACGTTTCCGTGGACTGGGATTCGAACAAAAGTGCCTCACTGACCAAGGACATTTTCAACCGATGGTTGCTTGACTTTGACAGCAAAATGCACCAACAACAGAGAAATGTGTTACATTTCTTCAACAATTGCTCGGGCCACATGCACCTTCCCCAGCTACAAGCAACTAAGGTGGCATACTTCCCACCTAACACAACGTCTAAGGCGCAGCCTACTGATCATGGCGTTGTGCACAAGGTGAAGTCAAAGTATTGCTCACGCCTCGCTGAGCATTTACTTTTTGCATGCAGCAAAAGCGAGACTCGGTCATAGACTTCAGATTTGCTTTGCAGGTGCTTTCAACGGTGTGGGCACAGATTCTGCCAGCAATAATACAAAATTGCTTTAGAAAAGCTGTTTTTTTTTTCATTGTTGACAGTGACTGCACAGACCCCTTGCCACTGGAAGGCCAACCAGATTCCAGTGTCTGGTCGGCTGTCGAGGAGACCTTTGGGAGACAGCAGTTCTCCGATTATGTAACTGTGGATGATGACCTTGCAAGCTCAGAGCAGCTGACAGATGAAGGAATTGTTGCCCGAATCCGTAGTGTGCCAAATTCAGATTAGCAGGATAGAGACGAAAATGAAGACTGCGCCTCAGAGACTGTAACCGAGAAAGTGTCAACTTCTCAGGCCCTGAACTACCTATATTCATGGGCTGAAAAACTATTTCGCACAACAGGCCACAGCTGCAGATGATGTGAACGCACTTGTGATAATGGAGGCACGTATAGAGTCTGAAGCTGTCCATTACACAGTGCAGGCAAAGCTGACTAGCTTCTTTCAAAAGATATAAAATAAATCCAATTGTCAACCGTGTTATTTTGTGACTTGCAATTCTCTCTTATTATAACAGATTTTTACGCATTTACAGTCGACTTCTCTTAAACGGAACTCGAAGGGGATCCATAAAACTGTTCCATAAGTTTCATTTAAGTACACTTATTTAGTGAACCAAGACCTTTATTCAAATTTCACCAACCTCACCTTACTCATGAGGATGAGTAGGAGAAAAAAAGGAGCGAAGAATAGTTAGTTTGGCAAGCTTGAGTTGTTTTTTCAAAAGGTACGCACCCATGTTTGACATACTAGCTAGAAATTTTGGACAAGCCTCATGCACAAAATAGCGTTGCAAAAGTTCAACAGCCTCTTTAGCTGATTGGTCTGGTGGCACCACTGCACTGGCAGTATTGTCATCACATTCATCACTGGAACGTTGATCCTCATCTTGCAGTTCAACAATCATTTCCTCATCAGTCTCTTCACGACAGGTACAAACATTTTTACCATTTGATTAGTAATCCTACAGCGCGAAAGGGGCAGAGGGCACGACCTGACTGAATGCTGTCTCAATTTGGGGATCACCAGGGCTTCCTTTTTCATCAGGTACAGCTTTCTTGCTTTTGAAAGCCAGCCTGGTGAAAGCATCTGTGTTGTTGCCTTCACTTGCTCCCAGGCACAAGCCAAAATGTGGATGGCTGCCAATAAATCTATGCCGTAGCATTTCCCGCTGCCTGCTCTAGGCAGCATTTGCAGGAGCAATTGTCGATGGTAATTAACTTTAATGTTCTAAATAAACCCTTGATCCATCGGCTGGATCACTGCCGTTGCATTGACTGGCAAGAACTCTAGATTGATGGCTCCGAGTCCTTGAAACTGACCGTGGGCTGGGCAATTATCCACGATGAAGACAACCTTCCTGCCTTGCCTCGTAAATCTTGCGCCTTCCTCCTGAAGACAGTTTTGGAAAACGACCACGTCATTCCCACTCTTTAATTCCCATGGTACACAGCAGGAAGGTGTCGAACGCCCTTGAAACAACGTGGGTGCCTTGATTTTCCTATTATCAACAGCTTCAATTTTTCATCTCCTGCCATGTTTGCACCCACCAGCACAGTGATGCGATCGTTACTGTGTTTTCCTCTACTACAGGCTTCGCCTTTGAAGGTGAGAGTCTTTGATGAAAGTGCCTTATAAAAAAGACCCATCTCGTCGACGGTGAAGACGTCTCATGGCTCAAAGCTCATCAAAATTTCCTTAAGCTGCAACTGTTGCCAGTCGGTGCAAATAACCCTGTTGACTGCACCACTCTCACCTGAGATTGCATTGAAGACTAGGCCATGGCGCATTTTGAAGCGGCTGAGCCATTCGTCGCTTAGGACAAAGTTTTTACACCCATTTGCATGGCGATCTCTCAAGCTTTCTGCTCGAATATTGGTCCACTAATGGACAGATTGGAACTCCGTGCACGCTTGAACCACAGAAAAAAAACTTTTTCTAGTTGTTCATAAGGCGTCGCCCACATCCATTCAGATGTAAAGGTTCCATTCTTAACATTGCCTTCAATCTTTTCTCTATAGATCCGCGACAGCGTCGATTTCGGGATGTATTTTTTCGCCACCTCCGTCTTGGGCAGGCCACTTCGATCAAGCTCCTGAAGAATTTGCAGCTTTTTTTCAAGCGAGAGTGCATGGTGCGGCCGCTTCCTTTCCATCGGGCTGAAATAACATCGTGATCAACCGCACTTACCCGCACAAATAGGCCTAACGCACAATTGACTCGCCGACTCTGTTCTCACTGCTGCCCACAGCCACAAGTGAGAATGCCTACTGGATTGGCTTGTCTGGATCTCGAAGTGTTGCCATGGTTGTGAGACTACCTTTGGCATGAGCGAGTCTATGCTGTGTTTACAGTTTGTGCTGTTTAAGGGGGGATGCTACACCTTCAAAAACTCTTTTATTTTTGCGAGTACCTCAGTCAAATTTGGGGAGCCTATGTAGAGTTTACTGCTGATTTCAAAAATCTAATTCTTTTTTTGCTGTGACAATTAGTTTTAAAGATATAATGAACTGCGACTTTTTCAATTAAGGCCTAATTAGCTAATTAACTGTAACTTGGATATTGATGTGCAACCTATAGAACCAATTCGGTATGTTCACAGTGTGCAATAAAGTATAAATCATTGTTCTGGGCTATTTCGAAGCAAAGTTGTGGGATGTTGAATATGACATGAAAAATTTCCCCATCTACACTTGAAACAAAAGATCCATTTAGAGAATTTTCTCCAAAAATTATTACAATAAAACTTACTTTACGACACATCCCCTGCATTTATCTTCGAAACAAAAAAGAAATCGTAATGATAACCCAGATAGAACAAGAGATATTGCTCCGGCATAATGGGAAGCACATGAAAATTGTCGTTTAGAGAAATCGAGAAAAAACGTGGGCACACATTTTTATTGCAGAAGATGCAACAAGACAACCTCAAAACGCACCAGAAGCATAGTCTGAATGCATTCTGTGCTCATGCCTCCTCTTCACTAGCTTCCGGAGTTCCAATGAGGCTGTTCTTTTCTTGTTGGAGACAATGCTGCGACGGTGGTCTTTTTCTCTCGCTCTCCTGGCACCAGTACTTGTCGCATTCATGTCCATTTCACCTAAGATTGCCATTGCAGAATTCAAATTGCCCTTGTTGAAGCGCAGCACTGCTTCTGCAACAGCTGCTTCAACAGCGAACAGGGACGCATGGTGCTCCTTGGGGGCCAAACTCCAGATTACCGAATGTAGGCTCTCGTTGGAGTTCTGCGTTTTGCCGCGTTCGCACCTCTGAAGCAGGGCTCTTTCCGAAAGCCGGGTATAAACCGGTAGTAATGCCTCTGCCACGTCTTTCGGTAGATTGTAGGCATGCTTGGGGCGGGCTCACCCTTTGCTTTTGCGGCATTGTGCCGACACCATGAAGTTTCACCAGCTGGGCACAGACTGTGGTCCGAGCATTCATCAGTGGAGGTGACGTGGCGGTATGTGGCCATCACAGCCTTTTGCATCTCGCCCACGTCACCTTCATGCGATTTCAGAGCCCCGCCATAATATGTGCTCAGCCTGGTGATCAGCTCACCCGTGAGCCTGCCTTTCCCACCAAGGCCTCTTTTCCCATCGCACTTTTGTTTCTGCACCAGGTTTCTCAATGCGGTGCCCATCCGTTTCTGTACATGATTAATACAGTATTCCTTCTGCACGTCAATGTAACCATACACCTTGGCGTCTTGTATGGCGCAAAATGTCCTAGAGTCTCCCTCAGACAGCATAGTTGTGTAGCGCAGGCCATGGCGTTCAAGCGACCTCTGAAATAGAATTAGAGTCGCCTCCACTTCCATTTGCCCCGCTTTGCTGTTCGTATTTTTTTGGGATTTGTGGTTAGCCTTCCATTCTTGATAGCCCTCACTACAAGGCTTTGGGCCCACCTCGCAGCCTAGGCAAAAGTTGGAAAGAACGACGTAGTCCAACACGTAGCCACTAAATAATTCGATAACTGTGCCCACGCCGATGTGGGAAGAATGGCCTCGCGTCTTCCACGTGCCGTCGTAGCTAACGGCAATATTGCCCCGGTGGCCGAAGCACAAGTCATCATAAATTGTTCTAACCTTTTCCGCACATTCGCTCATAGCGGACTCAGCCGCTCGCGTTGCAGCGGGTGCCAGCGTGTTCTTCAAATGCCGCTGAAACGTCTTGTGGTGCATACCGCGGTGTGAGATGCCCATTGTTGCGAAAATATCGTTCATTTTCGTTTGGCCGTTGCCGGTAGCCACCATCGCCCTCGAAGCGAGAAGATTTACTTCAAACGGATTGCACGTTTTCGTGCCGTTCGCGCGGGGCGAAGTCCATTCATTCGCGATCTCGCCGCACCTTTCACACTGCACTAGCACTTTCACGGCAAGTCCGTAGTCCCGATCCCCTCTGACGATCGTAGCCGGTCCGTGGCAGGCTTTGCAACACAAGGCACCCATTATCGCGTTTAGGATATCTAGATGCATAAGCAGATAAGGAGCAGCGTGGTCCGAGTCCTGTGCGGTTGCCTCGCTACAACTCGCGGTGAAAATTTTCCGTGCAGTTGCTGGCGCCGATGAAAGCCGGTCGAGCGTCGCTTTCTCCCGGGCATGATTTTCTTCAACTTCGGCGTTTGTCACCACCTTGGCGTCGATTCGTAGTCGTCCGGAGTTCGCTTCACCGTCATCGTCGTCGGAGGCAACGCGCTCGGTCGCACCATCGCTGAACGGCCGCGGAGCGTCGACACATCGTTCGTCGGAGTCAACCAAGGGCTCTGATGACTTCGTAGACTTTCTCCCACGACCTTTGCGTTTCCTGCGACCAAATGCGTGCACGGTCCGATACTTTTTTGCGTTTGCAGGCATGGCGATACGATCAGAAGCTTCAGAGTGCTCTGCCGATTTCGAGACGTCACAGCGGTAACCCTTTCAAAATGGCGTCGGGTCGCGTATGCAGGCGCAAGTCGCGAGCTTCCAGCCAACCGGAAAGCGCCATTTCAGTCACGTGCGCCGTTTAGCCAATGGCAGTGAGCGCGGCTCTTCGTCTTTGAGGCCCCGTTTTTCGAGCCGGCTCGGGGAAACGCTCAATGTTGCTTACTGAATAAAAAAAACAGCTGAAAACGCGTTCTTTCAAAGAAGACCGAAATGGCGCCGATCGAGCGCGTAGTTCCCGCGTATCGTAGAGCCGAAACCTGCGCTATTCGCCCTCAATTTAAAGGGCAGGACGCCCGTTTTCGGTTTTTTAAAGTTGAATAACGATAAAAGTTGATGGTATTCGGCTATGAAATTTTGTAAATAGGTGCGCAATGATGTCGGGAACGCGAAAAGAAGGTCCGCGAAAACTCGATTTTTTGGCTGATTTTCGGTCCCGAAGTGCCGCGTCCCCCCTTAACTATAGGTGACCAATAAGCACTGTTCGGATTAACTGATGAATTTTACTGCACAACACATAGAAATACAGCCATATGAGCCCGTTTATTTGCATTATTGAGGCATTTTCGTTTAGGCGAGTTTCATTTATTGGGAGTCTACTGTGCATAAAAGTCTGTTCTAACAGTACATAAATTTAACATACTCCCTTACAATAGACTAAAATCCCCTTCACTATGAAGGCCTGTTGTAATGAGGTTATACAGTATTGGCACAGCACTTCCACTCCTGCTGGTTCAACGTCCCACTGAAGATCTTTTCCTCTTCGTTTTTCTTTGACATGTGTTAGTAAATGTTTTGCAACGTCATATTCGTAACGAAAATAAGTCAGCGGAGCTGTGGTGTATCACGCCATAAAACACTTTCGTGTTAGAAAGCCGGAGAGCTGCAAAACAAACAGAACCACCTCGCAACTTTCCTTTTCACGTTGCAAAGAGACATTTTCTCTATTAACCAGCAGTCACTGTCGGAAAGACATTGGTGGAGTCAAAATGCACACTGGCATGTTCAAAATCAAAAGTAAATTCTGTTGTAGTATTGAAACTTTTCATTGATCGCGTTCTTCTTCGAACTAAACAGCACTTTTCTAAACTAAACAGCGTCACTTTTCGTCTCTTTACACGCCAAAAAGTGAGACATAGGTATACACTCTAAAGAACACCTAAAAAACCTTACGACAAGGGGCAGACACAGGTCCTCTTAAAAACTGTGAGCGCAGGCTCGACATTTTGTTTCCTTGGTGCAGAAAACACTACGGGTAGCTTATACCTATTGGCCACCTTTTTAAGCAACTTTATGGGCGTATGGGACAAATGCTGGTCTTTATTCGAATCACTGACATTCCCTCTTTTTCACTTTAGCCCTTGAAGCAGTGATTCAGCCGCTGCCGCAGTGACAGAGCATGAATGTAGCCGGCCGACCTGGCTGTCATTCTGCGAGTCCAAGAGGACCTTGTGGTAAAAGGCATGCGAGGCCATACATTGCCTGCGTGATGGAAGTGGTCTACGAAATTCTGCTCCCCTGTGGGTGGGTTTACATCAGCCAGACTGGCCAATGCGTAAACGACTGAGCGAGAAAGCATGATCTTTCGATCAAAAATAATCTTTTGGCACATTTGCCTATGCACTGCAGCGCAGGCGGACGTGAGGCAAGATTTGCTAATATCACCATTGTAGGCAGAAGCAAGGAGGTGATTGAGTGAGAGACCCTAGAAGCATACCTCATCAGGAAAAACAAATATTTCTGCATTAGCGATACGTCGGTGACACTGCATACTGCCGAATTAAATTTTTTTTATGGGTTTTTGAACTAGCACGTGCACGGAGTGTGCCCGATTGTGCGATGTGATGTATGGTATGTTATTGTGCATATGTGACATGGTGGATACAGTGAAAGCTCGTTAATTCAAACGTCAATATTTCAAATTTATGAATAATTCGAACTGTAAGTTATGGTCCGGCCAAGCTCCATACAAGCCTATGAATTAAAAAGTCCGTTCATTTGAACGCAAGTAGGTTCCGCCGCGGATAATTCGAACTACACGCCACTACGCCAGCGGCTTGGCTATTCACTCGATAGGGCGCCTGCCGAGTTACGAGGCGGCGCGAACAGGGAGCGGAAAGAAAAACTGAGAAACTGGCACGGAGGCCAGAGTGCAGAAAATAGCGCCACTTACTCTTCACCCCCCTCCCCCCACAATCTCTCTCTCTCGGCGGCTGCCTGCTCCCCGTCCTATGTAACCTCCAAGATTTGTTTTTCTTTTTTTAAGCGCCAATCTCCGAGCCTTTGAAAATCCTGAATAGTTGCCGCTGTTAGACGACAGATGGGATGACTAGCACACGGGTGCGTCGTAGCTTCGCCCAGCCTTCTCTGCAGTCTCTGTCTCGGGCGTACGTCGTACACCTCAGTAGTTGGTGCTGGGAGTAGCTGCCGACTGTCGCGATTCTTTGTGTTGGTGTTAGGCCTCGGCTAACGTTTGTTGCGGTAGCACCGGTAGTAGCTTCACGTCTGTCGCGATTCTGCTTCTCCGACTTGATGGCGTGTGCCTGCAGCAAATACCGTGCCAAAACACTTCAGGAGAAAGCTGATATCCTGCGAGAAGTGGACGCAAGACTCTTGCCTAAGCAGGACATCGCGAAATAGCATGGGATACCGAAAACGATGCTATCTACTTATATAAAAAAGAAGGGCTATTGAAGATGCCTTAGAGGCAGAAGTTGCGAGAAAAAGGAGGAGGTTGCGGCCCGCAAAGTAACCTGATCTCGAGAAAGCGCTTCTCATTTGGATAAAGAAAATGCGTTCGCAGGACATACTGCTGAGTGGCCCAGTCATACTGGCAAAGGCAGCGGACTTCGCCCTGCAGCTAGACTATGACGACTTCGCTGCTTCAGATGGGTGGTTGCACCGTTTTCGCTAGCACTACGACCTTGCTTTCCGTGCTGCGTCGGGTGAAATGAACGCCGTCAACATGGAAACGTGTGAAGGTTGGTGCTCCGAAGTGCTTCAAGGCTACATGGAGTATTCTCCACAGGACATATTTAATGCGGATGAAACTGCCTTATTTTTCAAATTGCTGTCCGCCAAAACTATCAGGTATAAAGGCGACAAGTGCACGGGAGGGAAGAAAAGTAAAGAACGGATAACTGTGATGGTTGCTGCGAACATGACCGGGACCGAGAAGTTGCTTCTGTTTGTGATAGCCAAATCGAGAAGTCCTCGTTGCTTCAAGAACATCCAGTCCCTCCCATCAGACTACACGGCCAACAAAAAGGCCTGGATGACGGGGGCATTGTTCGTGCAGTGGCTAGGAGAGCTTGACAAGAAGTTCGAACGCTGTGGCCGCAAAGTCCTGCTTCTTGAGGACAACTGTTCAGCTCATAAAGTCAACGTTGAGACAAAAGCCATTGAGCTGGCCTTCCTTCTAGCCAACACGACAGCGGTACTGCAGCCCATGGACCAGAGTATAATTAGAAAATTTAAAATCATTTTATCGGCCTCGTATGTTGGAACGAATTATTTCGTGCAATAACTACCAAGTGGCGCTCCTAAGTGCACTCACTACACATGCTTGTGCGTGCTTGGGAGCAAATGACAGCGCTTACGATAGCAAATTGCTTTCGCCACTGTGGCTTCAACACCGAAGCTCTACAAGCTGACGAGCCACTAGTGCTCGAACACGGCGTCACCACCCCCAAGGCGGACGTTTTGGAAGACGTCTCCTTTGCGGACTACGTCGATGTGGACTCAAGTGCAGTGGTGTGTGGTGCACTTACGGATGGCGACATAATATGTCAGGTGAGAAGTGCAGAATCTGTCGCTGCTAGTGACGATGATGAGGAGGAGGACGAAGCACCGATGCAGCCCTTTGCTGCGGAAGTCGTGGCCGAATTGAATGCCGCCCGTCTTTTCTTAAGTTTTGAAGAAGGCGGAGAAGAGGCCTTCCACCAAACTCGCTCGTTAGAGCAAAAAGTGCTGGCTGTCGCCTTCAAAGAAAGAAGGCAGACGCCGATCACAGATTGTTTCAAAAAATAAATTATGCTCTACTCGCAGTGTACTATTGTTGTTCTTCACTTTCGTTCGTTCGAACTTTCGTTAATTCGAACTGAGGCGGTTTCCCCTTACGGTTCGAATTAATGAGCTCTTACTGTATATTGAGGTGGTTTTGCAAGAACAAAGTTTGCTGCGAGTTGACGCCCTGTTCTTCCTCAGTGGTTCCCGGCGTCTAATTTTTCTTGTACCAAGCACCAAATAGCCTGACAACAAATTTTAAATGCATGGTAATTTTCATTACGATAGAGTAACCAATAGCAAACGTTTTCAAGACTCTCATCCCTCCTCAACGTACGATGCCCTTTAACAGTCATATGCTTCAGAGAACACATTTGAATCGTACATAATCATACATAATTTTTGTATTAGCAAGCTTTTACTGAAGCCACACAGGATTGATTTTGCTTCAAGCCTCCTTGAGAAAATGCATAATGAACCCTCCAATTTCTTTGCTGTATGACTGGCGTATTTCTTTGAGAGGTTTGTGGCCATGCTTGGACAATAGGTCGGAAATTAAGAGCTTCCTGAATGAATTGGGCCTGTTGGCAGGTATAGCCACATGAGATTCCCTACTCACGTGCACTAAGTGGTCACATATTCTCTAGTCAACTTCAAACATACTGTTACATGGATGTCACGGCGATGTGACGGCGAATAAAGCAAAACGCAGCCACCCCAGATAGAATTGGGCGATTTCGTGCCCACTCAAAATGCAACAAAAGTGGCAAGCACAGGTGTTGCTAATCTGATCAGCCCTAAGGCATTTACAAAAATAGCGTGGGCATTGGTTATGGGCTTCTCCCTCACCTGAACATTATCAAGATGATCATCATCATCATCCACTTGTCTCTGTACTCATCGTCACCATCATCATCCTCTTCAGGTGTGTGAACGCTCTACTTCTGGCTGCCTGTTTGCTGCCAAGACCTTGGCAGTTGATTTAATGCCATCTCAACAAAGAGGTTATAGCAAAAGATTGGCAGTAGCCCCATTGTTCCAAAATAAGCTCTATTGTTTGCATTGTGCTCGCAATTTCACGGGAAAATTTCACAATTAGCAGGAATGTTCCAAGACATTCATTCAAGGTGCAACCTATGCAGGGCAGTAGTTACACGAGCAAGGGGATGGTTAGATATACAGTTTTATAAGAGGCTTGCTCCGACCAGCAATTCTTGTCTTTTATATGAGATGTCTCTTATAGGCAGGGTACTTTGTGTGCATTTTCTTATGAACCCGTACTTTACTGTATGCACGCTGGTGTCTCTTAAACCCATTTGTCTCTTATATCAGTGTCTTCTATATAGGGGTTCGACTGTCAATGTAAGAAAAAGCGACAGTGGCAATATCATACATTAGCAGGAAAAAATTAACATAAAAAAAAGATCCCTAAAATGCAGTAAACTTAAAATGCAGTAAACTTACCGGTCGCTGCTTAGATGTAGAGTCCCTCTTGCGGCTGGGCCCTTGCAGCTCGACGCGCTTCTTGAGCGTCGAATTCCAGTGGTTTTTGATGGCATTGTCAGTCCTGCGAGAAATCAGCCCAGTATAACCTCCTTACAAGAGACTTCCAAGGTGAAAAGGATTTAGGTCTGTTGTAAAAGGAGTATTTAAAATGCAAGTACTACTACAGCAGACTTTTCTGTAAACACTGAATGGGTCGGCTACAACCGGAGAGAATCAGAACATATAGATTCTTAAAGGGTACATCAATCAATTCGTTGTTTTAAAACCATATTCTCAGATTTTGTAGCCATTTTTCTACCTAATTCCCAAATATATACACAAAACACTATGTTGAAGTGCTGCAAAAAGGTTTTTGTACCTGCTAAAGTGCAAAAACTATTGTGGAACCCCCAAAAAAAGGCATTTTTCAATAAATTGCAGTTTGCAACAGCGAAACAGGGCGCCACTTTTTTAAGCTCATTGCACAAGTATTTGATAAAGAGCATTCCGTGCTCAAATTGCCCATTTAAAAGCTACCTCCTCAATGTAAATGCAAGGGTACAAAAATGAATAGAATCGTCTGCTGCTTGTGCACCGCAAGGTCACGGATGTCTAAAATTGCGCTCCTTGGTGACATTTTCACACTCATTTTGTGAAACAGCATGCACCACAACCATGCATTTCGCAACCAAGCTTTCTGCTCGAAGTCGTGGCTAGGCGTAACTCCGCTCCGAACTTAGCGGGCAAGACCATCATACTAGCGGACACACAACAATGAAGAAGCCGCAACGTGCTTTGTCAAAATCAAAAAATTTTATCGATCGCTAGCTTCTCAGAACCATGGATGCACATTTTGCGCATTAGCGGCAGGAGCAGCGGTGGCAGCAGCTAGCTATTTTCTGCGTCATTGTCCCAAAATGCAAGACCAAGCCTGCTGTTTGCTGATTTTTTCTCGCATTAGCTAGGCAAAACTGATCATTTGCAGACCAGAAATTGGCGGCCTTCATTCCTAAATCGGTACTTTGATATCCATGGCACTCTGTTTCAATTTCTAAAGTATGCGAAGCAATATTTGAAGTCGGAAGTTGTTATTGATGTTGGGATTGTACACGGTAGAAACAGTCCGCTGTAAAGGAGTCCTAACCACCTTGCTGGCCTCACATTTTTGTCAGTTGTATCGAAATGTCTGTTGCACCAGAATACGTAATTAACGAAGCTCAATCGATGGACCAAATGTTGGCATAACAACGCCGTCACATTGCTCTCATTCACTACAACCTCTAGTGTTGTTTATGCTGTTTCCAAAACACTGATATGCACATCTATCACTACCAAAGCTTTGTTTTTTATCATGTAGTTCTGCCACACTATGCCCTGCGTCATTTCTTCCTAACATGCAGATTGTTTGAAAAGTAATAATAATAATAAAACACTTCTGGATGAACCACTCTGAAGGATGGGATTCAAATTGCAACTTTCCGATGGTTCTTTCTTTAAGGCTACAGCACTCGGTTTTAGCTACACAAGCATTTGGAGTGCCATATGGTATTTACTACACGAAACGAATTGAATGCTAATTACCCTATTGAAGTGTTCCATAAGCCGTTCCAATGTAAGCTTGTGGAATTCATATGCTTTATGTAAGAATCTTACAGAAACACGAAATTTTTGGAATGGCATACAGAACGATTCAGTAATGAAGGTTAACTAAATGAAACTTATTCTTTAACAACATAAGTTTTTTTTTTTTCCGAAAATTAAGCGAATCAGTTATTTTGAAGACAATCTACTGCTAAACACTTTGAGATTTTAAACACATTCATTTATATAAAAATGCACCGTCCATTTAATGGCTGATTGCCCATGGTGGGTTGCGCCAGTTTAATAAGGGTCAACCAACCAACGTCTTAGCTTGATCCTACCGAGCAAGCATAGCGCTGCTAGGCAGCTAGTTGTAATACACGACGCAGCTCACTTCAACCCTTAACTGATGGTGCCATCAACTCAGCAAAGCTCTAATTGGCCTCACAGTGTATTTCTCGTAACTGCAAAGGGTAGACGTTGAGTTAATAATTATTAAGGTGCATTAAAACGTTTTATCAGCCTTGAGCTGAACTAAAACGCCTTGCATACGTTTCTTTTCTCACCAGCTCTAAGGCATCAGGTATGTAACGCAAGACCATTGCACTTGCAAAGGTGGTGTATTCAAGCATGCAGCAGCAGAACGCGATACAGCAGAGAGAGCGGCAACTAAACACTTGTTACGTCGCACAGCTGTGATCCACTTATTTCCCTGCCCAATAAAGCAGGGACAAGTCGAAAAATTGTAAAATGTAGTTCCCGCAAGACTCGACGTGTACCTGTTGGTACAATCACATACCCACAGTCGATGATTCCAATAAACTACGTGCTAGCAAATGTTGGGAGAGCCTTTGGTTCGGCTCGGGTTCTCGACGACTGTCTGCTCGACGACCAAACGTGCTTGTCTGCTACATAATTACCACTGACATTTTCAAACTTGATTGAATCGATGAACTAACCGTCCAGGCAGAAGCTTGGCGATCTTGGCCCACTGGTTGCCCCAGAGTCGATGATACTCGAGGATCGTGCGCTCTTCATCTTCCGTCCAGGCACTCTTCTTGATGGCCGGATTCAGGTGATTGTGCCACCTGCATCACACACAGCTAGCATTTAAAGGGACTCTGAAAACAGTAGTCTTGTCACTGCCATAGGTTTTTGCTCACTTCTGAATTTTCCACTTATGCCTCTTAATGGCATCACAGATTGTAATTAGGCCACACTTGCTCAATGAAATTTACTGAAACTCGATATTCTCTAGCTCTCTTACAAGCTATTCATCACAGATTAGAAATTATGTATGCACTATCAAATGCCATGGTCAAGGACAAGTTTGCCACTCTCTAGCATAGAAAGTAAGCTTTGAGACAGTCAGTCAGTTGCTTTCAACAAAATAGAAAAAAAAAAGTTCATGCATGAATATGGAATGTCTGCAGACGATTCTATGTTTTTCTTGCCAAACAATTAAAAAAATAAATCTGAACAATTTGCAACTGTGGGGCACAAGTTCTAACAATCAGGACGAAAGCCATACACATAGAGGCAAATGATCTGAGAGCAAATAGTTCCTATTATTTTCAGTTCAGTTATTTCCTTAACATTCAAGGGATGGTACATATGAGGTGGGATACCAAGTAAAATAATTCCGTGACAATGCCTAGAACATTGCAGGTGATCAGTGATATGATGCCTAATATTGTGTCTTAAGAAAAAGACGAGCCCTTAAGTTTCCTTAATTATGGGTAAGATACACAGAATACACAGCAACAGCCCTAGTAGTACCACTACTGCAACTATAGATTTCGACGTAGGCTATAACAAAATTAAACATTCATTGTTCATTGGTCAATTTTATTCAGTACAGCACGCCTGGTAGCTTTACATTATTAAGCTCCTTTCCAGTTACTCTCTTAGTGGAATAAGAGGGAGAGTGGCCGTGTTCCCACCCCGCCGACACCCTTGATGATGAAAAAGATGGTGGACGAACGTGGCCATCACTTGAGCTTGGAAAAGGTCACAACATTTAAAAGCCTGTCCCCAGGGCTAGCATTCCGTCAGCATTGACCAGCAAACCATGAGCAGCTTCGCACACACAGGAACGTGATAGTCAAATCAGGCACGTCAATAGATACATCCCTCGCTGTTTTTCAATGCAGAGATGCAACAGCCAAAATAGCATTTGGAGCCATTTTCGGAACAAAAAAAAGAGATTACCGGCAATGCTGCTGGCTTAGGTTGTTTCGGAACAGGTTTTAAAGCACACAAAATGCGTTTTGGAAGAGAGAAGCAATTTTGAAGGAAAGAAGGGTAAACATAATGGCTCGTTTCCTTTGTTAGAAACAATAACGAGAACTGGCAGACAATTCTGCCAAGGAAAGTATAGACAGTGTTATGTGAAGAATGACGTCACGGTGTTTTGTGCGGGAATTCAAAGGTGGCATTTCTTTTCACGCGTTTTCTCGTTTGCCGAGTAACGTACGTAGTCATCATCGTCATCGTCGGCCTCACTAGGTCCACTGCAGGACGAATGCCTCTTCCAAGTTCCATCAGTTAACTCGGTCCTGTGCTTGCTGCTTCCAATTTATACCCGCAAACTTCTTAATCTCAACTGCCCACTTAACCTTCTGTCTCCTCCTAACTCTCTTGCCTTCTCTGGGAATCAAGGTAGTCACTCTTGTAGCGTATAGGCATGTAGCGTGTAGTTAGTTACCCTTGTAGGCATGTAGCGTGTAGGCATGTAGCATGCAGTTAGTTACCCTTGTAGGCACGTAGCGTGTAGACAGTGTTCTGTCTACACGCTACATGCCCGGCCACTGTCCATTTCTTCTTCTTGAATTCAACTATTATATCCTTAAACCCCGTTTGTTCCCTAATCCACTCTGCTCTCTTCTTGTCTCTTATGGTTACACCTACCATTTTTCTTTTCATTGCTCGCTGCATCGTCCTCAACTTAAGGGGGCAGACTGCTCTTGGGGACGAAAAAGTGACAAAAAAATTCATTTTTTAAAATTGACATATTTGGTTTCAGCAGGTACTTTCCTATCTCTCTGCAAATTTTCATGCACCAGGAAGTAGTAATTTTTTTGTAATGTCATTTTAACTGTGCAGATTCTTGGTGCTGTTAACATGCAGAACCTGCAAAAAAATGGGGAACCGACTTTGAGACTTCTTTATAATTTGCCAGCGCCTTTCTCTAAAGCTCTACTACCAATTTATGAGCCCTCTCATGAGGATTGCAAAACATGCGCACCATGATTGTTACTTTTTGAAGAAACCGTGGTTTTCACTTTTTCCCATTTTTCTCAAAAAAGTATTCAATTTTGAGGCCTCAATATCTCTGCAGCTAGGGCAGGTACAAGAATAATTCTTTTTGCAGTGGAAACCTGTATGTGTGTAGAATGCAAGTATGGGAGCAGAATTTAGAGCACATGCCTTTTTAATTAATTACCAATCAAAATTGTAAAACAATTCAAACTGCTTTTGGAAGTGTATAGTTCATTTTGCTGCAAAATAACCAATAAAGGCCTAAAAACAAAAACCTCTTCCATACTTTCACTCTATAGTCATTAGTCTATGTTGGCATATCCTAAATATCACTTTTAATTAAGCACTTTTTTTTCTATGGTGGCCTTAAACAATAGGGGAGGAACTTAAGTTATCTCAGGAACAAAGTGAGTTACAGGAAAACTAATTAAATATTTGAAATCAGCAGAAAAAACTGCATAACCCTGTGCAGTTTTATCAAGATCACTGAAGAAATAAACAAAAAATGTCTAAGACCAGTCTGCCCCCTTAAGCTGAACCCTCTTTGTAAGTCTCCATGTTTCTGCTCCGTAGCTAAGTACCGGCAGGATACAGCTGTTATATACCTTCCTCTTGAGGGATAGGGGCAATCTACCTGTCATAATTTGAGAGTTCTAGCGAAATGTGCTCCACCCAATTCTTATTCTTTTAGTTACATCAATCTCGTGGTTCGGCTCCGCGGTTATTACCTGGCCTAAGTAGACATAGTCTTTTATAACTTGAAGTGGACTATTACCTATCTCAAAGTGCTGCTCTCTTCTGAGATTGTTGTACATTACTTTCGTTTTCTGCAGATAAATTTTCAGACCCACCTTTCTGCTTTCCTTGTCTAACTCCGTAATCATGAGTTGCAATTTGTCCCCTGAGTTACTCAGCAATGCAATGTCATCGGCGAAGCGCAGGTTACTAAGGTACTCTCCATAAACTCTTATTTTTAACTGTTCCCATTCTAGGCCTCTAAAAACCTCCTGTAAGCATGCGGTAAATAGCACTGGAGAAATTGTATCCCCCTGCCTTACACCTTTCTTGATTGGTATTCTGTTGCTTTCTTTATGAAGCACTATGGTAGCAGTTGATCCCTTGTAGATTTCTTCCAGGATGTTTATATATGCTTCATCGACGCCCTGATTCCGCAGTGTCTGCATGAATGCTAATATTTTACAGAATCAAATACCTTCTCGTAATCTATGAAGGCTATGTATAGTGGTTGGCTGTATTCTGGGCATTTCTCTATTACCTGATTGATAGTATGAATGTGGTCGATTGTTAAGTAGCCTGTTCGAAATCATGCTTGTTCCTTTGGTTGATTGAGTTCTAATGTTTTCTTAATTCTGTTAGCAATTACCTTTGTAAATAGTTTGTATACTACAGAGAGCAAGCTGACCGGCCTGTAATTCTTTAAGTCCTTGTCATCTCCTTTCTTATGTATAAGGATAATGTTAGCATTCTTCCAAGACTCTGGTAATTTTCCCGTCGGGAGACACCTCGTATACAGGGTGGCTAGTTTTTCTAACACAATCTGTCCTCCATCTTTCAGCAGATCTGATGTTACCTGATCCTCACCAGCAGCTATGCCTCTTTGCATGCTCTCCAAGGCTTTTCTGACTTCTTTTATCATTACTGGTGGGGTGTCATCTGGGTTACTGCTACTTCTTACAGTATTAAGGTCGTGGTTGTCCTGGCTACTGTACAGATCTCTGTAAAACTCCTCCGCTATTTTAACTATCCTATCCATATTGGTAGTTATCTTGCCTTCTTTGTCCCTTAGTGCATACATCCGATTTTTGCCTATCCCAAGTTTTCTCTTCACTGCTTTGACGCTTCCTCCGTTTTTCAGAGCGTGTTCAATTCTCTCCATGTTATACTTTCTTACATCGCATACCTTACGCCTATTAATCAACTTTGAAAGCTCTGCCAGTTCTATTTTGTCTGTTGTACTTGAGCGTTTCATGCTTTGATGCTTCTTAATGAGATTCTTCATTTCCTGGGAAAGCTTGCCAGTGTCCTGTCTAACTATCCTGCCTCCAATTTTCACTGCACAGTCCGTAATGATAGACGTCAAATTATCATTCATTGTATCTACACTAAGGTTAGTTTCCTCAATAAGTGCCGTGTACCTGTTCTGAAGCGAGACTCTTGAATTCCTGTAATTTCTTTCTCAGTGCTAGCTCATTGATTGGGTTCTTGCGTATCAATTTCTGTCGTTCCTTCTTCAAGTCAAGGCGAATTCCAGACCGTACCATTCTACGGTCACTACATCGTACCCTGCCAACCACTTGCACATCCTGCACGATGCCTGGGTGTGCACTCGTTATAAAGTCTATTTCGTCCTTATTTTCGCCATTAGGACTCCTCCATGTCCACTTACCGCTTCCTCGTTTTCGGTAGAAGGTATTCAAAATCCGTAAATTATTGCGTTCTGCAAATTCTACTAGTAGCTCTCCTCTGACATTTCTAGTACCGATGCCATATTCTCCTACTGCCTAGTCTCCAGCCTGCCTTTTCCCTACCTTTGCCTTAAAGTCTCCCATCAGTATAGTATACAGTGTTTTTACCTTACTCAGTGCCAATTCCACGTCTTCATAGAAGCTTTCAACTGAAGCGTCATCATGGCTGGATGTAGGCGCATAAGCCTCTATCACTTTCTTGTATCTTTTACTGAGGTTATTTACGATACCTACCAACCTTTCATTAATGCTATAGTATTCCTCTATGTTGCCAGCTATGTTTCTGTGAATTAGGAACCCCACTCCCAGTTCTCTTCTGTAAGCCAAGCCCCGATAGCAAAGGACGTGCCCATTCTGTAGCACCGCATAGGCCTCATCTGTCCTCCTAACCTCACTGAGCCCTTTTATATCTCATTTAACACCCTCTAGCTCTTCGAATAGTGCAGCTAGACTTGCCTCACTAGATAAGGTTCTAGCATTAAACGTTGCCAAGTTCAGGTTCCAGTGGCGGCCTGTCCGGATCAAGAGATTCTTAGCACCCTCTGCTGTGTTGCTCTGCCCGCCGCTGTGGTCAGTTGCTTCGCAGCTGCTGGGGACTGAGGGCCCTGCCCTGAGTTAATTAATGTATGCATGTGGGAGGTAGTGGCCAGATACTGCACCAGGGTGGCCAATCCTTCTCTGGTGAGAACCCCACCCCCCTATTAGCTCGGGTCCGTGGTGTCGCTACACACCAAACGCCTGCTTACGCAGACGCCCATGCGGGTTCGTACATAGTAAGAGTGGTGTTTTCGGGATTCTGAAATTATACTTAACTAATTCACGAAAAATTGTACAGCTCTTTTGAGTATTTTAAGTTCATTGACCCCACACTCTTTAAACTGCTACGTAAGACCATTAGATACTGTGTAAGTTGTTTTGGATCTTTTGGACAGTTTGAGAGTAAACATTTTTGGATCAGTAAGTGTATTAGTGCAGGTGTAAAGAATGCCTTAAGCATCATCCCATGCACAAAAAGAGTCGTGTATTTGACAGAATTCCCTGAACTGGTGAATTCCCTGAATTGGAATTCCCTGAACTGGTGAATTCCAAATTTGGCATGGATGACTTTGGTCGCTGCCGCACACGAGAAGAGCTTTGAACACATCTAGTCGCCGTCTCAATGTGCACTGCACCCAGCAATGCGCATGCCAGCCACATAAATATCTGCAAATACAGACAAGTGCCTATGTCCTGGAAGCCAAACTTTTTAGCCATGTTTAAAAATTTAAATGCTTTTTTAATCTGAAATAGCGTTACATGAAGCCACCCCCCCCCCCCCCCCCACATCTACAATTTCACGGGCTTGAATCAGGGCTTTCTTGACACTATAACAATGCCTGAAAATCAGCTTTCCTGCAACACTTTCATGGTATGGGGAGACGAAGACCAAAAACCACTATCACAGCGCACTGCAGGTATGTCTTTACAGATAAGCACCAGAGTCGCACAGAGGCGGGATGGCAGCACTGCAGGAAGCGTGCCAATATGACTTGATAGCTATTATCCTTTTTATGACAACCATCTTCAGCTAACTGTGCACTAGTCCATTTATGCCTGTCCCTCAGGTAAATAGTGGGCACCAAGAACACTTTTATGACAAAAACAAAAAACAAAACCGACTGGCCTGCACGGAGTGCGCAGCACAGTCACAGCGAAAGCTAAAAGAGTGGCCTTTCATAGCCTTTTCTAAACACTCATTGGGTAACTGCTACAAGCACACTTGCTAGATGCGGGCGAAGATTTTGCATCGTTAACAGGCACACAAGACGGGAGGTCTGAAAAATTTGAACGAGTCGTCTGCTTTTCTGTCTTTGTTTGCCAAGTCTTAGTTTCCAAACGCTCCAAGCACAACAGCCATATTTTAATCCGCACTTTGCTGTTACCAGCAACGCTCAATACAAGATGTAGATTTGTGACAGGTTTATGGCACGTCCCGAATTCATTAACGAAAGCTTGACAGAGCAGCAAAACGCCTGATAAGTCTACTGGGAAGCATTTCAGCCATGGCTGTGGTGATCTGACCACTTGAGTGTGACAAAAACAGCATGAATTCATTTTGATTTTGTTGTCCTAAGGTAGTCCGTAAAATCAAAATTGCAAAAGCGATTTTTAGCTCAGTTTAAGTTCGTTTGGCTCGGATTGCATTATACGCAAGGTCCACTGCGACATGCTTTTAACAGAGGAAACGCGGGTAGTTACTTTCGCTTCTGAAAGACAGAAAAGACATTTTGGCACAGGTATGGTGAAGACTTGCCAAAGATTGAGGAAACGTAGCAGGATGTAGCAGCCAGGGCACTTTGGCACAGTTTGGCACAATTGGCGCAGCGGTAGCATTGCTGTGTCACTTTTGGAACACTAAACTTCAAATTTAAAGCGGGTAGACAGGGGGGCGGGGGCAAGCAATATTTCATCACGAAAGACCAAATTTGTAGCAGAATCAGAAAGAAGGTTAACATTTAGAAAAGAAATATGTACAAATCATTCAACATCATTTAAATCATGCACAGTGAACATGACCACTGCTATTTCAGTAAAGGTGGTATTTTGAACCACCCCTGAGCCAACAATGATGAAGTACACATTGGCATTCGCCCTACCTGTCAAATCCTTTGACAGGCGGATAATTCAAATGTTCATCTGGCAAGCTGGCGACCGTGCTGCTAAATTCATCTATTCCACCTATCATTTCCAAGCTATAATACCATCATTAAGAGCAGAATCCGACTTATCCAATCTCTGTCTTTGCCGCCACATTGCCATGCTATCTTTATCCCACAAGTTTTTTTTTTTTTTTTTTCAGTGATCTCAGCCATTCACCTTATGCGCCTACCTCATTGTGATGGACGTGAACTGCAAGTGTCACGCCCATGTGCTTTCACAGTCCCATTCTCATCTTCATTTTTCCCCCAAGCATTATCAGATTAGAATGGCCTTTCAAACACCATTGCAGCCATTACTATTTCATCAAACTTCTTGGACAATGTAACCACCTTGCTTACAGAGTGGCTTCACCTGGCCATACTGTGATAAAGTGATGTGATGCGATACATGCATCACTCGGGCCTCGACTGCCTCACTTAACAAAGAGCTAGACTATCCGAGCTAACATAGATCGCTGTGCCGTAAAACTATGCAATGAGCAAAATTTCAGGTGCGAATTAAATCGAATATTTTAGCATAGTTCTCAAATATTTCTAGAATTTTTTTTCAAATACTTTGAAGCGAAATTGCAGAAAATGCAAGTTTGAGGGGAGTCCTAGACATATTTTGATGAGGTAGCACCGAGAAACTGTTTGCTTTGGCTAGGTTGATGAAGCGCTGGTGAATTGGTGTTTCATAGCTATCTATCTTAATCAAAAATGAGGCAATGCAGAGGCCGAATTGTATTTAAGTACTTAATTCAGTGCAATGAAAGTGTTGCCAACAACACTTTCGTTGCATGTCAAATGACAACATGTGAAAAGGAAAGGTGCTATTTCCTAAACCTCCTCTCCTCTTTCAACTTCTGTGGAAGCCCAACTGATGTGGCAAACATTGGTGTGCTACTCTCGAGGCCTCGCATACATCTATACATAAATACATTCAAGATTAAAATGCTAAAATTCTTCAGCACCCAATTTTTGCAACTTCCTGCCCGTTTTCCAGGCCCAAAACAGCATTAACTGAGCCCCCACCTCAATAACATTTATAATCTTTGTAGGAACACCGTCAGAACTGGGTGCACGGCAGTTTTAGTTTTCTTTTATTGATTTTGGGCAGTAAGTCTGGAAAGGCACACCAGCCGTTGTGCTGCGTTCGTTCTAGCGTGCCGCATCGCTTTGGCGGCGTTTGTTTGAAGCGTGCGATCGTATGGGCCGTGACCATAGGCCCCAAGGTGCCCGCACGTGGCCCCATGAAGTGCTTGGGCACCAGAGATGATTGAGCTCATATGGTTTTTTGTTGAACACAGGACGAAGGAACCGAATCCCATGCTGATGACAACTGGCTGGTGGGGATGGAAACGTCATTGCAACAACCCCCTAATTAGCACGTGATGCTTTCAATCTGTGCATGAATGGGCCTTCTACCCGAAAAATGCGAGATGTGAGCACGGCAGTGATCACACCTCGCATTGGTTTGGAAAGCGTGGACTGCATCACGGGTGCTGGCATACCTTTGGCGTGGTAACTAGTACTTCTGCGCTAACCTTCCCGGCCATGATGGAATCTCCGCAGCATAAGTTAGCATAATGAGCTAGCAAGTAGTGCCGCGTGCGGAGAGCAAGCAGAGAGGTGGCCCGAGGGTGGTCAGAATGACCGGGACGGGCGGCTTACTGTCCCATCGACAATATGTTTGACACGTCCCAAAGGACGCCTTTATGATAGTAATAAACCATTTCATGTGTACATTCAAGTCTAGATAGTTGAGCACCAGACTAGTTTGCCCTTGCCACAACGATTTTGGCTTAGTTCTGTTTTACTTAAGTTTTGCTGGTGTTTCATTTGGGGTGAGCACTATGAAACGTCACATGTGCAGGAAAGTGGCACCCTTGTGGCGGGTTTCTTGATTTGCTAAGTGCACTGTGCAATCACAGGACAAACACGCGACCATTCGCCAACAGTGGTGTAAAGGCGGAGCATCGTGGGAACGAGCAGCAGCCCCAATGTTCTGCCTGGTGTTCTGAACCAAGCATAAGGTGTTGGGCACCATCAGCTTTGCAGAGTCAGGTAGGGTCGTCTTAGACAGGGTTGATTTCTGAAGTTCATTTCACATCCATAATTATGACTCTGTAACTCCATGTCTGTAATTAACTATTCTGTACAGTTTGTAAATACTAGTTTTTCTCAACCATACTGAAACTTCTCTGGTGCCTACTTCTTCTTCTAGCAAACCAGCAAGTTCATAGCCGCTATTCGCATAGCGGCAGTTCTCACTTACTCCGACTTTGCCCGGTTTTCCGACATCACAGGAACATGAACTGCACTATCTTGGGGTTGGAACCATTGTTTGCTTCAGTCAATACATTTTCAACTGTAGCAGAGCCTGAAGGGCAGCTTTGCCACAATACGACATTGCAAATGGGGTGAAGCATATTGAAAACCTGAAGGGGCCAGTGCCAATTGGAGGTCGACAGTATTTGGCTTTTGGAATTCATTCAAATTTTTCATTTCTGCCTGGTAGAGGTGCAGGCAGTGGAGGCACAGAAAAATCTGTAAGAAACAGCTTGGCAAAGCTGCGACACGCTTTCGCTTGCCAGCAGCTTCACAGCAAGGCTCACGAAACAACAATTTTAATATAGTGTAACGGCAAATAAACAATAACTGACAAAACCAAAAGAGAAACTAAAATTGGGGGACCTTGAAGCTATGTTTTTAGAAGTTTAACGCGATACCGATATCCTGTTCCTAGTGCGTACTTCAGACACTTGGTGCAAGAAACCTTTTCGAACTTGCTATGCACTCACTACATGGCCTTAAGCAAATAGCTGCAGTAGTGTGTGTTCTTTTCGTAGGGAGTGACCGGCTTTAAACCATGAAGCCATTGTGATAATCGTGTTCTGACACTCGCTGGCAATGGGCACCTCTACCACACATTATTATTGCAATATTTCATGTTGCATTGTCAAGCATGTGTACAGGATGCGTGTCTTTGTACAACATGAGTTACTTTCACTGCGTTTTCAAGCAGACACATGACCGCATGGTAGATCATCAGCTTGCCACGCAAACAACCCAGGTTCGATCCTCACTCGGACCCAACCGACCCGAGTTTGATCCCCGCTCTGTCCCAGGATATTTTTAACATTTATTTCATTTGCATTGTTCTCGATTTTTTGGTCACGCATTAAGACGACGATTTCTCGCTCACAACCAACGATGCTGACACCGACTCCAGAATTTTCGCAAAACGAGCTTTTTCATGCTGTTGCGTCTAAAGAGATTATGCAATATAGCATAGATATAATATTCACACTAGATGCACAAATATTTGGCTCAAAAAAAAAAAAAAAAACCTGAATCTACAGGTTAACGTACATAGCATGAAATGCACTATTTGACAAACTGAAGAGATCAAAACCACTATGTAGATATGAATTTAAAAAGGAAGAAAGAGTGAATTGGGAAGGAAGTTTGAATAGTAAAAATCTGGTGTGAATCAAACAGCAAACAAATAAAAAAATTATTCAAAACTTTGTATATTTGCACACCCCTAGTTTGCAGATTTTGTAAATCGTTTTTTAAAACAGACCCTCAAATACACGTACTATGCGGCCCTGTTATTTGAGATAGGTTTTTTGCAGTGTAGAGTGCGCTCATCCTATGTTGTTCTCTCATTTTTATTTGATGCTGTTCATTAGAATGCAACTAATTGATTTAAGAGCTATGAAACAGCGTATCCCACCACTACACAATACATTGAAGCCAGAGACGACCCATTACTTACAGCCTTTCACTGCACTGTGGTAATTATGGTGTAAATGTGAAACGGACCATAATGAAGCATTTACACTGAAGCGACACGATACCAATGCAGACATGAGGCAGAGGCAGACGGTCAGCCGACGAAGTCGCAAGACCGCCTACTCACATTAGGCTGTCATCATAGTGTAACATGCCAGCTGGTCACAGCATGTCATCATAGTGCAGCATGTCATCAAGACAGCATGTCATCATAGTGTAACATGATGACGGACCGAAAACACCAGCAAAACGCGTCGGCAAGTCCTCAGGAGATCCATGGCAAAAATTTGCCCGTGTCATTGCTTTTAACCACAAAATCTTGGGAAGATATAAGGAAGCCGCACATGAGACATTTTGCGCACCCCATGGTAGCCGTTTCTCCACTTCCCCGTGCTTAAGTTTTGTCCCACCTCCGTCCCTTGACGCCATGGGGAATGGCGGGGGCTGTATTGTGCAGCCTGAGAGGGACAATGGCAACACAGGGAGGACGGCTGATAGTGAGCAGCAGGTCGTGCCTTCTTCCAATTTATTTGTGTAGGTTTCGTCAGTACTGCCACATGTGCCTCCGGTGTGACTAGAGAATTGGCCAACTTTGTCAGCACAAGGCGCTGACGGAGTCTTTCATCAGCAAACTGTTGTACCTAAATAGGACGACAAGACAGAAGACAACCCCAAAGACATTCAGCACATCAATATCGGTGTCATGTAGCTCTAGTGTAAATGCACCTTAAAGGGCAACTCACCAGGTTTGACAATTTTGAGTTGACAAGCGCAATGAATACACGGGGCGTTCATGATCACGTCAGTCAAAATTTGCATCGCTACGGGCTATGGAAATGGGTTGAATTTCACGATGAACGCTGCTTTCCCTTCTTTTCGCGAGCGTGCATGCAGAGAATGAGGGCATGACGTAGACGGAGGAATCGTCCTTTGTACACAGCAGGGCAGTGCCATCGGTCCTCTATGTAGACTGCGCTACGTAGATGTGGCCAACAGTAGTAGGTGAAATGGTGAAAATTATTTTACACGACATGCATAGTTTGTGTACTTTGTTGCTTGAATAGACGAACGATACTACATATAAATGAGGTGACACAAAAAAAGGAATGTGCATGTCTTTTTCATTTTTTTTCCCCATGAAATGCAATGAGAAGCGGGGCTAATGTGCCTGTGTTTCGCATGCATTCGTGTCCCCGTTAAGCATCGAGCAGACGCCAGCCCTGGAAACGAAACTAATAGTCCTGCTTGTTCGAGCCCTCAGTATGGTCATCTATTCTAATACGTCTAAACCAGCATCTCCAAACAAGCAGGCATCTAGGCATTGTTATGCCAGCGAGTCCTCGTCAAACGGCCGTGCCTCTGAAAAAGGCAATCTGGGTCAAGGCCTGCCCGCAGTCTGCCTGGCGCGAACGGCGTAAACACGCGCGGCGCGTCTCTGGCCCACGTGCATTGAGTCATCTGCGCACGTGACAGCGAGCCGGCGGTCTCGTGTCTGGTGGTCTGACGCATGGCGCGGCGACCCCCCATTGGAGGAATCTGCCCTGACGACAAAGCGGCGCTTCTGATTGGACATTTTGGTTGGACCCGGTGTAAATAAAAGAAGCCCTGCGGCGCGTCGCGATCGGCGGTCCGATGTGAGTGAGAGGAGGCCCCGTGTCGGAGAGCCGGCATGTGTGTGAGTCGGCGGTTTTAGGCGAAAAGCTGACCTATGTGTTAGAGAGAAGAGCTCGGCTTTTCGAGTCGCTGTCGGCCCCAGTGCCGAAATTGTAACGCTTCTGTATATATGCTGTACATAAACCTTGTTTAACTCAACGTCGTCTCGTCCGCTCGTCTTATCAGCTCTACGCAGAAGCAGTCGCGAGCTGATAAACCTACGCTACGCAACAGTGGTGGCTTCGGTGGGATCGGCCCGTCGTTCGCAACAGTGGTGGCTTCGGCGGGATCGGCCCGTCGTTTCTCAACAGTGGTGGCAGCGGCGGGATCGGTCCGCTTCGCAACAGTGGTTGGCAGCTGCGGGATCGGCCGGCGTCAGCGACATCGATGCGGTGAGTGCCTGATGTTTTCCCCTCAGTTCACCAGACTACTCTAGCTCAGGTTGTAGTAGTTTAGAGAAGGGCTGTGTGAAGCATTGTAGTGAGCTTTGATCGTTTCAAGCAAAGTCGAAGTGCTTTGAAACCAAAGTTAATGCGGAGGGGGTAAACACGGGAGTGTGAAAAATTGCTTGCGCGTCTTGCTAGTTGAGTTATAGTGGGTACGGCAGGTAGATTCTTAACAGGGGCAAACAGCAAGAGGCTAGTGTGAACGATGGAGAACCTTAAAGTGAAGGAACTCATCGAAATTTGTGAGGAACTCGGCATTACTTTAGGCCGTGCGAAACGAAAGCAAGCGATCCTTGAGATCATGAAGGATGAGGGAGTGTCGGCTGAGGAAGTCGATGAGGCCTGGATGGATATTAAAGCACGCCGTGAGGAAGTGAAAGGCGAGAAGTAGAAGCTCGCGAAGAAGCTGAAAGGCGCGAAGCTCGCGAAGAAGCTGAAAGGCGCGAACGTCGCGAGGAGGCCGAGAGACAGGAACGCCTTGAGATGAAACGACTAGAATTGGCAATCCTACAGTGTTCGCAGGCGCCTAGCGTAGCTTCTCCGACGATTCAGGTCAGCGGTTTTAGAATTCGTGACCAACTGCCACCGTTCGTAGTAGGCGAGGACATGGCGAAATATCTCGTAAAGTTTGAACACGTCTGTGAGCGAAACGCTTTGGAGCGGTCTCTTTGGGCGCAGAACCTGATAGCTCTTCTTCCCGGCGAAGTGTCCGACACGATAACTTGCTTGTCGAGGGAAGCGTTTGAGAGCTATGACAAGTTAAGGAAGTGCTCTTGAGACGTTATAAGTTGTCACCCGAGGCTTTCAGGCAAAGGTTCCGGTATGCTGAAAAGGGGAATGAGTCACACGTTGACTTCGCGTTTCGTCTTAAAGCCGATTTGATTGAATGGCTCAAGGGCGAAGGTGTTTATGACGACCGCGATAAAGTGGTGGAATGCGTTGCATTGGAGCAATTCTACCGCTGCATCGAGGAGGATGTCAGACTTTGGCTGCAGGACAGACTTGGGGAAGTACAGTTAAATAAGGCAGCTGAGTTAGCTGAGGAGTATTATGCTCGCCGAAAGTTGCATAGCAGGGCAGTGCGCGTTGAAAAGGATGAAAGGAAAGAGGGCTTTTCAAGGAAACCTGATCAACGGAAATCCGCTCCGCACCGTAATTTCAAGAAGGAACCGTCTCTTACGAAGGACAGTGTAGGGGAAGGGCAAACAGAAGCGGAGAAATCGAGTGAGGTTTCCACCACACAGGCATTTGAATCGGAAAACAAACGGAAGCCGCTAATCTGCTACAACTGCAAAAAGGAAGGGCACATCGCGAGAAACTGTCAGGAAAAGTTTGCTTTCGCAACGATCCGAGAATCAGAAAAAAACATTCGGTTGTTGGAGCCGTATCTCCAAGAAATTAGGGTGAATGAGAAAACGTGCCGAGCACTTAGAGACTCAGCGGCAACCATGGATGTTGTCCATCCTTCATTGGTGTCTCCGGATGATTTCACAGGAGAATGCGCGTGGATCAGGCAAGTCGCCGAGGAGCAGAGTGTTCGCTTACCAATCGCCACGGTTGTCATTGAAGGCCCGTTCGGTAAGCTTTGCACCGAAGCGGCTGTGTCTGCCGCGCTAAATGATCGTTTTTCTTATCTTTTCTCCAACAACTCGGAGCAGCTTCTCAAAGAGCAGGGCAAATCATTCTTCCCCAACTTAGCGTCCATGGCTCTCACGCGATCGCAAGCGCGAAAGCTTTCGCGGAAGCTGGACCTGGTTCCATGCGGTGAACTCTCAAGTGACCTTGTCGGCGGGTCGACGGAACCCCAGAAAGGAAAGTTTCCGCATGAGTCATGTGAGCAGTCACGCGAGCGGCACGTCGCCGACACGGCCGGCGCGGTATGCGCTGGGGGAGACGACGTGGCGCCATTGAGTCAGAGCGAGAGGGTTGCAACGCTCTCGCCTGTAGCGGAAAGTTGGAGCGAGCTGCCGAGAGTTGATCGAGAGACGCTCATTCGAGAGCAGCGTGAGGATCTCTCGATTGAAGCGCTAATGGAAAGCCAAATTGAAGCGCTAGTGGAAAGCCACAAAAACGCGGCACAAGTGCTGTCGAAGGAGCACTGCGAGAAATCGGTGAAGAAGCGTGCTTTTGAAGTTGATAATCAGGTAATGCTGCTGCAGCCGTCCAAAAGGAACAAGCTTGAGGTTGATTGGGTAGGGCCCGCAAAAGTAGTATCGAAGCTTTCCGATACCAATTGTGAAGAGAAATTAGGAAGGCGGCCGAACAAAATTTATCACAGTAACTTGAAAGCAGTCGTAAATTTACTTTTAAGTGCTTCAGAGGAAGAGGAAGCAGAAATTTTGAGTTCGAGTGAGGTAATCGAAGGGGGATCGAAAGTAATCCGGGAGCAGATAAACCTAGAGCCTATATTAAGTGAAGTCCGGAAAGAGGACCTGAGAAAGATTGTTTTGGTGTTTGAAGATGTGTTTTCGGACCGTCCCGGAAACACTAAGGTGATCGAACACGATAACGAGCTAAGTGGTGAGGAGTCAATCCGTAGCAAGCCGTATCGTTGTTCCCCTGTGCAACGTCGAAGGTGTGAGCCGCTCTTGGTGCCGCATAGGTATCGTCGCCTAAAAGTGGCCGGTTACTGAGATGGAGCATGTTGCTCCACAGCGCAACTTTGACGTTCGCTAAAAAAAAAATAAAGGCTAAACGCTAATGCAGGTGCATTGATCAGTGCGTTCTAGCTCGTACTTTCTCAACCTTTCGGTTTCTGGCTGGCGATTCGGGGCAAAATTTTGACCTCATCACGACCTGGGCTGAGCGCTCTCGTTCAGAGTGATCTCAAGGGGCCAATTTTATGTGGTATTCTAATTCGTTGCGTTGTTGTAATTGTGAAAAATTCAAGTTCTTACTTTAAGAGTCTTGTGTCCCACATGTGCCTCTTGATGTAGAGGGAACAAAATTTCGATAGACACGTAGATAGGTATATGTTGTACTATACTTTGTCTGGTGTTCTGTCGGGTGACCGAGGGCACTTGCTTGTGTCGTGTGTTGTTTGTTGCCGAACCGTTCTTAGCAAGTTGCAGAACCATCGACAAGTGCTGAAGCCGAAGATGGTCAGAAGAGACGAGGGAAGCTGGTCGACAAGTTGTGGAGACAAGCCAGTGGAGCTGGGATCCGTCGTCAAGAATGGGCTGTATTCCCGGAACATTTTGGAGCTGTATTCTCCCTATGGCCCTGGAGGCGAACCTGGAGGGACCTGGCGAACGAGCGCACCTGACATCCGAGCCCCGTGGAAGCAGCTCGTCTTTCCGGTGCATTGTCTGGCGGCGGGGGTGCTGTTATGCCAGCGAGTCCTCGTCAAACGGCCGTGCCTCTGAAAAAGGCAATCTGGGTCAAGGCCTGCCCGCAGTCTGCCTGGCGCGAACGGCGTAAACACGCGCGGCGCGTCTCTGGCCCACGTGCATTGAGTCATCTGCGCACGTGACAGCGAGCCGGCGGTCTCGTGTCTGGTGGTCTGACGCATGGCGCGGCGACCCCCCATTGGAGGAATCTGCCCTGACGACAAAGCGGCGCTTCTGATTGGACATTTTGGTTGGACCCGGTGTAAATAAAAGAAGCCCTGCGGCGCGTCGCGATCGGCGGTCCGATGTGAGTGAGAGGAGGCCCCGTGTCGGAGAGCCGGCATGTGTGTGAGTCGGCGGTTTTAGGCGAAAAGCTGACCTATGTGTTAGAGAGAAGAGCTCGGCTTTTCGAGTCGCTGTCGGCCCCAGTGCCGAAATTGTAACGCTTCTGTATATATGCTGTACATAAACCTTGTTTAACTCAACGTCGTCTCGTCCGCTCGTCTTATCAGCTCTACGCAGAAGCAGTCACGAGCTGATAAACCTACGCTACGCAACAGTGGTGGCTTCGGTGGGATCGGCCCGTCGTTCGCAACAGTGGTGGCTTCGGCGGGATCGGCCCGTCGTTTCTCAACAGTGGTGGCAGCGGCGGGATCGGTCCGCTTCGCAACAGCATCTATCCTGCAGAAACAGGCACTAGATCAAAAAATAGCGCTGGTCAACAAAACAACGCTGCTCGCATGCTCGATTGGGCTTGCTCAGGAACGTCATGCGCACTCACATGACATGTGCACTCACATGACATGCTCGGATTCCGGAGAACGTAGAAAAAAGATTTGGCTTACAAGCAAAAGCTACACGGAGTGAGTGGCGAGGGTTGCGAGCTCCCCTCTACGCATCATCGTTTCACGCTGCTTGAAAATACCACTTTTTTCAGCTCGTAATAAAACGATTGAAAATTTTTTTTGTGGCATAATGCTGTTCATCAGACACAACAACTGCCATGGTCTAACTAAAACTTGTTATGGGGCCTGGTGAGTGGCCCTTTGAAAGGGCCCTCCAACACCATTCAACCCCCAATGTTCTATTCGTAGGTTGTGCAGACTGAAGTACAGGCAGACTAATGCAGCGAAAACGGCAGTGAGAACGACATGCAGTCTGTAGTTATTAGACTTGGAAAATTCAAAATATGCCGACCCTCCACTCGAATTTTGCGGGATCACGACCACGTTTCACTCGCCTGTGACATTGGAGGGCTGCCCCAATGAAATAAGCTCTAAGCACCTACGTAGGAGAAGGTCACATCCCATTGTTGCTTTTTTTTTTCTGCATAATGTTGACCTTGTTGCCACAGTAACAAACGTGGCGCCCGACACCTGGCTTGCCAGAATGTGAGCGGGAGCTATTGTGTCGGAGCGAGGTATTTTATGCTGTATTTTATAACATTCCGAGTCACTCCCTCCACAGAGTTTCTTAAAATTAACTAAAGGGGACTCTGTCGCTGCGATCGTTCAGCGACCTTGGGAATGATGGGTAGTACACACATCTGCATAGTCTTCGTACTTAAGGGCGGCGAATCGCATTTGCGGCTTCGTTTATTGCTGTGTTACGTTTTTTCTTTTTTAAGAAAGATTCAACCCTTTTGAACTTCGTGACCTGATTTGAAAAGGTAAGTCTAAAAAAATAAGGTGGTGAAGCGCAACCGCTGAAGATTTGCTGATTTTTGTTTCGTGAGAAAGGAGCTCCAAGCCACATGAACACACACGGAGCAAAAAGCAGACCAGAAGTATGAATATTAAACAAATGTGTGTACTACCCATCATTCCCATGCTCGCTGAAGCGCTGAGCATTGCAGCTCCCAAAGACACTAGTGTATATTAGAAAACTTCATGACTCCATCCTCTTATTCTCAGAAAGGAACTTGTGGAACAACCAGGAGGGTGAACTACTGTTGACCCTTCGCGCGTTGTTCGGTCAGCTGCCCAATGAACAACAATGGTGCACTGCACCCTCTTAACAGTGCACGTGCGGAAAGAGACAGCTCGCAAATTTCTAAATGCGAGGAGAAGGAAGAAAAAAGGTCTTTCGTATGTATATCCGACCCACGCAAGCCAAAAATCCAGTGGCGAAATGGCAGCCAGTGTCTCTGTCGTGCTATGTAGTCGTAGTCATCATTTTTTTTGTGGTCGCATCTTTTCGGGGTACGATGAAAAAGCGAGGAGAAGAAAAAAAGACAGATTAATAACCTCAGTTTTCATCCTACAGCACTATCACTTCTAACGTAACACTTATCCAATCATATGGCGGCAAGCAACCTTCCGGCGTCATTCCCGCCCACAAAGTTCTGGCGAGAGCCACTACGTGGCGATGCGGTCAGCAGCGATGTAGTGATTTTATTGCGTGATTAAAATACTAAATCATTAGATATCGGTGATTAGACCTATGCTAAGTTTATCCCCATATATCGGTCTACGCAAACCACAAATAAAAAATAGGTGCTGAACTAGTGTTGGAGGGCTCTTTAAGGGAGAAAGCTACCCTGGAGTCCGAACTTCATTTTTTGAAAGATATCTACATAAAATTTTCAGGACATGTTCACTCAAAGCTTGAGGAAGGTTCCATGAAGATGTGTTTTTCAGCTCAAAAGTTATTGAGGTTTAACTGGGTTGAAGTGGGTGCCTGAGGAAGAGTCATAAGAAATCCCAGGACATAATAGAAAGCTGAAAATCATTGTGGTCATTCTTTGATTGATATTCAAAAGTGCTACAAAACATTTTTTTAGTATTTCCCCTCCGCAAAATGTTCATGCAACTTCGAATCTGACTCGACTATTAATTACCAGATTTATCAAAATTTAATTTCTTATAATAAATTAACAACACTCATTTTTAGGAAAAGAAGTTTGTAGCACCCCTGGCAAAGTCATTCAGAAACGGAATATTATTAAAAAAAATATGGCCAGGCTTGCATAAAACACATAGCACAGTCACAGCGAAAGCTGGAAGAGGGGCCTTTCAGAGCTTTTTCTCAACATTCTTTAGATAGCTGCTACAAGCACACTTGCTGGGTACCGACTATGCCATAAATAATAATTTTTGTGTAGTAGGCCGGCATTCACTACGCTATCTTTCGTCATTCTTCGGAGAAGCATAGTATCCACTACACACTTGCTAGGAATTTTGTGCAAAATTTTTATACAGTGGCTGGCAATGATGAAGAATAATGACTAAAGTGGGCATGTGCCACACTTAATAGGTGATCAAGAACAAGCTTTTGTAATGAATTGGAGCATTGGACGACCCACTCATTATGCAATTTGTATTGTGTGACGCCTGGTTGTTCCTTTGATGTTCTAAAATGCTTTATTACTCATATTAACGCGATTACTTTCTTGACATCAAGCCTGCCGAAGGCATTTTTGCAAACGAGTTCCAAGCCCCGCCGAGGCTCAGTGGTATAGTACTGGACTGGCAGACAGGGCATACCGTTTCGAATCCCATTGTGTCCAGATTGTTTTTTTATTTACAGAGTTTTTTTTTTGTTATTTGGTGGAATAATAGTTCCAGACATTGGCGGCAGACAACTACGGCACCGTACGTGACCTGTGTTATGATCTCATAACAGCTTTCACTGTAAAACAGTACACAGATATGATGAGCGGTCTTTGAATTTAAGCTTTCTTGAGCACCACAACTAGCAAAAAAAATTCTAAATTCTTTCCGAAAAAACAGGCCTACCAATTTCAACACTTGCTTTTTCTTCAGAAATCTCTAGCACAATATCTAACTGTCTTTACGCACTCTTTTCTTTTTTCCCCTCGTCTCCATCCTCTTTTGGTGTCATTCATAATTTAATTTTCGGTGTAAAACATCGAAGTTCCATGTCATGCAACTGATACACTTGGCGTCACGCTCAATAGCACTGATTTGGAGCACGTACTGAGTCCGACGATCTCGGGAACACTCAGTGCATTTGCGCCACAGTTCTGCCGCTGCAAGCACCTACGCAGTTGGCACTTGGCAGCAGAATAGCCGAATCTCGATGCTCGTACAAACCACTAGCGCGCCTCCACGCACGGAACCTCCGCACGTTCTTCAGCTTGTTACCGGCATCACGTGCAACAACAAAGACAAAAAGCAAGAAACTAGTGCAGAAAGAAATGAAGAGAAAATAATCGAAAAGATAACGCAGAAGGCAAAGAGTTGTACAGTAGATGCCAGCCGAAGCGAATGCAGCAAAGTAGCAGCAGGGGGAGCGCACGCGATCGGAGGAAGCAATGCCTCCGCTGCTGTGCAACAGCCAATGGAGGGCGCGCTTTCTCCCGCAAAATATGAATGCACTGCTCTAACCAATCAGCGCTCCACAGTGTTTCGCTGGAAAACGCCAATAACGTCTCAACCGTGTCACCAACACCATTCTGCAAGACAGCAAACGAGAGATAAAGGATGGACCTTTCCAGAGATCGGTGCACCCCACTACGGCGACTGCAAAGCATTATGGAAAGACGGAGCACCGGCAGAATGTGGTCTGTTCGCGGAAGCATTATCTCACATCGTTTCCCGCAGCATGCAGGCGTACGAAAGCATCCTTGTGGGAGTGTCATGCATAATAACCCTGTTTCAATCCGCACTCCCAGAAGAGGCACACCCAGGGCAACATTGAGCCAGCAAACAGCAAGTAACCTTGACTTATTATGACTTAAGAAAACGCTCACGTACCCGCGAAAAGGCCCATTGAATTGCAAACTTCACGGCTTTCGTGGCGAGTACCCCGCGCTTCATTAATCGTGTTTCCACGCAACGAAACCTTTCCTCGTTTGTTATACTGTCAGTATGACCGTATAGCTGCATCAGTATAGTACTTTATGTTGGGCACTGTAACTTGCGATATGCTTTCACGCGTTATGCAGTACAAGACTGTGGCACTTCGCACATAATAATCAATGTAAAAATCCCACCACTATAAATGGGTTCAAGCCCCACTATACTGTGTAGATTTGAATACTAATTGCCTGTTTCACGTTCTGCCTGTGAAAAACCTTGCATTTGGGACGCTGGGAGTAGTAAAAACCAGCTACCAGCACGTCCATCGAGTGGTCACCAAGTGAGTGCTATCGGGTGCAAAAATTGCATAGTCACAGCGCAGTGTCCGACTACATGAAGGGGGAATACTCAGAACATTTCACTTCGCCCCCATGGCACTTTTTTTTTTTCTTCAAAAAATCGAAGCAAAGTTCGGGGTGCATTTATCATGCGGGGCAAATCTTATGAAAACTTTTTCGGGATAAGCGAAAATGCCATAAAAGCATTTTGCGGCTATCTTTTCTCGAAAACAAACACTATGTAACAGTGCAATAAAAACCACACAGGGTTTCTTATGCATTCACCTAAGACGACTTGAAGGCGAAAGCCGTCTTTTTCTTTTCGTTCAGTCCATTTATTTGTCCTTCCCGTCTCCCTGCGAGAGCTTTCTGCACCTAAAGTGGCTTTGCACTGTTTCCATGACCGAAGGTACGTCACCTAATTTGCTCGGCCTCAATGATTGGTGGGCTGCTCACAGAGGCAGTGCAAAGCGACGATGTCGTGTGATGACGTGATCATAAGACCGTTCGATGACCTTACGTATTCTTGTGATCTGTGATGTCAAGATGACGTGTCCTATGGTGATGCCATCACACGAGGATTTTTACATCACTCTTGTTGACACCGTCGCCCTGGGACGCCAAAGCCACCGACTGCAAATTTTTATTTTTAGGTGAAAACTTAAGATGCCTAATCTAACGTGAAATTAGACCATTTGCGTCTCTCGTCGGTGGCGTCGAGTGATCCGAAAATACATCATCACGTGATGACAAAACATATAGTATATGACACCAAACACCGGCCAAAATTGTGACATCATTAAAACGTTCGAGCTCGGTCAAACGTGGTCTAATCATTGAGGCAATGCAAAACCAGTTTTGCACTGCATCCAATTTTGGAGGCAGTGCTCATTAGGTGTAGCAAGTTTTCGAAGGGAATTGTGAATGATGGCGAGCATGGGGAGCAACAAGGGGGAGCAAAGGGGCCCCCACTCCCCTAAAGCCCCACCAGCACTTGCCCACACCCAAGCTACACCAGTGCTTTCCCTCTCCCTGATCCGTGATGCAAGACGGGTTTGCACCCACGGCAAAATCCTGCTGACACTTGTGGACTGGCGTGGTAGGATCGGTCATCGACTGAGAAAAAGAAGAAGAAGATGGCTTTCATCATCCAATCATCTTAGGTGGATAGATAAACACCCTGTGAGTTTTTAATGAGCTTTCTAAAGCTCTCGCCTCAATAAATCCGCATGCTTCACTATGCTTCATCTGTAATATCCCAGCCCCGCAATCACAGTGAATAAGAAACCAGACATCTCTACAAAGGTCAAACTTAGCTGCAGCATCACATAAATTGAAGTCCTCAAGTAGCACCGAGCAATCAAAGAAATGTCCTGTGACTTACACGTATTATCACATCCAAGAACCGAGCAAGTGTGTCCGCCGATTTCCTTCTTCTTTGGCATGTTCAATGATGATTACAATGATTTGTGACGAACAGCACACTCTAGTTTGCGTACATGAAAGTCAGATCGATCAGACATGGCTGTTTCTTCACAATAGCAGCACCTTACACAAGCCAAAGCCACTCAAGGCAGACAACAAAAGCAGGCGAAATGCCCAAGCACCTATCCACCACGAGAAGGCGTGGCACTGCATTTTCTGGAAAGGTCCATTCACGAACGAAACAACACCAAGATGGTCGCAGGTGAACCGCATTGTCTGGGAATGGTGCACACATGAAGTTTGGTCTGATTTCGACACTTTTTGTGCGTTTTGGACGCCGCTGCAGACTCGGAAATAGCATTTTTTCTTTCACCTTGATGTTGAATTAGGTACTCTCGTCTCCAGTATCAGCAGGTCAGAAAAAAATTTCGAGCACTGAATTGCTGCAGTGAGAACAATAATACATTTTGGCAATATTAAAAGTTCTTTTGTTGCAGTACTCATTCATCACGTGATTCTTTACACATATATACGCCCACCAGTTCACAGCTACTCTCGACACTGATGTTCTCCGCACCGTGCTTCGCGATTCAGGCCAGGAGCGGCCATTCAAAAATATTTCGTCTGTGCGTGCAGTTGTCGTCGATGTGTTTGCGTTTGCCCATGAAAGGAATGACTGACAGTGCTGCACCATCGTCGCCTGCTTCGACGGCTGCAGGAATGGGTAACAAGACCCGACCTAATTCAAGGGTAACTTACGGTCTACAAAAACGAGTGGTCGATCACGGCACAATTGTAAACAAACATAGCGTTAGGCACAAGGTGGCCAGCATCACTGCCAGCATCGCTACATTTAGCGAATGCGTCTTCATTAGAAATACTTTTTAATGCTTTATTCGCTTCAGTCCAACTTAATATTGTGTTTTTGTAAAAACCGCATAACAAAGATACATAAAAAAAAGCAACAAGAGATGAAATTAGGATACTCTACGAAAATCAAACAGCGGCGATTGAGCCCCCCCTCCTCCCCCCAGCAACTATTACAACCTTGTCATTGCCGTGCGACACTACCACAACTCCATCTCCGTGGAACTCTCTAGGGAAAATTTACGTTGACGGAGTTTAACAGTTCAGTGGTGGCCGTGTTACAGGGGTATAAGATGACTTGCCGATAATAGAGACTGAACGGACAGCCTTCGCCTCCAATTATTTTGGGGGTCTCTGCATATGGAAACCTGGAAGTGTTAGCCAGTGCTCATAACCCTTTGAGACGCCATGTACACAATTGTGTACACCACTCGTTTTCGTTATTTGCATCAAGTAGGGGCTAAAAAAAAGCAAAATTTATTGTACACTAGATGAATTGAACCTGCTGGATAATTAATTTGTCTTCATTTCACTTCATTTCGCAGTGTACTGATACATGTGATCACTTTTCTGAAGGTACTACAACGTTCGACGAGTCGTGTGACGTGCCGCTTCCTACAAGCAATATAAAAAGCAGGCATTTGGCTTGTTCACAATTGATATAACGAAAAATTATTGTGCACTATATTTATAGCCTGAGACTAGATTCTGTTTATGCCAAAAGTAAGCATCAATGGCTTCTGGATAAAAAGATATTTAATTGTAGTTTAATTAGAACGAGTAACTATAACACACATGAATTCAACAATTACCACATTGTTCTTGTGGCAATATAGTATAGAGTGCCTTGAAGTAACATTGTAGTGATTTGACACATATACAGATAGTTCTTAATCGTTGGCGTCTGAAAGGGATAAAAAGATTGCGGGCTATGTGACGCCAGATGGTCAAAATGCATCTTCCACATATGCCCTCGTGACTTACAGGTCTACATGCAGCTGTGGCAATGACACACGTGGGACTGCATTCAGCACTGAATATTTAAGTTTTCAGCCTTGATTTCCTTCAGCATTGCCTCCACTGCTGCAGTTAGCTGATACGGCAGAAAACCAGACCCTTGTAACCCACCTGTGCTGGAAAGCTTTGCTGTAAAAAGTGTGTGCAAGACTTCTTCAAAACCGGCATGATATACTGGGATACATGTTGTAGAAGCATCATTCTCTTTCTGCCATCTGCTACAATACCTTTCTGAAACAAGCATGCTCGGTGATGGTTTCTACGGAATGTACTCATAGGTGGACTGCGTGAAAAAAAAAGTTTGTCGCAAGTCTTTGCTTCCTTGTGTCAGGTTTTCACATATGTGTCAGGTAGAGCAGTTACCCTTTTGTGCTAGGTGCACCAACTCGCCCAGCAACAAGTTCTTCTATACTACCTTTGTTATAGCGAACTTAGACCTGTGGCAAATGCAATCACAGCGCCGTACGAAAAACAGCCCGCAGAGCGGAACTGAAACGAAAAGAAGAAAGAGGAGCACTGGTTCGTGGAGTGCACACGGCTGGCTTTGATATTCATCGGGGACGAGCACCCAGTCGAGCATCACCGAGACGCCGATAAGATTTCATGGTGTGGCATGGGGTTTTTTGAGCTTGAGCCAGCAAGGCAGGGCCCGTATGCACCATGGACGCTGCAGCGATGAACTCAACGCCTCTGTACTCAGTCTGACGATCATCACAACGATGGTGTGCGAGCGCTGTCACCGAGAACTCATGTCGCACGAGTGAACCGTGTTGACTGTAAAGACAGACTTTTGTCTTGCGTAAAAGGAACATTATTGTCAGCTCTTTAACTGTATTGTTGAGACATTCCCTCATGTGTCATCTCGTCCTCGTATGTACAGTAGACTCGCGATAATTCAAACTCTGATAATTCGAACTTTCGGTTAATTCATACAAAATTCAAAATTTTGGTTGGCTCGCTATGCTTTCAATGTATTTAAAAGCCGCATAATTCAAACTTCGTCATTCGGTTAATTCGTACTTTCTGCCTGTCCATACCGGAAAATTTCTGCTGATTTGCCGGCAATATTTGAAAATTTGCGTGCTTATGATTATCATAATAGTCTGATATTGAAAAATAAGCGCCTTAAAACTTCAAGGGAAAAGGTTTTGCCACACAATCATTTCTCAGCATTCCGCGCCGCGGTGGAAAAAAAAAACGAAAAACAAAAACGGCCCGGTGGTTACGAAGCTGGCTCGCGGCTTATCTCTGCTTTTCCGGCGTGCCGGTGGCGCCGGCCGACTCCGAAGCACGTGACCTGCCCACAGAATGCGTACAGGTGTGCCCGTCTTTCTTACGTGCTGCGCATTTTTCGATCGACCATGTCACCGCGAGGAAAATATCGGACACTACCCCTAAAAGAGAAATTGGCCGCTATCCAAGAAGTCGACGCTGGGGAAAAGAAGACCGAAGTGGCACTGAAGTATGGAATAACCAAAAGTACTCTCACAACCATTCTGAAAGCCAAAGACAAGATGCAGAATAACGCGAGCCGCTTCGCTCCCGATCGGAAAAGGCTTAGGGAAGCTGCGTACCCGGATCTCGAAAACGCCGTGCTTCTTTGGCTCAAGCGCGCACGGAGCTCCAATTTACCGATAAATGGGCCAATCCTACGAGAGAAAGCTGAAGAACTTTCCTTGCGCTTGGGAATTGAAGATTTCAAGTGCAGCGATGGCTGGATTTCTCGGTTCAAGGAACGCCACGGTCTCTCCTTCAAAACAGTGAGTGGTGAAGCAGCAGTGGTCGATGAAGCTGTTTCTTCTGACTGGCGGCAGACTAGACTTCAAAGCCTGCTGCTTGAATACTCCCCGGCTGATGTATATAATGCCGACGAAATGGGGCTGTTTTTTAAGTGCCTGCCCGATCAAACCTTGTGTCGCAAGGGAGAGCGTTGCACTGGCGGAAAGCTGAGCAAAGAACAGTTAACCGTCATGGTTTGCGCCAATATGGACGGAAGTCACAAGCCAGAACTCTTCGTTGTGGGCAAGCCAAAGCGTCCCAGGTGCTTTAAAGGCGTCCGAACGCTCCCAGTTGCATATGACGGAAACACGCGAGCCTGGATGACGCAAGCTTTGTTCGAGCGTTGGCTCCGCAAACTGGATGGGCAAATGAAGCGAGCGAAAAGGAAAATTTTGCTCATTGTTGATAACTGCCCTGCGCACGGCGACGTGGAGGGGCTGGAAGCAATTCGCCTTGAATTTCTGCCTCCTAACACTACAGCTGTCCTCCAGCCCCTGGATCAAGGGGTAATCAAATGCTTGAAGCTTAATTACCGGAAAACACTGCTAAAGAGAATGCTGATATGTATGGACAATTCCATGCCTTACAGTGTCACACTACTCTCATCGTTGGGCATGCTCGCCGACGCATGGAATGCTGTCACATCAGCAACAATAAGGAACTGCTTCGAGCATGCCTTCCGCATACCTGGCTGCAGCATTGCCACTTCATCTGACTGCTTGCAGACTGAGGGCGACGATGAAAGCCAAGTGCTGTATGCTCTAAAAGCGCACAACATAGCTGCCGACCTCGACAGTTATGCAGCTACTGATGATAACCTGTGCGTGTGCAGGGAGGACACACTCGATGACTTGGTGGCAGAGGTGCTGCCAGCACAACACAGCAGTGAAAGTGAAGAAGAACCGGAAGTGGAAAATGTGACAACTGCACAGGCTTTCCAGTACATTGCTAAAGTGAGAAAATTTCTGACAACAACAGAAAACTCTCAGAATCAACTGGCAGCACTTACTGGCATCGAGAGCTTTGTGCTAAATGCGCATGTGGCAAATAAGCAGTTGACCATCCATGATTTTTTTAAAAGGTCTAGTCAGCAGTAGATAGTCAATAAACTTGTTGACCATACATGCACCGCTCTCTGTTTTTGTGTAGTTAGGATCTAGAGATGCTTAAAAGTGTGAATATAGATGTCTGATCATAATTTGTGCTGTCACCTTACCCAGAGTCGCATATATGAGAACTTCTGATAATTCAAACAGCCTGATAATTCAGACAAAATCCAGGGGTCCCTTCGAGTTTGAATTAATGAGAGTCGACTGTATCAATAATTCTCGAGTGTGCCCTGGGCCCATTGAGTAAAACTGTTTACTCATTAAAGACTGCACAGGGGCAGTCCCAAATGATGTAACATGCATGAAAAGATTTAAATACATAAAAAGGCCATCTGGGCAGCACTTATTCCATTCTTTTTGGGCTTGCTAACCTTGCAGCAAGGAGGTCTTCTCCAGCATGCAATGGCAGAATAGCACAGACACTTGTGTAAACCAGGAGTCAAAGTAAGGCTCACCTCTCACGGCACTGCTTGCCAATGCGCCCCTTGAGGTGCTTGGCAATCAAGGTCCACTTCTTGGGGCCATACTTCTGCACCAACTGCACCACCTTGTCGTCCTCCTGCACAGCAATCCACTATTATGCAAAGGCCACAACTTCACCAAATAATGCTGAGCCACATCACACACAATGGTGCATTGCATTCGATTAGTCACATCTCATTGTTTTCACCCAACAGTGTTCTTTTGCCACCACTTCCGATGCTCTTTTGTACTGGCATTGTACCAAAGGGTGGCATTGGCCACACTGCGGGTGAAGCAGTAGAGCAGGCACAACAAAAATGAGAGCAGAGTGATGTTTTAGGTGTGAAGCACCTTAGTGCCTCAAAGCTTGTCGTTGTTTAGTGTCATCACAGTGCCTTATGTACCATATAAACCAAAAAATAGGTCGAGATATTTTAATAAGCAACGAGCTAAAGTCACCCCTCGTCCTATACAGCAGTGTCTAACTGACAGCGCGCCACTGTCTGGCCACATGTGGCTAGCATGAGCATGAGAAGCCGGACATGGCCATATACACATCCAAATCCAATAGCAGGCTTTTCTTTCTCTCTGTCTCCTTTCCGTTTCTGATTTGCCTCCGATCTGTTCAGAGTTTTCGCACTGCTTGACATTTCGTTAGATTTTTAGTGTTATTTTTTTTTTTCGTTCACTGAATATGAGTAGCGGTATGAGGAGGCAGTTCCCAGCTGCGTTTAAGGGAAGACACAGCTCTTGGGACTCGAAAATTTGCCCAAAAGTGGAATTTTCAAAAGTGTCATTTTCGTATTCTTTCTACCATCGCGCAACTGTGAGCAAGTTTTCGTTTCAAAATCCCGTGTATTATCGGCGTAACAGTAAATCAAAGATGCATTGGCACGCCCCCAGCCCTTCAAATTGTGGACAAATCGAGATTATTTGGGCTGCCTTTGACTCTTCAAAAACCCGCTCCAACGTGGCCATTTTGGTATCGTTGAAAAGCTCTCGAGTTTGAATTTTTTATTCCTCAGTCGGGTAACACTGAGCTTGGCACTTTCTCAAATAAAAAAGAAAAAGAAAGCAGGCGTAACACGTTGTCATTAGCCACTTTCCATCACGTGGCTAAAATGACGTCGCCTGATTGGCTTAGGGTGCTGTATTCGAAAACCTGGCTAGTTAAGGCGCCATTTTGGCTTAGGTTACGATGCTGCGACGAACGTGCTTGGAAGAACGAGAAAGTTACACTCAGTGTATCAGATCAGCTGAAGGCAAGCTATGACGTACGTGCTTGGAAGAACGACAAAGTTACACTCAGTGTATCACATCAGCTGAAGGCAAGCCAGAATAAAAAAAGAAAGTGCTAACGGCACATCAAGGGTTTTTGCAAACTACCAGCAAGCGAGCGCCGTTGCTTTAGCACCTGATAACGGCAATGGAGGTGATTGCAGTCTGCTCCACAAAGGCACGGTATCGCACAGTTTTGCAACTGATGAGCAAGCAACTCGCGGTGCCGGGCATTCAACACCGTTGGCGCAGGTAATAGCGGTCTGCAAGATAGGGGCATGCTGCCGTCTGGCTTTACAAGCGATAAGCAAGCGACCCGTGACAATGCGATTGACAGCAATACGCCCGAGAAGGACGGCATTCTTCCCGCTGACTCTAACCTTAAGCGAGTTCACACTAAAGCTGTCACGAGCAGCGAAATAGCCAAAGTGCTCGTGAGCAGGTGATGCCTGAACGACTTGAGTCGACACCGGCGACAGTGCGAAAGACTGCGGTTTTCACAGATGCAAGGGACACGTCATATGGGCCTCCACCGCGGACACTGCAGCTTCGTATTTGACGGTCAACTTGGAGATCTTGAATAGGCTGCTCGCTGATTCCCTACGGTGCAAAGCGTGGTGCAATGTATGTGGCGAATGTGCGAAACTAGTCGCGGGTGACCGCGACTGCGGCCTCGCTAAGAAACTGATAGTGAAGTGCGACTGTTGTGGCGAAGTGAAGACAGCATAGAACTCATGCACAGTCGATGGTGAAAAGTCGTGTAATGCATTTGACGCAAATATTTTATCCACGAGTGCAATGTTCTGTAGTGAAAATGGCCAGACATTCACAAACGATATTTTTGCGTCCATGAGATTGTCGCAGCGGAGGCTGCACTAAAATGGCATTTTTTCTTTTACCTGATTGCCTAGAGTGCCATTTCTAATGGTAATATTGGAGCAACAATATCTGGTTCTACTCAACCAGTCTCGATAATTTTTTTTTTTTTCAGAAAGGTGGTGAATTGACAAGTGCTGTAGGACTGATACATAGTTGCACATTATTAAAGAATATTTAAAAATAATTTTTTGAATTTACTATCAGTTTTTACAAATAAATTTTTAGATGCTCTAATTTTATTCGAAATTGTTGTGAAATATTCATTCTTGCCTGACTGAACCAGTAAGTCATCCTCGATCACAGTAGTGCTATAAAGATTTCTATAACTATTTCTAACTTGTCCTGAAATGTTTTCTCTCGTTATCTCAAAACTGTGTTTTTGATCATGATATAGTTTTGGAGAGACGATATCTCTGGTGTTACTTACCCTATCGTAGTGAATCTTATTTTGCTTGAAAAGGGCACAAATGGGGAATGCAGTAGGCATAAAACTTGAACGAATAACATGAGAGATCTTTTCAAAAAGTAATAAATTCTCCACGGTGGTACCAAATCACTTTGCTTACAAAAGTTTGACATGCTGTAACTTTGGCCCAAATCAGTCTAGAGCCTTCATTCTTGTAGCACTGCAAGCTCTGACCACACAACATCATTTTCATATGCCACTGTCTTTTATCACTACCAGCATTCAAGAGAAAACTCGCCTCCAAATTAGTCATAGTCATGAATTTCTCAATATTTTGAAAAGTACTTGTTGCACTGGAAAAGTAATTGCATATTTGAAATCAACATGTCAATATACATAACGGATGGAAGCTATTTAACATTCACCGATAAATGAAAAAAATTTTTTTTAAGTGGGGTGTACCCCTTAAAGTAAATGTTGTCGAGTTTGCAGAAGCGAACTGCAACAGGGCTGCTCAGCGCCGCTTTGGTGTATCGAAAAAAAGCGTGTACTATTGGAGAGCGCAGAAAGGGAAGCCACAGATGCGCAATCCTCGAAAAATGTCGTTTCGTGGATGAATTGTGGTTCATCTGCAGCTGCAGGATACGCTAGCGGACTCTGTGCGGGAAGTTCGTGCGCGCTCACTGCCAGTGCCTGTGCATACCATTTGAAAGAAAGCTGTGAGGCTCGCTCGAGAAGGTGGGCTCACGAGAAAAGAGTTTTGTGCACCAAACTCTAGGGCACATCGATTCATGAAAGGCAAAAGATTTTCTCTCTGGCAGCGCACAACCATCTGTCAGAAGCTGCTGGAGGAGTTCGAGGACAAGCTTATAAACTTTCAGCGCTTCATGAACTGGTTTAGGGAGCAGAAGAACTACATGATGGGGCAGACTAGCAATGCCAATAAGACCCCCGTGTGGTTTGACATGCCTTCATCAACCACGGTCACGCAACTCGGCACCAAGGATGCGAAGCTGTTGTCTACCGGCAACAAGCACTCGCGCTTCAGCGTCATGCTGGCATGCACGGCAGACGGTAGAAAGGTTCCGCCCTTCGTCATTTTCAAACATAAGACAATGCCGAAGGAAGTGTTCCCACCCGGTGTTGTCGTTCGCGTCGACACAAAGGAATACATGGACGAGGCCTTGATGCTCGAATGGATACGAGTAGCGAGTAGTTCGAAACCGTCGGCCAGGTGCACTGCTGCGTCCTCGCAGCATGCTGGAGTTGGATGCGTTTCGTGGTCACCTGACGAACGCTGTGAAATGCGCACTCGGCGATAGAAAAACGGACCTCGCTGCGATACCAGGTGGTATGACGTCTACCTTCCAGTGACTCAACGTTGAGCTATAAACAAGCCGTTCAAGGACCGAGTGCGATTGGAGTACAAAGGCTGGATGTCCAGCGACAACCCAAAGACGCCGACGGGCCGCCTACAGAAGCCTCCACTTGCGACTGTTTGTGGCTGCGTGCTTTCGGCCTGCTGTTCTTTGCCAGATTCCATGGTAGAAAATACTTTCAAAAAATGTTGCATTAGCAACTCGCTAGATGACATGAAAGATGACACACTGAGGAAGGTAGCCAGCGACAAAATCTCGTCTTCAGGAGATAGTGGTGCTTCATCTCACAAATAGGAACAGTTGCGATGGTGGTTGAGGGGAGCTCCGACGATTGGGGTGCGGTGCACCCAATTCGCAGATAAATGCATTTCAGAAGAGTTAGTATAAAGCACCAATTACGAGCATGTTGGGTGTAGCGCAATCAATGCGGCTGATGTAGAGCGCGTAGCCAGTTCCCGACCCGTCAACTAGAGAAGCCAATCTGTTCCCCGAAGACGAACGCGGAAGACCCCGAGCGTGGGAAAGAAAGGAGCCTCCTTCGTTCTCACGGTCAAAGTAATCGCCGTTCGGGACTAGAAGGAGAAGGCTTACTCTGAAAAGCGTACTCTTTGTTCGACCAAGGGTTGAAAAGAGGATGTTTGAATTTGAATTGGGAGCGGAGGTTCGGGTTTGGACTCGGGCAGTCGCCTGAGGCTGCAATAAAGCGTCTCTTCACCGGACTACGGCTCTTCCTTGGCGCTGCCACCGTACACTCGAGTCATCGAAGGGACCCATTCCGAACCTCAAACATCTTCTCTCCTTAGCTAGTGTTGAAGCTAGTCGAGGAGGAGGAAATTAACTAGAAGTTTGGGTTTTTTTCTTTTTTTTCTCTCTCTTTTTTGGTGACCTAAACTAGGGAGGTTGACCAATATTCCCACTCGACCTATTGGCCGCGAGATCGAGCGGAATCGCTGCCTGGCAGCAACTGACCGAAACGGTGAAGTGTGGATTTCTGCTTGCATCGTCTGCTAGCCATGTCGTGTTTCTATGTGCGCGTACATCATGCACGCTCTAAAAGTGTGGTTTGTCCGGTCATGTAAGCGCGAGCGTAACTCCTTCTACGTGTGCCTGAAACTACGTACGGAAGCATTTGGCCTTGCTCGGCTGCTAATGCACTGTAATAAGATTGGCGAGTGCAACTTTCCAAAGTGCTGTTTATTGTCGTTGTACCCTCCATCCACCAGAATAATTCCAGAGTGGGTGCCGCTTTCTGTTTAGAGCACATCACAAAATGCTCTTAGTATCCTCCCAAACATGAGGATTATTAAATGCTGTGTGAATGGCGACTCCGTTGTAAAAAACAGGCTCTAGGCCATGCACTTGTGCGCTGTTGGTAGGTGTACAACTAGGGCACTGTAGTTTATCGATCATGTGAGGAGCCTTTAGTTGTGTTTATCTGGCCGTGATACCCCTACATAGAAATACTACTAGATTTCTATGTAAATATTACTAGTATCACATAAACTATGAGACTTCGGTACTTACACAGTACTTAAAACAATGTTACCGTGCACAAATGTTAGCTTAGATTCAAGAAGGCTTTTAAAAGCCCAGGAGATGAAAAATGATTCAGACGGGACGGCATGCATTATATATATGTCGTATAATTTCACTGGAAATTTCATGTTTTCTACATTGTTTTCAGTGTTTGTGTGGCATGGTTAGTGACCGACGAAAAGCAGCAATAATTTTTTGTCTGAAAAAAAAGAGTATGGTTATCCCATTAACCACGCCTTTGTTGTAGCACAGTTATGCATGTAATCCATCGATGAAAGCTTTCAGCTGAGCTCTTATATAAGGTTTTTATTGGCGCAAATTCATGTGGTAAACGAAGTGTTGCGCAAAGTGCCGTCAACCACTAACCTTTCCTGACTAGACTTATCATCTGTCCTACATTTCATGGTGAACAGAATGAGGGAAAAAAATATCATATGCGTATAAGGTGCGAATGGTGGTACTGAACCAATCGCACAGATATGCGGGCTTTCTATGATCTTTGTTTCTCACTTTTTTGTAGTATCCAGATGTAAATTCATAATGAAAAAATTGGAAGCACAAAGCAACCGGACACAAGAGAAGAGACAAACAAGCGCAGTGTCAATCCATCTGCAGATGAAAGAGATGTAAGTAAGTAGTTCAGTCACGCTACAGCAGTGTGCAGCAGGCAGAACACGAGCTAACCATGTACAACACAGCAAAGGTGTGATATAGTGCGAAAGCGTAAAGAAAGTCACCTAGGGCGAGAATCCCTATGAAAGGAAGAATGCGCTTTACTCACGGATAATGTTAAAACTGCATAGGTGTCATGCATTGATTCAGTTGAGAAGAGTGTAGATATTAACAGTAAGCAGTAGTCGACGCGTTTTATCCGCTGAAAATCGGCTCAGATTGCACGCAACGAAGCCCCGTTGCATGTATCTGTATATGCGCCGCCGACCGCTTATTCAGACTTGGATGGGATGGTGCTGCCACCTGTACCCGATCTCGCCGCAAATAGTCCGGTTTATACGGTAGTCACAACCGGTCATAAATGTAGATGAGCCACAAAAGTAAAAATTTTGAATTCATATGAAACAAGCCCATCAAATATGAAGAAGACCTTACATCGCTACTGGAGCTGAATGAAACACCCTTCCCAACATGCTGCAAGGAAACTGGAAAGTCTTTCTGCACATGATAGTATCGACATTTCACAGCAGAACCGTTCAAACACTGCTTCTCCGTTTCTCTCATGGGGCATTTGAAGAGAAGGCCAAAATAGATGCCATCTAGCAGGAGTGCTACACTCTGCAGGGTCGGCATGCCAGGGAAATGAACTAAACCAAGTGCACTGCCCACATGGTTCAAATAACCAGGCCTAAGATGCAAACTGATGGCTTGAGATAGAATGACACCATCAAAACAATCCAGTGGAAGCCTCATTATACAACCACTGGGGGGGAGGGACGAAGTAAACTGACGTATACACGTTGTGCCCACACACTTTTTCATCCCATCTACCAACCTAACTTTCTGTGTCCCCCTAGCATGTTTGCCTTCATCTAGAATCCAGTCAGTTCCCCTTAATGACAAGCAGTTATCCTGTTTACACGATATGTTCCCAACCGGTGTTTTTTTTTTTTTTTTGAGTTCAACTATGATATTCCTAACCCACTTACTCTCTTTCCGTCTCTTAAGGTTAAAACTATCATTCTTTCATTGCTCACAGTGTCCGCAATTTAAGTGTGAGTAAGCATATCAGACGAGTACAAAGATGAAAATTGACAAGGACACAGTGCTACTTCCACCTCAATTTAGGTTGAACCCTCTTTGTAAGCCCCCAGGTTTTGCTCCGTAGGGCAAGGGCCGGTAAGATGAAACCGTTAGAGTACACCTCTCTATTGAGGGATGGTGGTAAACTACCGTTAATAATCTGAAAATACTAGCCGATTGTGCTCCACCTCGTTTTTATTCTTATCATTTCACTCTCATGGTTACTATCTATCCTAAGTAGACAATCATTTGCTCTCAATCTATGCGTCTTGCCACCTACCACAAATCACTGTTCTCTGCCGAGACTGTTACACATTATTTTAATTTTATACATATTGTTTCGGTTCACCATAAACAGAACACTGAGAGAATTTTCAGACCTACTCTTCTACTTGCAGTGTCCAATTCAGTCATTATGACATGCAATTCATCCCATCACTTACTCATCAATACAATGTCATCAGCAAATCGCAGGTTACCAAGATACTCTCCATTAAATCTGTGGGGATCTGAGGTGCATCAATTGCATGGGCATTTTGTTTTACTGTCACTCCTTTGCCTCCTCCCATTCTCTCGTGACAGCGCATGGTGATAGATGGCACTGCAATGGCTCTCCTTGTGGCGCAGCGCACAGTCTCGTACCACGAGCGTCATGGATACCAAGTCCCGTATGCACTGGAGGTACTACCTCTCTCCTCAGACAGCACACGGTAAGGACATTTTCATTCCCCCTTTGAGAATCACCTGACTGCCTGCGTGCCTCAGTTGGCGATTGTGTTACCTCTGGTTTTGTATGATATGCCAAAAAGCAGTGCCTCGTGCTCGTGCGTGGTCGTACTACACTCAGCTGCACTTGCCAGAGGCTTATGCATGCCAGATTTGCCCTGGCTCTTGCGACCAGGCCCTGTGGTCATCACAGGAGGGCGCAGCACAGATGCGAGAGACATTTTTCTGAGCGGCGTGTCAAAGCTCACCACTGCCAGCTCCAACGCACTTCATCAATACAACACGTTCGTTGGTGATAAATACGTATTATAGCGAAAGTGCAGAGACATGAGAAGATGAAGGCGACCGACGGGGCCATGCCAGTCTCGCCGCTTTATTCCAGGGCTGAAGCAGAGCGGCGGCGGTGGCTGCCAGCAGCCGCCACGCCGAGCGCATGAGCTCGGTCTTTACTAGCACAGCTCGAGCTAAGCATGAGCTGCGAGAGAGGCCCGGCGCAGCAGCTAAGAAAATGATGATGATGATGAATGGTGATGATGATGACGCTATAGATTACTCACCCTCACAGAAATAAACCCGGAATTGAAACAATGAGAGCATACATACAAAAGGATTAGGTTCACAAAATGAAACAGACCGTGAGCAGTCTAGGTATTCAACGTTGGATGGCGCGAGGTCTTTAGGATTTTTCCGGTGGGCGGCACTGGGAGAAGTGCAGGGGTCGAAGAAGAAAGCGCCGGGTCACTGTGGTCATAGAGGAGCAGGTCCCAGGGTGACTTGGCGGGGTCTTCGAGAGCACACCTGGCCGCTCGAGCTGACGTGGTTGACCAAGGTGCCTACAGGTGGAGCAGTGGGAAGGCGCTGAAGAGCCCGCGCCGGTGATGTAGGCGAAATTCTGCGACGACCGAGCACTGAAGTGTAACAGCCGTGGCCACGTCTCCAACAGTGCACATGGCGCTGACATGGCTGTTGACAAGGAGCAGTGGGCTGGCCGTGCTGGTGCGGGTAACTGAGTCGACGGGCGTGGAAATGTCGTGCTCGAAGGACCATGCTAAACTCAATGTGTGTAGTAATGTGTACTGCACGTGATCGGTCAGCGCGTCGGGATGAGGTGAAAGAGGCTTGCGACGGGACAAAGGGCATGCCTGTGTTCGAGTTACATGCCTGCTAAAACTCGGCGGGAGGCATTCCATGGAGCATAGCAAGCGTGGATTCCGGAGGAGAGTCATTCGGCGCCCCTGGACTCGTAGAAGCACCTTCGGATGTCGGCGCACGAGGACTCGTGCACAGGTCGGCATGGCCTTAGGTGGCCTCTGTTGCAGGCGCAATAAGTGTGATTTGCTCTGTGACAGGCGGATCAGGCGCATCCTACGAAGGCGTGTCAGTCATGGTTGAAGCATCCTGCATGTTTGGTGTTTTTAGCTATGTTTAGTGAGGGGCACGAGAGTCTGCTGCAAGATACAACGAGGGCGATGCTTGTAGCTGCTGGAAGGACACGGTTACAGGAGGTGCGGGCTGTTATGCCTTTGACGTAGCTGCCACACGGTCGTGGTTATTGTAGCAGCACCCTGGAAGTTCCGCCGCAGCATGTATGAGCAGAAACTTGTGGGGGTCCTGACACTACCCTGTAAAGTTGTTTGCACCGCGTGGCATACAATTCTCGCGCAAAAACCGTATTTCGGGGTCACAGGTATTGAGTGATAAATGGTGTGTACGCGAGCGGTGATCACTGCCATCATCATCATCATGGTTGTTAGAGTAGTAGCACCAGCAGTGACCCCTAGCGGCAGGCAAGCCTTGGTGGCGGGGCGCAGGAAATAACCTGGTCTCCTCCGGCTGGTGGTGTTTGGCGCGAACGGTTGTCTCTCGCAGTGGGTCTGTCCTGGGCGGCACCGGGGGCCGCCTGCGGTAGGCCCAAGTGGTGAGTGAAGCGTTGGCCTTTTGCGTGCTTTTGTGTTATGTTGTTTGAGTGTATGGTAATATTGAGTAAGGATGTCCCAGCGTGTTGATCACGATTGATGTTATAATTCAACTGAGGATATTGTCGTTCTAAATTAGTTAAATAAATGTGTTGTTTGGTTTGTTCCAAAGGTGTCTACTGTATAAATTCTCTCCAAGAGCCTGGCGCTCTCGCCATTTCAAGATCCCACACTGGCTGCCCAACGTGGAGATCTTGAAGCATCTGATGACTGTTTTCGCGGTTCGGTACAAGCTTTTGTTAGAGCCGAGGCAGAGTAAACCTAGGGTGACTTCTCTAGCGTCGGCGCTGTAACAAAATAACCAGTTCTCATACACTAGACGGAGACGACCCGTTTATTCAGCATGGAGCCCAAGTTGTCCCTTCCTAGCGCGTGCCTATATCTCCTTCGTCCTCTTCGATAGTCTGGCCCACTCCAAGAAAATATTCTGCTACATACTCCCGGGGGCCCAAGATGACTCACACACTTCGATGAAGTCTGGACCACTCCAGGTTGTTCTGATCCGGATTATTATTCCACATCATCCCAGGGGGGCCAAGGAGAATCGTACCCACCGAGAACGCAGTTCGTGTTGAAATGCACTTGCTTTGCTACCGGGAGTGCCTGTGCACTACGGCAGTTGATTCGTGGCTGTCGTACCCCTTGCTGTTTCCAGAACCGATGCTGATGAGACGGAGGGTGTTCTTGACGTGCGTTAGGCTGATGTGCTGGGCATGCAGAATTACGAAGACACGGTGCCTGTTGTCGTGGTCTCCCAGAAGGTGGCTGGTCTGAGACGAGTTGTTCAAGTACGGCCTCCCCATGAACGGGCTGGCGCTGACGATGTCGATGCACACGGCATTGACGAGCATCGACGTACATGTTTGGCGGCTCCGCATCTTCCAAGTTCCTGCCGCCAGCAACCGCGTAGTCAGGCTGATGGCACTTTTTTCCTGAGATCGAGACACCTTGTTCCCATACAGATAGATCGTGGTGCTTGTTTAAGGCTCGTGAAGACACTTTATCGCTCCTGATGGCACCAAAACGCGACATCGAAGATATGTCTGTGTGCATTGCAGAAGGATTGCGGCTTAAAAAGAACAGTGTGCTAGACAGGCGCTGTATGCTGTCAGACGACAAGGGTCCCTGTACCATCCAGCCAAACATTGTCTCTATCGCTGTTAGCGTTTCAGTTACGCGGTTGATTTTGCCAGTGGTGACCTTCCAATAGGCGTCGAATCCTATGATGACACTGATCTCATCCGGTTGCCACGTACTCGGTTGAAAGTGGTCAGCTACGTTGTACTCCCGTTCGAGAAGTAGTTGCGAAATGTTGGAGTCGAGTGGCGGGCTTGTGACAGAGCAAATTTCAGGAATCATCAACGCTTCTAAGGTAAACGTTGAATCGTCGAACTGGCTTTGAAGCCGCAAGTTGACACGCTCGGTGCAGAGTCGCATTCGTGACTTGGATTCTACAAAAGTGACAAGAGAGACCTCTTCTTTTCACACGACAGAGCACTGAAGCATCCTCGCCAGGTCTCCACGAATGTAGGTGCTCTGACTGCCGCTGTACAGCAGTACCCGCACGAGGAGTCGGTTGTCTCGAGACTCTGCCCAAATTCGACCTGTCTGCAGCAATACGTGAGTGGACTCAACGTGGCACTGGGTGGTCGTGACCGTTCACGTGGTTAATGGGGGTGATGGAGAGAAGGCTGGCGATCCTGCGTTGGGGTGTGGATCTTTGGCTGGACGTGATAGCTATAGAGAATGGTCAGGTGGCGTCACTGGCAGGTACCACACCTAAGATTGAATGACTTCCTGCACACTCTAGCGATGTGGTTTCGTGTTCCACAGGGGAAGCAACAATTGGTGTTTTATAGCCTTGCCCGTTTCTCTTCAGCCGGTAGGTTGGCATTGCAAGCAGCGACCATGTGATCCTTGCTGTGGCAGAGTGGGCAAGCCAGTCTAACAGGCAAGGTAGACCCCGTTAAGGCAGACGCTGACGGTATGATTTCTGTGCTGTACGTTTCTTCGAATATGCGGGTTCTGGTTTCGTCTTGCGCCACACGACGAGACAATGACCGGCCCTCATCCCAAATTTCCACTTGGATGCGGAGAAACGTTAGTAAATCCTTGGCTAGCCGCGTTCGATCTTCAGGCGTTTCCGCGATGCTGGAGTCACTGTTCGATTCTTTGGACTTCTGTCTGTACATAATGGCGAGATCCTCCGGCAGACATCGCATTAGGACACGGTTTTAGACCACAGTGTACTGGTCCGGCGCAACTCCTAGGCCTTCCAAGGCACTAACGTGGAACTGCACACTATCATGCAGCAGACGAAGCCTTCGAACGTCTGACGACCTTTTCACAGGGCTTAGTGCAAGGAGATTGTCAACATGCTCGTTCACAAGCAAATCTTGGCATCCAAAACGATCCGTGAAGGTCTTGATTGCAAGGTCCTAATTTTGCTTCGCTAAACGAATGCCTTCGTGAGCTCGCTTCGCGCTCCCAGTCAAGTAGGTGAGGAGGTACTTAAATTTTTCGATGCGTGGCAGCTCGGTATTCTTATGGATGGTAGCGTCGAAATGGTCCCAAAAGACTGCCATCCACGGAGACTACCATCGAAAATTGGTATCTGTAGCTTCGGTAGTTGAACTGAATGCTGACTGTGCTCTCTCACCTGACCTGCTGCGTCGGCGGAGTTCGGAGATACGAGGTAACTAGGCCAGGACTCAGTTGCTTTAGCCTGCGTTCTGGCCGTCCTCTCACGTTCTTGAAGCCAGAACTTGGCGCGCGACACCGCGTAGAGAATTTTATCGTTGTATTCTTGTGCCATTCGTACTTCGTGGTCGAGGATTTCTTCATCTGTGTTCACAAGGATGACGTCATCGAGCTTCGACAGTGCTGCTTCTTTAAAGAGAGAGAAAGAGAAAGAGAAAACTTTATTTGCGCATAACGCGGAGCATTCCAAATGGTCGGGCCCCTATTCCAGGGCTCCGCTGGCTCTAGCCATCATCTATCCCCCTTGGACCAGCCAGCGCTGATCAACAATGGCCGAGCTGGACAGCAGCGCCTCCCATTGTTCCTCTGTGTTGTTCATGTTGTGGTGTTCTTCATTGTGATGCGTACACTCCCACGTGATGTGAAACAGAGTTGGTGTGGCCCCACAGCACGGACATATATCTTTGTATGCTGTGGGGTAGAATACATGCAGCCTGTGTAAGTTGGTGTATGTGTTTGTTTGTATTCTGCGTAATGCCACCGATTCCATTGCTGTGAGTTTCTTATGCGGTGCTGGATAGACTTTTCTATTGTCCCTGTAATACTGAAGAATTGTACGAAAGTTAGCGTCTAGGGGCGTTGGATCCTCTATTGCAGTGTGCAAGGATGCTCGGTAATTTGTGAAGCCTCGAGCCGCCTCATCCGCAAACTGGTTCCCGGTGACGCCCTCATGCCCTGGCGCCCAGATAATGGTTTGGGTGTATTCAATCGGGAAGTCTTTACGAGCTTTGGTTAGAATTTGGAAGGCCTTCATACATTTTCTACCTTTTTCGTAATTTATACATGCAGCCTTCGAATATTTGATTATTGTCATTGGGGCTTTTCGCTCACTGCCCTCCCTGCTTCTTTATCCTTCAGGAAATTCATATGGCCGGTAATCTGGGACGCATCAGGATCTGGTTGCTGCAGCAGGTCCGATAACAGTGCTAGCGCTCGGGTGACACCAGCTCTAATCGGGCCGCGCTTCTTCCGAAGATCATTAGCGGTCGCCATGGTCGTGACATTCAGAGAAATCTCCAAAGGGGCGGATCCCGGGTTTCGTGCACCAAATGTAACAAAATAACTGGTTCGCCGACGTTAGACGGAGACGACCCATTTATTCAGCATGGAGCCCAAGTTGTCCTTTCCTAGCGCGTTCCTATATCCCCTTTGTCCTCTTCGATAGTCTGGCCCGCTCCAAGAGAATATTCTGCAACATACTCCCGGGGGCCCAAGATGACTCTCACACTTCGATGAAGTCTGGACCACTCTAGGTTATTCTGATCCGGATTATTATTCAACAGGCGGTGTGCTTTGTTGAGAGCGAGGAAATCAGTTGAGGTGACGTGTTTAAACTTGTTGGCAGGTTGAGTTTAAATTGTTTTTCTGCTTGTAAGTGTTCTTTTTGTTGTTGTTGTTATTGGTTTGCAAGAACGTTGTTGAGGTGGGACGAGAGCCATGCGGTCTGCATCCTGGGGTGAGCAAAGCTTAGAGCACGTGGATTGTAGGCCAGGCCCGAAACGAGTGAGTACGGAAGCCTCGTGGATGGTCCGATTTTCTGTAAATAGTTTCTTTTATCTCTTTTGGGCTTAGGGAGCCGGGCGTCCTTGCTGTCTGGCATTGCGGCACGACACAGGGGCGTCGTACCACCATCCGGTACGGTGGACGCCGATCGCTCGGTAAGCTGCTGTGTGCGGCGAGCGATAGGGCCACCTCACAGAGTGGACGTCTCCTTGCGGCTGCCTCTTCTCCACCTAGGCTGGGTGCTGGGTGGATGCCGGTTGTTGTCGAGCGACTCATTAGGCCTAAGGCTCTGCGCAGCCGCCTGTCGCACGTGGCACAACTAGGTGGATCGTGGCGTCGAGATGTAGCACTCTGCTTCCCTCACTTTCTATCTTGCGATGCATAAATTACAAAAAGTGACCTTTGTTTTATTTTTGAGCTGGGCGTCTCGGCCGCCGTCGATGTATTAGCTAGCAGTATTGACCATCGTAGCATGTGGGCGAAATGCTCAAAGCTCCCTGCTCCATTGTTTCTGTCGAGGGTTTTGAAATGTACACAGCGGGAAGGATGGAATCAAGGGCTGGCTGTCTTCTGCCCATTGTCAGCGCCGCTGGCCAGGAATGCGATCGTAAGGTCGGGCAATGGACATGTCTGGGACCTGCACAACTGCCTGCAGTCCGGCCCCCTCGTGCTGGTCGCAATTGGAAGACGTGTCGGCACGAGGGGCGGATCATTGCGTCGACGGCAACGTTGCTGTTGCAGGACTGGTACTGAACTGAAGTCGTCGAGCCGGACAGTGCAGCAGTGTCTACCGGCGGCGGTGTTGTGGTGCACGGACATTATTAAGGGACTTGTGTTGTCATTTTTTTTGTTAGAGCTTGTGTAGCGAATTTCTTTTCTTTTCCGAATATGGTTTGATTAAGGTTGGGGCAATGTGGGGGTCCCGACACTCTCCTGTAACGTTGTTTGCACCGCATGGCGTACGTAACTCGCACAGAAGCCATATTTTGGGGTCACTGCTACCATCATCATCATGGTTGTTAGAGCAGTAGCGCCGGCAGTGACCGCTGGTGGCAGGCAAGTCTTGGTGGCGGCGCGCAGCAAATAAGCTGGTCTCTTCAGCTGGTGGCATTTGGCGCGAACGGTTGTCTTTCGCGGTAGGTCTGCCGTGGACGGCACCGCAGGCTGCCTGCGGTAGGCCCACGTGGTGAGGGAAGCGTTGACGCCGCCGCCTTTTGTGTGCTCTTGTGTTATGTTGTTTGAGTGTATGGTAATATTGATTAAGGATGTCCTAGCGTGTTGATCACGATTGATGTTATACTGATTCGGCTGACGACGTCGCTCTAAATTAGTCAAATATGTTGTTTAGTTTGTTCCGACGAGGTCTACTGTATCCATTCTCTCCAAAAACCATTCTCACTCACCATTCTAAGATCCCACAAATTTCAGCTGCGGGACACGTTGAGGTAGATAGTAGTGGCTGCTGGCGAGACGTACATATGGTCAAGACCGATGGAAGGTTGTGTTCAGCATACATAGTCGACGGCAATGTCTCCGCATTTGGTTGGCAAACAGCGGGCGAGAGGTTGTCTGTGCCAGACTCCGAGGCGTGCGGCAAGGTAGCCGTTGTGGGATCTAGTGGGGTTGCGATGTCACTTGCTGTCGATGTTGCAGAAGACGTGCAAGTGACAGGCACGTGCCACGTACCTGCGTACGTGGGCTCAGAGGGAATGCAACTCTCAGAGGAGAGTTCAGTCATAGTGGGGGTGTCTTCTACCTCGTCATCGTGGTCAGGTGCAGGATTGTATGTTCCTGCGACCGGATCAGAGGTAGTAGTCTAAGCCGGGGTAGTGAGGTCGCGATCAATGGAGGGCTGCGTACGGGTTGGTGCCGCGCGCTGCGACGCAAAGGAAAGCCTGAAATCGCGGGCCCCCTGAGGTCGGCGGTACGTGAGGCTGTAGCAGGCGAGCACCGCAGCGCAGAGATCGTCATATGGCTACGGGCTTGTGGTTGATGCGACAGTAAGATGGCGAAACTCAACCGGCAGCATGTCAAGCAAGATGGCGTGCACGAGCAGCTGTACGTGAGGCCATTCACACTGAGAATGGCATCAAGCTGCATGAGCCATGCCTGGGGTAATGTCGGGTAGAACGGCGGCACTAGCGGGCAGAGTTGTGGAAGCCTGGCAGTCAGTGGCTTGTCGAATGGATGGCGTCCTTTGGGTCACCAGTGTAGCGAGAGTAGAGAGACATGAGAACACATCGAAAGCGACCAACGGGGCCGTGCCAGTCTCACCACTTTATTCCAAGGTTGAAGCGAAGCAGCGGCGGCTGCCAGTGTTCTCTCCTCGCGCAGTTCGAGCTGCGCGAGAGGCGCGGTGCAGCAGCTAAAAAAATGATGATGGCGCTACACATATAAATACATGCTTGCGCACTGTAAATGGGCTAAAATACGCGTGAATGATTTTACCCTTCTAAGAAAGTATTGTTTTGTTACACTGCCAAAATGGGTGTAAAGAAAAACAGCGGTAAAAAGGGAAAAGAGCTTAGATGTGATGAATACATTATAAAAAGCATAGATACCAGGTGAATTTGCAATCTTCAGGCGTAAATTTGAAACTTACCAAAGAAAGACATCAAGAAACTGGGGGCATGATAAAATATATCTCTATTTGCACACTTTTGTAATTGATCTTATTGCTTGGGTACAATATAGGGTAGCAAACCAACCTCCCTGCCTTTCCTTTTTCTCTCTATATGTGCAGGCTATCAGAAAACTATTTTCCTCATAAATGGGTATGTGCAAAAGCGATTTGGTAAATCCTGTTACACACAACTTTCACTAAAAAGAAAAAGGCAACAGTTAGACAAACAAATGGCTACAAAAACAGCCACGAGACGAAGTATGTATGAGAGAATACTAGGGCAGCAAGATAGCAAGTTGGGCTAGTAAGATAACGTTCATAATTGAAAATTTGTGAGAGCAAGCGCAGTCCTTGTCAGCCTCTTCTGTCCGTTCGTTTTTCAGTGTGCTTCAGCAAAATTTTCAATTGAGAATACTAGGGAATGGAAAAGGCAATGGCAGTTGTTGAAGACCCCTAAGTGATGAAAGGCCAATGCCAACAATCATGTACCCATGTCGTGTCTGTGACTGCTTCTGGTTTAACCTCTCTGCACTGAGAATCAACAAAGAAATAACCTTGCTAAAGCCTAGCAACAAACTAGAAACAGCTTTCAGAACCACTCACGGTTCATTGTTTCAAAGCTTTCGCAGCTTAGTGCATGCTTGCTTCACTGTACTGCCACTACAAGTGGCACAACCATCGATTCGTAGCACAAAGCCACAGGCAAATCCATACCAACAAAAAGAATGTTGCAAACTTCAGCATTCACTCGCAGCTGTCCCAAGACCCATTGTGCTAGCTCTTAGTTGGAAGAAAATTTCGTCCTGGTCTGGGGATCGAACCCATAAGCAGTACCTTATCAGTGCATTACCAATCGAGTTAACGAGGATCCTAGCAATAGAAAGTGCGAGGGCAAATTGGTCAACAGCCTGAAGCACATAAACACAGAGAATCGCACGAACAAGATGAATTTTTTCTGAACAAGAAACTTTCCATTCTGATAGATCCAAGTATCTTTTCGATAAAAACAAGTGGGCATCTCTTTCATAACTTTCTTTCAGGATATTATAAAAAGCACACTAAGCGCCAGAGCCACGATTTGTAGTATAGTGCGAACAAAACTGAGCAGGCATTTTAATTAAACCAGACAATGACAATTGTGACCTGCCAGTGGGTTCAAGAGTATAGCTTGCTGGGCAAATTAAGCGTTAAGAAAGGAACAGATTGAGAGGCAGTGGGCCCTAATAAAACCATTTCACTTAATTGAACACCGTCGCTTCAGGAACTTTCAGACAATGTTACTCCGGATGACCTGCTGTCCGACACACGACCAAGCAAAAAAGTCAATGAAAAGCCCTTCTCTAGACCTCTCACCGCAAGTGGCTAATCCCAAGATAAGCACTCCTCTGAACTGTGCAGTTGGTCCAAGAAAGTAGCTGCAGAGAAGGGAACCAATTGTGATTGGGTAAAGAGATGGGTGAGCTTGACAATGATGGATACTTGGAAAACCAGTGTGTACCCAATTGAGACTAAATTTGTCGAGACACGACACAGTTTTTCCAAGTATGCAGCAAACAGATTTTAAGGCATCTGAGTCACCTCTTTGGACCAGGAGCCCTTCACAAGTTCGGGGTTGACCACTTTGTGCCAGCGCTGCTGGCACTGCACATCACTGCGGTCTGGGAAGCAGCGTGCCACAGCCACCCAGTCGTGCGTGCCCAGTTCCTGAACGCTGCGCTTGAGCAGCTCGTCCTCCTCCTTCTCCCAGCGGCCACGATTGAGCGGCTTCTGGCCGCCACTGCCTCTGCGAGGTGCAGCCGTAGTGGTGGTAGTGCGCTGCTGGCCGTGGCACGAAAACGACGACGAACTGCTGCTGCTGCCGCTGCTGCTGCTACTGTCGTCGTCCTCGTCATCCGAACTGTACGGCTCCTCCTTCACCCTGCACAGAACATGGGTGTTAAAAAAAACAGCATGCCGAGAGGGTCACCGTAGAGCTGCAAGTTAGGCTCGCATAACAGAAACAGTCCACTCTACTGAGCTGACATACAATAAAACCTCGGTGACTAGATCATTGCTTGTGTGAATTTCGGGGTAATATGAATTTTTCTGTTGTCCCGCCAAAGCACATTGGCCTGCAACGAAATGGAGACAAACCAATTTTCACCCGCAACATTTCATATGCGCAGGTGCAACCCACACTGACGTAGAAGAGCAGCAGAACCCAGGAACGGGCATGTGCACTGCGCCTGTTAGAATAGGCCATAATAGCCTCCGATATTGAGCGCGGAAATCTTGGTGCCACTAATGCACTTGTGTGTGCCTTCAGGTTTAGATGGCATTGCACCCTTTTAAATGCTTGCTTTTTTCCAACATGTCGATGCATGCTGCTCCCCCCAAGATATTGAGGTGCTTTTCAGTAGAAATCAAATACCCTTTGTTATTATGCGTCTTAAGACAAGCTTATAGGGGCTGTCAAGTCCTTCGTCGAAAAGTACAGAGAATAATTTCCAAAATCACTCAAGAGTGGTGATCCTCCCCATTTAAGAGTGGTTATCCTCCCAATTTACGATTTGAAGCAATTTTCGGAGCAGGAAAAAGTCTGTTTTGGAGCAGATTTGAAGCGTATTTGGAGCAGGAGCAACTGTGTTTCGAAGCAGATTTGGAGCAGACAAAACAGAATTTAGGATCACTTATTGCAAAACATGTCTAAATTTTCTGTGAATATTCTTACTAGTGTTCAAACTGGATATGCTGCTGCAATGTAAACAAGGAGACAAGGCAGACATCCAGAGAGCAGCCATTAATCAGGCTCTTAGCACAAAAGTGTCACATTTTAGTTTCACTGCACTGTACGAGATGTGCAAAAGTGAAGCGTTAGTGACAAGAACGGTTAGAAGTGTTCATGACAAGGTAAGCATGGCACATACTGCTACTGCGATATGATAGGTGTTATAGGCTCATTCCAAAAAATAAAACCTAATCAGAAAACCAGCAGTCTAACAATCAAACAATGCATATGAAGAAAACTCAATCATTACATGTGGGAATGTACTGTTTGCAATTTGGTTTCGTAGACAGTGCAATAAATAATAGCCACTTTACTCAATAATTACTAGAGGTGTGAGCACCCAGAACCACTTTCCTTTCAATTTAGCTAATTTTAGGGTCAGCACTTCCAGTTTTCCAGGTTCAGATAAAAAAGTATTCGAAAAACGAAACTCGCATGGTTTGAACAGCTGGTACAAGGGGTGAGGTCAGTGATCAATCTAAATATGAAAGGGGGGGGGGGGGTGCATTTATTCAAGGCCACCATGAAAGAGACGAGTCCGTTTGACAAAATGTTGGCTTTTGGACTCACCTGTTCACGAATTTTTCACATAAATATGCATTCAAGGTGTGACGGGTGGGTATTGGCCCTGCGCTACTGACATGGTTCGGGATTAACTACGGGGTTCCGCGAACACGCAAGATGACAAATGGCGACCGACTGGTTAGGTAGAAGGAGTGCTACCATTCTTCTTTTTTTTTTTTTTTTTTGAATGAGGGTGAAGGAGGTAGTCATCCCAAACATAAGGTTCTGAGCCCGCTCGCTAGCGTAGTTCTCAACAAGGGTGAGGGAATCACTTGGGAATATTTACAAACCGGGAAGATTTGTTTTACCCAACAATACTATGGTTTTACCTTTCACTGCACTAGCCTATACAGCCAGTATCGACGTCATCATGTCACCCAATCCCCTTCACTCCGAAGCTCCGAGGCGCGTGAGATGATCCCCCCCCCCCCCCACCGCTTTATAGACCGGCCGTCAAATACCCCGCCCGTCTTTCAAAAGACGCGATGGAGAAGGGGGTCCCTCAAGCACCACCAACTGCGACCTTTGATTTTACGAGCGTGGTCGTTCGCGCGCGTTATCTCGCCAGCGCGATGAGTGTTCCTGTAGCGGCCGTACTCTCTTAAGCCAGCGTTTTGTAGATTTGCGTGAGATCGAGTCCTAAAGAGCGGGCTGCCAGCCTCCCTTCGGATAGCATTGCAATTTGTTTCTATCGCATTAATCGCTTCACCCCTGCGGTGAAACTCACTTTTTTTTTTTCGACTTACGACAACACGGATTGTTCTAATTGACAGCGTTAAGGAGGCGCGAGAGCACTTGTTCTTTAATTAGGTTGAATTCGCGTCTCAATTACCTTGTGCACTGGTTTGGATTCGTCGGTTTGGAAATCAAGACGTGCGACGAGCCCTTGCACATTCGCGAGCTATACTTCGATATTTAGGCTTAACTTTGCGATAGCCATAGCGAAGAACGTTGCGCAGCCTGATTAAAGGTAGTCTACTTTTTTTTTGCGAAATGTAAAAAAATGTGACACGACCAAATTTCAATTTGCGGGAATATGAAGTTTCTAGCACGCAGGGCTGATACCTGTTGCGCATTGGCCACGGTGACTACATCACGGTACCCGGAGTGACTTTTCTACGCGTTATCCACAGTTCCATAACAAATAACAGAGGCTATCGACGACATGCTAAACTTTAAACAGAGACACACGCAGATGCGCAGACATTTTGGTTAGCAGTGTCATTATGGAAAAAGCTTCAATTGTGTTTGTTGCGACAAAAAATAGCTTTGGGCCAAAAAACGGTCCGATGCCGTGTATAAAGGCGGACTAGCGAACTTATGGCGCAGTTGGCGCAAGCCGTACTCGAGTGTGCGCAGCAAGGCGCAGAGATATGGAATTGTAGGAAAACAGCGCAATCGGCGCAGTTGGATCACCACTGCTTGTAGGGATGTAATAGTAAACCAGTAAGGTGGCATTTATTTTGTTGCGGAGAGTGTCATCATTATCGCATTCCGCCACTTTGTTTTCCACTTTGCAGGGTTTCAAAGACGACGAAAAAAACTACTACCTGTGCTTGCGCAGGTGTACTGAGGATAGTTCAGACACCTTTTTCAATTTCTCACTTGATTCTGTCACATTTGACAGCAAAATTTGTCCTTGTCCTTTTTATATAGGACACCAGGGCCGAAAAGGTTAAGGGTTCTTTGCGTGATATTGCAAAATGAAACCGCGCTCCTGTAGTCAAGAAACACATGTTCTATAAATTAAGGTTTTCTATAAAGTAGACAATCAGTACCGCATTGTGGCTATACTCCTCTTTCCTCTAGCCACGTTTCAACAGGCAAAGTATTGCAGTGGCGCAAGCGACATTTTGATTTTTGGAGCAGATTCTGGAGCAGAAAAAATGGTGCCTTGAAGCAGAAGAACTGCTAGCCTGGAGTAGCTATTGATGTTTTAGGAGCAAATCGCAAAATATTCCAAACGACTCCTGGAGTTTAATAGATCATTTAAGCCTCTTATTAACACTAATATTCATTATTATACCTATTGCACATTGAATAATCACTGCAAATTGCAAGAAACATAATAAGGCAGATAAATGGTCTTCGAACACCAAGTATTATTTGCATATTTTGCGAAAGTAGCCAGCATCGGATTCAAATAAGCTAAATGAGCTAACATTTAAAGTGATTTTCCTTGTCGCAAAAACGAGGCCATATCTGTTGAAAGTACTAAATGTAATCGATCACGTATCAAAGTCGTTATAGCAGCGGCTAGTATGACTAAGAAGTCTGGCACGCATTTCCCCAGAATAGTCCGCTTGTAGGGCACAGATATACAATTATAGCGGACATATATAGAAAATGCTAGTATGTGTACCCCTGCTAATATGATTGTACAAAGCTACTAGACAAGTTGTGCACTAGATAACAGTATACAGCTTGTTTTTGTTTTCATTTGGCCTCGCTGTACGAACACATAGTTCAACTTAATCATTTTTAATTTCCCCAGCGCCATGTCGGAGCAGGTTCTGAGGAATTACTAACGAATAATACATTTTGGAGCAGCATTTCTCTTTTGGAACGGTTAGGGGCAATTGGAGCAGCACTTACATCACTGGTATTGCTATGCAGTTTAAAACAATTGGCCCCGTATCTGCATGTTACATTGCAAATGTCCTCGAAAGACGATAGTCTTGCGCCTGGAGAGAGTGAACAAAACGTTCATTTGATGTCCTGCGCAAGAAAATCGGCGAATGGTATTCTGGAGGCGCTGTGTTACGAGCGCGCAGCGGAGGCGAACGTGCGCAACAAGTCACGTCACACGTGAGACATAAGCGCTATCTGGCAGTTATTCTGTAAAACGAAGCGCGAGCGCCCTGCGCGCCCGTCTCGGAGGTGATAAGGTGTAGAACGGCAGGTGCCACCACCGTGTTGTCTTAGCAAAGCGTTGGAAACACTTTCCTTTTCGCGCAAGCGTTGCATGGTCAGCGCAATGTGATAAACGCTACGGTCCTTAGAATTAGTTATGTATGCCTTTTCTAGTAAGAGACACACATACAGAATATTGACGTGGTTATTATGGTGCCTCAGATAAGCGCAATAATTGCTTTTAATTGACAAGCGCACAAGTATGAACGCTGAATCATGAGCAATATTGGTGGACGCTGCGGGCGGGGTCGGCCGTTTGGGGTATCGTCTGGTGCCGTTTCAAGAACCGTTAAGGGTGGACAAACAGACAAATGTACAGATGGACAGACAGACCAAAATTCTTGCGTCGAAGGCTCCCAAGAAAGACTATCATCTTTGAAAAATAATGTTTTCACACCTCATAAACCACCAATAATCTCATACGTTTTTGAACACCTTTTCGCTAACCTCCGCTGCACAGTGCCTGGTACAGAGGTATTGGGTACATAAAGTCTATGAAATCAGATGTTATACCCTTACATGTTACTGTGCTCCGATATTCAATATAAAAGTGGTAGTTTGAAAATTTAAATGTCATCACAACTACCCTAAAGAATTACCTGTCGCGTTCTCTTCGAGACCGGAAAGTTGAGCAAGACATGAATTAATCATACTTGAATAACTTTTTCTCACGAAAGAATCCGTCATGTCACGTAAAAACAAAAATCTAGAGAAAAGTTCTAAAATAAATTCGGCAGTTTTTATCTAGCCGCCCCCCTCCCCCCCAACCACTCGACTTGCGAAGGTATTTTTTTTCTGCTGGTCCTTTCATATTCTGACTGCCACACAAAAACAGCAAATACTCTGAAACTTCTCAATCTTGAGCAGCACACAGCTTGCATGAGATAGACCAGCTCGCCCGACATGAAGATCCTGCAAACGGCCGCGTCTGAGGAAATCGAGAGGTCCCGGCCTCCCCATTTGTCAACTTGATATTTCAATTACTGTATTTTCCGTTCTATAAATGTCTGGTGCCTCGACGTGTGCCCATAGGTACACGAAGATAAATCTGCGTGTGTGTCCAATGCATGCTTTCAAAAACGTCTGGCGTTTTCTGCCACTGACCATGACTGAGGTTTATTTTGCTACCTGTCATGTCACAAAACTCTCGCACGATTTTCACGAAAGCTGTAACCCTCTCCTTATCACAGCAAAAAAACAACGTCCTCAGCGTAAGCCAATAAGCACACCTCACACCCTTCCAGGCTGAACCCACGTATATCTAGAGCGTCATTAATGTTTTTGCACAGCGCGTCTAGATATCTTGGTTGATACAGCGCACACAAGACGACGAAAAAAAAAAAAGAAACACAGACAGGGGCTGACTCGCAACTAAAATTTATTTGGGAAACAACAGCATATGCACAGGTGAAGTGCAACTTAACAAGTAATAGAAAAAAACATCAACAGAAAAGCATCCAAACAAGCCGCAAGCAAAAAAAAAACAGAATAAGTAGTACATTGGTATCATCTTCTCCAGCTGCTGCAAAAATACTACGTAAAATCTGCGTCACTCACGAGATTGACGGCATCCTGACCCACTTATCCTTCGAATGTGGAATGCTTTAATCATTTCACTTGTTAACTGATTTTTATGATGCGACAGGTGAACGCATACCAAATCGCTCAAGCTTCCATTCGTAGGCCTCTAGATATATCCCAAATAAAATAGGTGATATGAGACAACACTGACCTACAAAGCAGCGCACTTGAATTATTTCTGCCAGCTGATGGTTGATAACGAGGTTAGTCGTACAGTTGTAGGCCATTTTCAAAGCACGTCGCAGGCATGTTCCGATTTTATAACCGGAACATGTCTGAGCGAGCGCCCAATTAGGAATGTGACAGAAATGTCGTGCTCCGATATATTTCATTTTAGCTTATAACCATTCTCCTTTCTAATCTAACCGTCCAATTTCCGGGCGCTGTCTTCACTATTTAGGGGCGAAGCTCCTTATGGTCAAGGGCGGTCCCGCGTCCCTCTGGAGTAGCCAGCACAGCATAGACAGACAAAGCGACGGGTGCATACACGGGCGGACACATGCACGGACGGACGCATGCACGGGCGGAAGGATGGAAGCTTCGCCCTACTCATAATCATTCATTCCATGGATATGTTGTCATTTTCTTATGTGTCGCTAATTTATTTACTTCACTAGATGCATTGCACGATCATATTAAAGGGGCCCCGCAATACTATCTTAGTACCTATTCTCTGTTTGTGGTATCGCTAGACCGATATCTGAGGATAAACTTAGCATGATATATGCGCCGATATGAAATGATTTGGTATTTTATTCACGCAATAAAGTCACTACATCGCTGCCGACCGCATCACCACGTAGTGCCTCTCGCCAGAACTTTGGGGTGGAAATGACACCGCAAAGTTGGCGCCATACGTTAGAAGCGATAGTGGTGTAGGATGAAAAAGTGAGGCTAATAATCTGTCTTTTTTTTTTCCTCTCTGCGCTTTTTCATCGAACCCTGAACAGACGCGACCACAACAAAAAAGATCACTGCGACTACAGAGAACGACAGAGACGCTAGCTGCCATTTCGCCATTGGATTTTTGGCTTGCGCGGGTCGGATGTTCATACGAAAGACCTCTCTCTCTCTCTTTTCTTCCCTCTCCTTGCTTTTAGAAGTTTGAGAGCTGTCTCTTTCCGCACGTGCGCTGTTGATGGGGTGCAGTGCATCAATGAACTTCATCGATTTACCAAGTTCCGGATCACTCGCGGACGGCCCGCGGACTCCTCGGCTCACGGGTGGCTACGTCACATGCACGTGATCTAAAAGTCTCGAGCCTGCGGGCTTGATGGTGACTGCATCCGCTGCGGCGGCTGCTATGCCTGGCTATGTCGTCTGCTCCCTCCATAGCTGAGACACAGGCCACAACGCTGACCCAATTCCAACCTAAAAAGCAGTTAGGTAATGAATTATACCTATTTCTGTTGTGATGCAACTTACTGTAGGTGAACTACTCGAGCGCGTGTCCATCGTAGACCAGCGCGGTCGTTCCACCACTGTTTCTCCTAGCGAGCATAACGTGTGTTTGCCCGGCATTCGGGAATACGCACATGTTCGACGTGGCTCAGAACACCGATGACAAGAACTGGGAGCACTAACAATGCGAAATCCAGAAACATGCGAGAAGCGGACAGAAAAGCAAAGAGAAAGCAAGAGCGCATCGAAAATTTCCCGCGTCTAACTTAAGATGGCCGCACAACATGCGCACCGCGCTGTCGTCTGCCAGCTGCCCGAAAGAAATTGTTTGGGCGGTCCCGGGCCGCCCGCAGGCAGCCAGGCACGCGAAAAACGAACATGCGCCCGAGCGATCCCGGACCAGTGGGCGGAGCTTCCAGTTGGTCCCCGAAAAAAACGAATGCGGCGTCGGCGTCCGGAGCCGTCCGGGACGTGTAAATCGATGAAGCTCATTACTGTTGTCCGTCCGGCAGCTTACCGAACAACGCACGAAGGGTCCCTCCTGGTTGTTCCCCAAGTTCCTTCCTCAGTATAAGAGGACGGCGTGATTCGGAATGTAAAAAAAACAGCAAAAAATACCTCCCTTCTACATTTTAGCTGCCACTCACGTCCCTGCGAAGCCAGGCACAAGGTCTACATTACTTTGAAAAAAAAAAAAACACACACACACAACGGACTTCAAGCTTCCCCTACGTAGGCGCTTCCAGCTTATTTCATTGGGCCAGCCATTTTACGTCATGGGCGAGTCAAGTGATCCCGTAAAAATCAAGTTGAGGGTCGGCATTATAATTCTTGTATTTTCAATTTTCTAAGTCGAATAATTTCGGACTGCGTGCCGTTATCACTGTCGTTTTTGTGGCATTAGTCTGTCTTTACTTTAGTCTACCCAACCCACAAATAAAACAGCGGGGGTTGAATAGTGTTGGAGGGCCCCTTAAAGAAACACGGGACATTTATAGTGCGCGTCTATACACTGTGTGTCGAGCTTCGAGAATTCGGCTTGGAATAACGTCAGACGTACATCAAAGCATCTATTCTGTGCCTTATTGGTAGGTGCATTATCGCGCCGCTGTTGCTTTCGATAGTCCATGGAATCATACCTTTCCATTACTGTTTGCTAATACACAGTGTTGCTTACTAAGGCTGACTTGTCGTGCCTTCTAAAAAAAAAAAAGACGAGCATAGCGGAGGCGAACGAGCGCATCGAGGCACTCGCGTGCGTGCGCGATAACACTGAGAAAGCAGCGTATTCAAACAGAAAGAAAAGAGTACTCAAGGTCGCGACGCACGCATGAGGTACTTTCGCATGAGGTAAGCGACATGAACATAATCATTGTTAAAAAAGAAAACCCTGCCATACTGTGACGACATGCAAGCGAGCCGCTAGGGCTAGTGTCTCGGTCAGTTGACGTCGTGAACGCCGCAGGGGAGAACGACATATTCAACGAGTTCCCCGCAGTTGTTCCGTGGCACTGGGTGCGTTGCTCGCAAGTAACATACCAAGTTGGAAGAAGGGGCCACGCCAGTGGTGCAATCGGCCCGACCTGCACCCCTAGCGCTAAGAGAGCCTCTGCGAGAAGAGTTGCGGGCGCATGGAGCAAGCGGGAATCATCAAAAGGTCCAGGAACCAACAGACTAGGTAAGCCCTCTTGTTCTCGCTCGAAAAAACGAAAAAAAAACGATGTAAACCTGCGTGTTCGCATGGATTCAAGACAGATTAACAAGTGCTTAACGCGCGACCATTACCAGATGCCACGGCGCGAAGATATCGAAGCGGTTCTAGTTGGGGCCAGATAATTTTCGCGCCTCGATGCGAATGCAGGTTTTCACTTAATCCCACTAGATGAGGCCACATCCTAAATTTGCACGTTCGGAACACCATATGGCCGGTACCGACTCTCAAGGCTTCCGTTCGGAATGAACAGTTTGCAAAACTCTGCAAGGCGGCTTTCATATAAGGTTTGTTTTCCAACGAAAAACTTTCGTTCACAGACTAGTCTTGTCGCTCATTGTGCTTTTACCTCCCTGAAGTGCAGTGAAGGCACGCGAGTACAACACGTATTTTTCGTATGTACCATCGCGTTGTGGACGGCATAGAATCTGTCGTTCGTGAGAAAAAGGCAAAAGCACAAAGAGCGAGAAAAACAGTCTATGAAGGAAAGCTTTTGGCTGGAAAACAAAACTTGCATGAAGTTGCCCCTGCAGATTTTCGCAAACTGCCCGCGCCAGAAGTATTAAAAAAACGCCCAACGAGCTTTTTTGACCATGTCCCAGATACAGCATCGACGACATTCTAATCTGGGGAGCAACAGAGCACGACGCACGCTTTCGAACTGTTTTGCAACGAGGCCGGTCGTAACTCTACCAAGTGCAACTTTCGGCAGACGAATTTCTCGGTGACGTTCTAACCAGCGACGGCGTCCGGCCGATTGTGGCGCACCCCCAACGCAAAGCTTCTGCGCAGTCTCATCTGAAAAGACATGGTGTTTCAATGGACCGACAAGCACGCTAGCGATGCTGAGACAGGCGCCGGTTCTCTTTGAGCGGGCGAGAGCAACTTCGCACTCCCTTCCCAGAAGCCACGCAAGAATCCCCAGTTTCTACGCGAAGCCGTGTGGCGGAGGATTTTGCCACCGCCAAGGAGCAATCCTGATTGGAAACAACCAGCGGACCAGAAGAGCCCAGGTCGTTGGCAAGCAAGCACCGCGCTCCTACCAGGTAGTCACAGAAGACAACCAGCTGCTCAGGACACGTGAACCGTTCCTGCGTGGCACAACTGGCAGCAAGGACGCAGCCGAGGGAAACCAACTTTCGCCACAAGGATCAGCCGATGCTGCACATTTACCGGTGACAGTCGACACGTCCAACACAAAAGCGGCGCCAGCTCCTCGGCGATCAGCGCAATCTGTCGACCACGTCGGTTGCGCTTTATATGCATATGCATTACCTGAATAAACGCCTTTCATTTGGTCGCATTCGCCTCTGATAAAACCAGCACCTCCTTTGCTTCACTCTTTCCTAGCTTGATCAGCCACACATGCGTCATTGGACAGGGTCCCATACCAGTCACGTCTTTCAGCACGCCGAGTTCCTGCAGTGGCTCACGGAAATCTTCTAGACGCTACGGCCTTCCAGCAACGCCACATTGCAAAAAGAAACTTTTTCATAGCATCTCCCGACGGCAAAGTCGGCAGTACGCACCGATAACCCGGTGGGGCATTAGCAGGACTGGTGGGCGCCGTGGCCAGACACGGCCGTTGAACCCACTCTTCAAGCATTCAACATATTCCGTGTTCAGACCACAACCTGTGTTTCAAACTCCGTCGCAAACTGGCCTTGGTAGGCTTGATGTCGGGAAAAGGTTCAAATGGAATTGCACTAATATGAGCAAAAAAGCATTTGATAGAAAAGCAAAGGGACAACCAGGCGTGACACAAAGCGAATCGTATAACGAGTGGGTCGTGGAATGTTCCAACCCATTACAAAAGCTTCAGGAATAATTCGTCGTCAGCCACAGCATCAAAAAATTGCCTGAAATTCCTTGCAAGTGTGTAGCAGGTACGGACCACTCTTCTCCGAAGAATGGCATAGTGAACGCCTCCACACTACACAAAAATCATTAAGGCGTAGTGGGTGCTTGTAGCAGTGGCCCAAAGAGTGTTTTAAAAGGCTCTGAAAGACCGCTCTTGGCCTGTTTTTTTTTTCTTTTTTTTATAACCAGAACACGCGAGCGTGAACTGCCAAGTCCATAAGTGCCGTATAACGCAGCACGCTGCCGAACTGAACAACACGCGCGTGCGCAACCCCGCTTCTCCTGAGCACCATTTCCAACGCCCTTTCATTTCCTTCGCGCCACCGCGGTGGTCTAGTGGCTAAGGTGCTCGGCTACTGGCCTGTAGGTTGCGGGATCCAATCCCGGCTGCATTTCCGATGGAGGCGGAAATGTGGTAGGTCTGTGTGCTCGGATTTGGGTGCACGTTCAAGAGCCCCAGGTGGTCAAAATTTCTGGAGCCCTCCACTACGGCAACTCTCATAATCATATGGTGGTTTTGGGACGTTAAACCCCACGTATCATCATTTCGTTTTCCTTTTCTGGACGCTGTCTTTAAGCTATTTGAAAAAAAAAATGTTTCTCCGCAAGGGCGAAATTGAATGCGATAGAAACAAGTTACTTTATACGACGTAAGGCTGGCAGCTCTTGGATTCGATGTCACGTAACTATACATATTGGAGAGATGCTCTTTTAACTAATTCATTGATATGAGGGGTTTAACGGTCCGAAACCACCATATGATTATGAGACACGCCGTAGTGGATGGCTCCGAAAATTTCGACCACATGGGGTTCTTTAACGTGCACCAAAATCTGAGCACACGGGCCTACAGCATTTTCGCCTCCATCGAAAATGCAGCCGGGATTCGATCTCACGATCGGCAGGTCAACAGCGGAGTACCTTAGCCACAAGACCACCACGGCAGGGCATGCTCTTCTAGCTATATCTCTTCGCGTTGAGAGCGCAATATGTATACGAGGGTTCGTGAGCCAAATAGCGGACAGCCCCGCCGCGGTGGTCTAGTGGCTAAGGTACTCGGCTGCTGACCCGCAGGTCGCGGGTTCAAATCCCGGCTGCGGCGGCTGCATTTCCGATGGAGGCGGAAATGTACGCCCGTGCGCTCAGATTTGGGTGCACGTTAAAGAACCCCAGGTGGACGAAATTTCTGGAGCCCTCCACTACGGCGTCTCTCATAATCATATGGTGGTTTTGGGACGTTAAACCCCACATATCAATCAATCAAATAGCGGGCACGCCATCAGTCTCGGCCTTACAATGAAATTTCACAGCTGTTTCTCGAGTGATGACAGCCCTGACATTTAACTTTCGATGAGACTAAAAGCACAACGCTTCACTTAGAAGCTAAACTGGGGTGCTGCGAAGCAGGTAAACCAGTTTGGCGTACAATGAAGCACCGTTTCACCCCTGCACATGACGTCAACGGGGACGTCGCTTGCTGGGCCGATCCTTCGAGTCGTCTTAGTTGAATGCAGTGGCGCGATTGAACTCGCAAGGGGGCGGGTGCCTGCAGTGTTTGGTCGAAGGAGTTTTTTTTTCTTTAGAGAATGGACATACGAGGTAAGGGGACTTACCAAGAGGAGAGGCGGCACTGGCAGCCCACGTTTGTCGGCACGGGCCGTGCTTCTTTGTCATCGCTCACCGCAGCCCCATTACACGCAGCTTCCACTAGCGGCGCCAGGCGGGAACCGCAACGCGGCGGAGCTAGGGTTTAAATGCGAAGCATTTCTTGGCTGGCATTTTTATACACGTATCTATCTGTCTGTAACGGTACGGAGTCGTCATCCAAATGGACTGGCAACATTAGGCTGTGGATGCGGTCTGAATGGCACGCTCACTAAACCACCAGCTCGACAGTTGCAAAGAGGTGTGCGTGTCAATCTTTTACACGGTGTCAGAAAATGTTCTGCAAGTCTAACTTCCGAGCCTAACTCGCACGCTGAACATGCATAGCCTGCCCCCTCCTGAAGGCTTCCGTCTGCGGATTGACTGTTTCTTCGAAGGAACGGCCTCGGACAAAGAGCGTTCGTCAGCGCAAAAAGCCGCAATCTTTTTGCACATCGCGGGACTCGAAGACGTGCAGCACAAATTATGACGTCATTGTTACAGCTTACGCTGAATATGGCACTCCAAAACAAACAAAATTTTCAAACGCTGAGTTCAGGAAAATCGATGCTCCTCCCATGTTGACGAACTACGACGGAAACGTCATACAGCAGCTGGGACTAGCGACGCTTCGGCTTCAAAGCAAGCAAGAAAATATTCAAGAAGGGCAATCAACTGTTGTTTAGCCTGAAGTCATGTGAGAAATCCGAATCGGCCTCGCCAATGTCAGCAGGACCAAGTCGGACTGGCAAGAGACTTCCCCTCATTATTTAAAAGCGTCCGTATTGTCGCTAATGGTGCGTTACTTACTGGTGGCACCAGCTGCCTTTTCGTTACGTCACCTTTATGTTAACAAAATGCCATGGGTCGTCTCTCTTGCGCCTCGTTACGTCGATGTATGCCCCCTCCCGACAGGGCCGTCATAAGTTGGTGGCAGCTGAAATAGCTATAGACCGCGCATTCCGGAGCTTCCCTCCAACCGCGGGAACCGTTCAACCTGTCCAACAAAGCAAGTTCGCCCTCTTGGAAGCCGCGTTATGAAGATATGCTGCAGTGTCAGAAATACAGAGCCGCGTCCGACGTGCAAGTACGTTCCTCCATGGGACCAGAAGCACGTCCATTACTGTAAACGATTTCTCTCGACAAAGCATCGGGGCGCGTTCCTACGGAACTGTGTAGATGTAGATGTATATGCTAAACTCATTTCTCACACCTACCCTGAGGGATCAGCCGAGAATCGAGTAGCTTACAAAAAAAAAACGAATGTATATAATTAAATACTGGCGAAAAAAAATTAAGAGAACTTGTTTTTTGTAAATTACTGTGGTCATGCGTTTCACGGAACACTTCGTCCACCTCGTCAACGAATTATATATACGAGTCGTCTCGCTTTCACAAACAGACGCAACTACCGCGTGAATAAAGTGTGGACACATACTGCGCCGAATTGATGATGATGATCCTTGTTATTCTGGCGCACACCCACAAAGGGGCCATGAACCGGGCGGCAGGATCTACCGGCTCGACAAACGCTGAAGAGAAATTTGTCCGTGACCGGCTGCTGGTAGACCCAAGGAGTCTCAAGATAACACCAGCCCGCCCTCAATGCTGTCACGAGACTTCGGAAGTGCACTTCGCAGTGGGTCGGAAGTGCACTCAAGCTCATACGACCCACTGCGAAGAGGAAAAGAGCTCAAAATATCCTTATTCTGACCAAATGAAAATTTAAATGAACGCCTCCTAAAGTCGTTTACGATAAAATGCGATGGGTTAGCAAAAAACCAGGATTGGGCTACATTTTCTCAATCCAGCCAGATAACGTACACAAGTTTCAATTTCCGAGAGATTTTCCTAAACACCGTAAAAACGTTAAGAAGTGGTCGAAATCCAGAAGAGTTGGCAAGTATGCCAATTGCAATAAAGGAGGCCGCAATGTCGAGTGGGAGTGCTCCGGAAATTCAAACATTTTCAAGGACAGGAAAAAATTCCGGGACTATCAAGGGCCTTGACTATGCATTTTTCAAATGCAAGGTCTCTGAAGGTTTTCAAGGACCTGTACGCACCCCGATATAGTAACTTTGCAAAATACTATATCAATGTAGCAGAAAAGCCGTGGACATGAGCATAACATATAAGTCATGCAGCACGTGAAATGCAAGACGTGATTTTCATGTTATCACCTGTCATTGACGTTAGTCATCTAGTACTCCCCGCCTATCTACTCGGAGTAGAGAGGGGGGAATACCAATCTCAAATCTGAGTATACCAATCTAGCGAACCGGACGATAGAACACTATGAGCGTGGCATGTAAATCTTGCTCTACATAGCGTACGCGTCATTTCTTTCATATTAACAGCTGCCATTTACCTTCGTCATACAGCCCTGTGCCCTGTTATTCCACACCAAATTCGGTATACGTCCATTTAACAAAACTACCCCGAGTGCAAACAGACAGACAGACAGACACAAGGCCGAATAGTTTTGCTAGGAAATGCTCTACATTTATTAAATGCTGAAAACTGAGCGCTCAAATGCAACACTGTTCGAATTTCTTTGACTGTTAGTACACGTTTGCGCCCGTGTGATCGAGTGAAAACTCCTTTCATAATCAGTTAAACAGCAATGATATGATTCATTTGAGCACGCAACACATTAATGTGTGCTACTTCCTAATGTCGTGAACGAGGCGGGGAGGCTGAATGAGTTTACGATACAGCCGTCGGAGGGCGCAGCCGCTCGCTGGCGCACTTCATTTGCACGCCTCGGCACACCCTGTTTCTCGCGATGAAGCATGACGTGTCCGCCACACATGGCATCGTAAACAACGAAAAATACGCAAGGACAAGCATTTTGGAGCAACCTGTGAGTAAATAGTCTAAGAAAGGCATGTAATTAAACTAAAATTAATTATTCAAAAGTAAGAATAAACAAACAGTGAAATAGAATTTATGCACACACAAAACCTTTCGATGTTTTGCGCAAAAAACTTGCTACTGTACTGGTTCCGCAGAAGCTTTGAATTGGGGGATGCCTTCGCACTTCTTTCGCATAACCACACGAAACAAGTTCTCACTTTCTTTTTAGGTATGTGCATTGGAGCGGTTAGCGAGATTTTCAGTTGACCACATGAGCATAATGCTAATTATTCAAGACGCAGCTCGGAATAAAATCGAAACAGCTATCAAGATACTAGTGTCGAACCCAGGCACGTAGCCAGAATTTTTTTTCGAGGAGGGGGGGGGGGGCACCTTTTTGAAATGCGTCATTTGTTGCTCCCTTTTCATGGCAAAGATTGGGGGGGGGGGGGGCAAGGGCCTTATGTGCCACCCCCTGGCTACGCCCCTGGTCGGATCCAAGTTCAACAGGAGACGGGTGCCCCTAACCGAGCTCCTCAATTCCCTTCAATTTTCGTTCGCGAAGAATATGCTGGAATGATATTTCCCCGCTTTTTTTCTACCCCACACATTTACTTGTTAACCATGAGCTCACCACAAAGAACGTCGTCAATGCGTGGAGCTTTCTGTGTATGCAGCAGAAATACAGCCAGACTGCCGAAGTAGTGTAGCGGTTACAATGCTCGGCTGCTGACCCGAAGAACACGGGTTAAATCCCCACCACGGCGGATGCATTTCGATGGAGGCGAAACGCCAGAGGTCTGTGTGCTGTACAACGGATGCACATTAAAGAACACCACACGATTTCCCGAGCCCTCTAGTATGATGTTCCTATAAATTGTGGTCTTGGGGACCTAATACCTCAGATGTTATCAGGAATACAATGAGGTGGGCCTCTTTCCAATTTAACAAATCCGGTAAAGGCGGCTTTGAAGTGGTAAAAAAAAAAGGGGGGGGGGGGCATGTTTCTTTCTTCTTTTTCATTATCCCTCTGGCACTAACCAATCGAGCATTCCAGTCTTTATTCATCAAATGAAACACCCGCCTTCATATAAGTGCATGTATGCAGGTGTTGGGGGTGAGCTTCGATGGTAGGCGACCAAACGAAATGGAGGAACAACTTTTGGTGGACCTCACATGTCACAATGCTCAAAATCTAGCATTGCATGAACTCGATTATCACGCTACGTGTGAGATCTACCAAAATTATCTCCTGCATTTTCTTTAAGTGTGTTGATTTGATTGATTTGTGGGGTTTAACGTCCCAAAATCACCATTTGATTATGAGAGACGCCGTAGTGGAGGGCTCCGGAAATTTTGACCACCTGGGGTTCTTTAACGTGCACCCAAATCTGAGTACACGGGCCTACAACATTTCCGCCTCCATCGGAAATGCAGCCGCCGAAGCCGGGAATCGAACCCGCGACCTGCGGGTCAGCAGCCGAGTACCTTAGCCACTAGACCACCGCGGCGGGGCGATTTAGTGTGTGTGTGTGTGTACCCCTGAGTTACTTGACAAGTTTATCACATTCAGTGCTCACGCGAGAAATGGACTCAGGCACCGAAATGCACGATGTTATCTCATAATTGCTACACACGCTAAACCGCATATGCAAGTTTCATCGAATAAACTGCACGCTACGGTACTCGCAACGCACGCATCGCTCAAGTATAAAGTCATAGTTATGTACGTGTAACACTTATTCAATCACTATCAAAGCGGCTATAGCCAACACCGCCACCACAATTGACATATTGCCCTGACATCACTACTAAAATCCTTTTCCGCACAATCTTCAACCTTCGGTGGTGCTCTCTGATAAGTCATTCCGGATGTGCAATTCTCATTCTTTGAGTCCATTGAAATTTGCGGAAAAACAGGCATCTGATGTCATTCTTTGAATGTGTATGTGCACATATCCAGCATTCTAAGGCCTGACGGGGTATGTGGGTATGGGCCACACGTGACTGAGAGAAAGGATTTCACGACGTACGCAACACGAATATCACGTTACACATTTCGTGACCTGCCACTCGACTTCGTCATACACTCACGTACTCATTTGGTAACTTTCGTTTACACCAGGTTAAGCAGAAGACAACTACAGCACTCGGACGTACGTAGGCGGTTAGATGAGCGATAGGTAAACACTCAAAGCACATTTGTTCGCAATTTGAGCGCTTCAAAGAAACACAGTGCATTTAAAACTGCATTGTGAAGAAAATTCCATGTCAAGACAGAAGAAACTACGTGCACAGCGAAAAATGCGTAGGTCTGCCAGCACCCAGCTGCATATGCGGTTCTATAGAAGACTTTTCATATGGTCCGCAAAAATATAATTTTCACTGTCTACCATATTGATCAGTCTCCGAGATAACACTGAGCATTCCAATCTCGTGCTAAATTTATGAGGTAGTATTCTGAGACAATGACCCTGTTGCACTGCCCCACCAGCTGCCCCCGCAATCAACCTCTGCTTGCTAACGGGCCATTAACAAACTGTGCCGCCACGCGGTGCAAAACATGCGGTTTTTCCGCCGCTGTTAGAGAAAGCGGGCGTTCACGACACTAAGAAAACCATTCTAGCCACTGCAGTTCCAGTGACTTTATATCAATATCATTACACAGATACATTTTTTTTTGTCGCTGGTTACGTGGTGAGAGAACACCTATACATTTTAGAGAATGGAAACTGTACTTTTGGGCTGTTGTATCAAAACAAGGTAACGGCGCCGTGCTGAACTGCAATACCGCGAGGCGAGATAACGTTGCTAGTACTACGATCATCATTAGACAGAGTCGTTTTTTTTTTTTTTTGCTGCTGGTTGACTGGCCCACTACTTATTTACACTGCTCGGTCCCTGTGAGATTTTGTTCTTTCTTCTTGCTAAATCGTGGTTCGCTTGTCTAATTATCGCCAGGTGACCTAACTGGCCTCGACTCTCAAAAACACGTCAATCAAGTAAGCATCGTTTATTGCGAGTGGCCAAGCTGGTACAACCGAGCTGTACAGTCCAGTTTTAACAAAACAAGTCATTCATACATATCCGAAGCTTTCAACTTATGTCTAAGAATATCCAGATCGCTGAATGAACATCGCTTTCATTCAGTTGCAGCATTTAATAGCGTGGCTTCAGTACAAGGGTCTGATTCTGCCGTCAGCTATGTGGCGCTAGCCAAGTAGTGTTAATCTTGAAGTGAAGTGAACGCATGACGTGGAATCGGGAACGAAGTTTGCACATTGCCGACAGATAGCTCGCACACTGAGAGCAATAAATCTTTGCTAAATTTGTTATGTAAACAATCGCGGATGCACGCAGTTCCGAATCTTTCTCACTCTGCGATGTTATCTTGAGTACTTTATAATTGGGCAATGTCGGCTTGTGTCAACAGGGTAGGCATGAGTTTTTAATGCTCGGCCGTGAGCCTATATCATAGGTAATATGTATTTAGGTGAGAGGTGTAAAAAATATTTTAGGCTTGTCACGTTCGCCGTTATAGTTAAGTTACACAGTTACTACAGCTAGAATTACTCGTTCAAAGTGATGATCGGTCTGCTGAATGTGCAGCAAACATGTATGCTAAGTGAACAGAGTCATGAGGTGAGTGCTTAAAAATTGAAGAGGCACAATTCAAAGAAAATAAGCCTTAGGCATGCATTGTACATTTTTTATGTTTGCACACCTTTGTTGGTGCTCACACAGTGTACTAAACGAATGCTCGGCTCTGAGCACAATCTCTTTTGCGCATAAACATGTCGATAGAACTTGAGCACTCTGTTGCAGACAAGCACTCCTGAAACCAATTGGTGGCACATGATGTGAATCTGTCCGAATACTGGATCAATAAATGTCACATTTATTACACACTTGTTATTGTGTTCACTTTTTTAGTATACTGGTGCTTGGAAGCTGAAGTTCTTTTTTCCCTGCTACTTTAAAGGTTTCGATCTGAAATATCTACTATCTTGCAGTGTGGTTGTGGATAAGTCAAGATCATGTATGATTGAACAACCTCTGCGATTTTCTAGATTTTTTTCATGACAGTAGTGCACAGAATTTCACTTCGTAGTGGTAGACACTATAGCTATGACAAGTTGATTTAACCAGAAGCAGATGTGCTCGAAGAAATCTGGGGCGTTTCTCTGCTATAAAAAAAAAAGCACTACCACATCCAATGAACACAATCTCGTTCATCACGACAGCGTTCACGTGCTTGATAAAGCTGTGCTGCAAGTGCTCATCATCATTACAATTTATTATTTGAAGGAGCCTATTCAACGTGCGCAAAGGCTAATGCAATTGAATGCAGCCTTATGAGCTTCAGTGCATCTTTTTGTAAAACTGTGTGATGTAAACACAGTTAAGACAAAACAGCGATTGGCCCTTAAAGATAGCACCCTGAAGGCAAAGACACATTAGCTATTAGAAAGGCAATAGTCTGTGTGCATGTGTGCCTGCATGTGTGTGCACACAGGGATATCACTGTTGCGTTCTGGTTGTTTAGCAAAATGAACAAAAATTTCGTCAGAAAGCTTTCACTTAATGTACATGACACTTACACGCATTCTATCAAAAACTTCAATCGACCCTTACCAGTCTTTTGGGACCCGTGCCACACCCACGTCGGGACTGTCGGGCCAGTGCGATCAGCCATACTTTGCACTATTTTATTAAGCCGCGCCGACTTCAACTTGATGAAGTGCTTATCAAACAGTAAAAGCAAGCGCACTACCTGAAGCAGTATGTTTTGTGCAGCGCATCCCTTAAATTATATCGGTGATGTGGGACGCTGACACTCATATTTTGCGTTTGTTCAGGTATCTAAGGCTATCTGAGGCGTTCGCTTTCACAACTTGTATTGTGTCGTCAGTACTGTGGTCGGAAGTGCGCCAGCAACGTTGCAAGTTGGTGATGATGAAGTGATAGAGACATCCAAAAACTAGACAAATCCGGCTTGATGAAATCAAGCATGGCAAACTAAGTACAATCTTGTGAATATAGTGAATGCAAAAAACACTGCTGTAATACAGAAATAGTATGTACAATGATTTCTGTTGACTGGTTACTCTAGAACAATAAATGTTGCTTGGTCCAAATAGGCATAGATGAGGCATTTCAATTTTAAAACAATTACTTTTCCGGCACAATGAGGAACTGAGAAAGTAACGCATAGGCCCACACTGTGAGTGTTGTGTTGAGGAGCATCTTCCTCTTCACGTGAAGGAGACCTATCGCTGCTGAAGTCGAAGTGCTGCCTTTTGCATGCGTGCCTGCTAATTCAGCATCGCCATACTGTAGAGTCGCTGTCTCCACACGCGCTTCAGATGCAGTTGGACCTTCTGGCCCCCATTGCTTCCGAGAAGTCGGCAGTAGAGCCAGCCCATTTCGCAGCGTTTTTGGTTTTTTTCTTGATGCACGCTTCAGGTATTTCGGGCGGCTGGTAAAATGGCAGGCACAGCATCCAAAGTAAGCAAAGATTTCTCTGGTGCGTGCAACAGGACATTTCCCTTGTATTCTACATGATATGTGGCAGAGATTGCTTTGTCCGGGATCGATCCGTGCACACATGGTCAGTAGACTGTAAGGCTCAGTCAGCTTTTGGAATTGCTTGTCGCCACTTATCCAAGCACTCTGGTTCACCTGGAGCCTTGAAAAGCGACACACTTTGTATAATTTCGATACCCTGACGCAATTTTGGACAAAACACAACTTGCCCGTTTCAAGGAGCAGCTAGAAACAAGGCGGCTGATCCGAGTTATTATGCAGCGTCGAGGTATACGTGCAATCAATCACAAGGTGCAAATCAGCAAAAAAAAAAAGAACTAACAAGGCTGACAGGCACAAGGCAACGAGTTTATAAGTCACGAAATCCCGCCCACACAAAGCTTTCAGGAAAGTGTTCTCTTGCGAGCAAATTTCAGAATGAACACTGCGCGAATACATGGTGCTCCATACAGTAGAGCCATCTCAATTTGCATGACGGGAAACTACTCATAGCCTAAACGGGCCCTGCAAAACTTTTTGAGCATGGTCGGCAAGCGCTGCCGATCGGTAGTAGAGGCTCCCGACAACAAGCGCTGCACGCGGCCTCGAATTCACAATAAATTATCAAAGTCAGCTAAAAATTGCTTTTTTTTTTGACAAATCAGGCAATATACCCAAAAATTACACGTAGCATGCCCATCTATCAGCTATTGGGTGATTTGAACATGGCGTGCTCGCTCGTTACAAAGATCGCTGTGGGAGGCCGCTACTTGTCCTGAAAAAGCCGTGTATTTGAAGAAAAAAAAAGAACAAAGTACTCAAGGTCCCAAGGCGGGCATGACGTTTTCTGTGGCCTTGCCATCTTTCCCTGCTTAGCTTTCAGCGCTTTCGTCGGGACGAGAGAAGAAAGATTGCAACTGCAAGCCTTTGTAACTCCACTCGCACTGGACAGAGTCGTGAAATGTTTGCGGCGTTGAATTCGTGAGGCAATAAGCTCTTTTAGTGAATTCATTTCATGGTTACTTGAAAGTGTTTCAGGGCCCCTTTAAGAACGTCAGCAAACACAACTTGCTTGCGTCCTCTCCTTACAGGGAGCGACGAGTGTCAGCACCTAAGCACCTAACTTATTCTTGTACCGATACCGAGACCAATGTTACTGACATCAGTACGCACCTCCGCGTCAGCATCATCATCGAAATGAGCGAGAACGGGCGATAATTGCATGCGCTGTCGCAGTTTAGCAAAAGCTGCTTGTTGCTCGTATTCCCAGACAAATGGTGTGTCATCTGTTAAAAGCCATGAATGAACCTGCAATAGTAGGCAGACAAACCGAGGAAGCGCCAGACGGCCTTCTTATCGACAGGAGCTGGTAATTCAGTAACAGCGGCAAGCCTGTCTGAATCAGGCCTGACTCATTTGGCGCTAACTACATATTTGAGAAATTCAAGTTTTTCATAACCAAAGTGGCACTTCCGTGGCTTTAGTGTGAGGTCTGCCGATTGGATAGCCTTCAATGCGCTGCGCAGGCGGTGAAGGTCTTGCTCAAACGTGGCAGAAATGACCACCACATCATCAAGGTTCATGAATAACATTAAATATTATTTGTAACATCATGTTTCATTAAAACAGAGTGGCAACAGACATGCAGGTCGTCACTCTGGCGTGCCACAGACTTGCGTTGCGGACTTCCGAAAGCTTGGAAGTGCATCTTGGAGTGCCCGTCTTTAAACTAAGGCCCCCACATGGGGTGATTTTCAGATATTGAAGGTGAGGTGCGGGGTGAACTAAATATTTGCACATTTCGCTCGTTCGTAAAACGTCCAGGCATGTTAGTACTGGGGTGCAAAGTACCGGATAAGAGAAACACTTGAATCGAACCACACAAAAGAACAAGCTGGGTTCAGCAGAGGCTACCCTATTAGACACCACATTCATGTGACAAATCAGATAACGGAGAAAACTGCTCAATACAACAAACCTCTTTATTTAGCCTTCAAGACTGTGAAAAGGCATTCGACTAAGTAGAGATATCTGCTATTTTTAAAAGCACTAGATCGCCAAGCCATACCGAAGTCCTGTGTCAATACCATAGCCAACATGAACAAAGACTCCACAAGAAAATTGGTTAAATTGCAATCAACAAAGGAGTTTGACGTAGGAGAGACAATATCCCCATTGTCATTCACCACGTGCTTAGAGGAAGTGTTTCAACAGCAAGACTAGGATCAAGGGAGAATAGCTCGCCAATCCATGATTCATTAACCCTTTACTGCCGCATCCCGCGAATTCGCGACATACTGAAAAACTTCGAGCAAGTCATGAAATGCATGGCATCTTCAATGCCGGCTGTCAAGTACTTATGGGACATGTAGCTTTCAGCATGAAAAATCTAGAGCTATCTCGTCCAAGGTATTTTACACTAGAACCAATTGTTTTTGAGCAGAAAGCGCGTACAACAGCTCTCACTTCGCTTTTCTTGCCTTGGTGATGCCAGTTCCATCTTCAATTATTTTGTTTTGTTTATTTGATGTGCGCCCCTGCGCGGTGGTCTAGTGGCTAAGGTACTTGGCTGCTAACTCACAGGTCGCAGGATCGAATCCCGGCTGCAGCAGCTGATTTTCGATGGAGGCAAAAATACTGTAGGCCCATGTGCTGAGTTTAGGGTGCACGTTAAAGAACCCCAGGTGGTCGAAATTTCTGGAGTCTTCCACTGCGGCGTCTCTCATAATCATATGGTGGTGTTGGCCCGTTAGACCCTACATGTCAATAATTCAATCATTTATTTGGTGTGTGCACAGTCAAGAGGTGGCACACAATATGTTATGCAGTTCTGAAGTATGTTTTTTGTTGCAAGGTCCTCACTTCTGTGGCATATGGAGAATTCACGACATACATAGAAGTATGTATTAAAGTTGCACTTTAGATAATTTAACTGTGGAATAATTCAAAAGTTTCTATTGAAATTTTTTATTTTGTTCCACAATATCATGATTCAGATACTAAAGGGTTGTTAGCAATAGCAATCAATGGCAAAAGATTATTGAGGTATTAAACTGAGAAAGTATTAGAGCAGGTCTAAAGGTGAATATTATGAAAAGAAAGACAATGCTGAATAGGCTGGACCAACGGAAAGAGTTCAAGATGGAAAACTGTATGTTTCAGTGTATGCAAGAATATGTATACCTCGATCAACTACTAACGAAAAAGCTTAATCCCGAAAAAGGAATTCACCACAGAATGCCGATGGGGTGGAGCAGGCATTCCTTATGTGCTCATAGACCCACGCAGCTGAACACTTTGACGATGCTATTGGTTTTCACGATGACTGTTTATGCCTATGTGCTTCATGATTGGCGAGCCTTTTAACCCAAAGTGCCGTTAACATGTTTTGATGCTCAGTGTGATTTTACCCTTCTGTTGCGTGATATGGGATGCATTAAAAAGAATTCACACTACACAACACTCATATAAAGATGTTTTTTTCCCCCACCTTGTAGATTTAAAGGCATAAATTTTTTTACTGATCGTTTCTTTTTCATCAAATGAAAGGCCAAGCCCCCGAGAGTCTAGGAAATGTACCGGTAAGCATAAGTGCACCCTAAAGAATTAATTACAGCATGCTTTTAATAAAAGCTAGTTTGGGTTCCTATGACACCACGTCATGGTGTGAGCAATGCCACCAGGCGGTAGTGTATGCAAACGCAAGATTCCGTGACGTAACCTCATCAGTGTGCCACTTCTACGATCGTCTGCTTCTAGAGCTACTGTACATGCTACCTATAACTAGCGTATACTGTAACGTATATGGTAGCATATGCAGTGACTATCTGCTTTGTCTGCTGCACGCCACACGTGTGGCAACTGCCATGACAGGGGGGTACAACGTTGGAATGGCATCACTTTTAAGGCGCAGGTTCTTCGTCGGCAATCCAAAGTCGGTCAGCAACAGCGTATTAAGCGTGTGCTCGTCCAGAGTGAAGTGCAGCCGAGTAAGCTCCACTTGGTCGGCCTCCTGTCTCCGCTTTGGCCGTGGTGCACGAAGTTGACCACGCTTGTCAACGCTAGATTGGACAGGAATCGGTGGAACTTACGCATATTGTCCCCTGTTTCACTGGCACAAGACTTCATGGGGCAAAATATTAGTGCCATGAAGACAAATTCGAAATCAAACGACTTATTCGCCCCTAATGAAAGTATATCTTATTCACATGCACGTACACAATATTTCCTGACTCCCCTAGCTCCCTTCACAGGTATGCTGAATGACAGTGACCTCGCGACCGTGGGGCGCGAGCAGACGATCAAGAAGGTGACGTGCAAGCTGTTATTTTTTGTTTTAGTGCTTATCACAACAAGCCAGACTGTTGCGTGAAGTCACCAGGATTAGTACTGTAGCTTGACGTCAAGTTAGCGTATTTCAGTAAAACTGGCGTATTTCTGGTATTTCTGTGAAATAGGTTCTTAATGCTATAGCATTAAAAACATAGCAGTCAGTCCAAGCACATACACATTCTGCTCACTGTGATTAATAAAATAAATTGAATAACTACTCCAGAAACGCCTGTAACTGCCGAAAGACAATGGCAGCTCTTAAACGATTTTCTAAATCGATCAATACACAGTTCACCTTTGCAGAAAGTCATATATAAAGGCGTTACACATGATAACCCCGAAAGTGTTGCTGATGCTTTCAGTAATTATTTTTTCGAAATTTTTAGTGAGAAACATAGCAGTTCTTGTTGTAATCTACAACGTTCTAATCATTCTTTTTTTCTTTTCCCCGTGAGCCCTGATGATGTTTCTACAGCAATCAAAAGTCTCAAAGAAACCGGCCCTGGTATAAATAAAATCTCAGCACGACACTTAAAACTTGCAGTAGACATTATTTCTGAACCACTTTCTATAATTATAAACCTTGCGTTCAAGCATGGCAGTTTCCCTACTTCTCTAAAAATAGCTAAAGTCCTTCCGATCTTTAAAAAGGGCAACAAGCAATCTATTTCTAACTATCGCCCCATCTGTATTCTTTCTTCCCTGAGCAAAGTCATCGAAAAACTGTTAATAACTCGGCTAAACAAATACCTTAATAAATTTAATATACTGAAGCCCTGTCAATTTGGCTTTCGCGCTGGAAGTTCTACTAACCTTGCTATTCTTTCCCTATCAGACTTCATCAAACACTCCATAGACGCAGGATTTGTAGTAGGGTCAGTTTTCCTAGACTTCACAAAGGCATTCGATACCATTAATCATGTCATATTATCCAAGAAACTCTAATCATACGGTATTACAGGTCCATCCCTCAAATTTTTAAACAGTTACCTCCTTAACAGAAAGCATACTGTTTACATATCGGGCTCATTTTCTTCTACTAAAACAATAAATCAAGGGGTTCCTCAAGGGTCATCACTGGGTCCGTTACTTTTTTTTTACTTTACATTAATGACCTTCCTGACATTATACACATGACATGGCTCACTACATTTTATATGCTGATGATACTACCATTTCCATTGCTGATAGATGTATTGACAACATCACTAATAAATTAAATGCTGTACTTTGTAGCGTGTCAAAATGGTGCAAGGAAAATTTCTTAATTATTAATCCAAATAAATCTAAGTTTATGGTTTTTAGATCAGCTCAACGCAAGTTAACTTCCTCACCACAGCTCACAGTTGACTCTCATGTGATTAATATCAGCGACAGTGTATCTTTTCTTGGCGTTCACCTCGAAGCTAACCTTAACTTCACTCTCCATATTGCTCACATTAGAAAAACGGCAGCATTCGGCATTCGCGCATTACTCAAAGCTCGCTCATACTTTTCTCATAAAGAACTCCGAGTTCACTTTACTTCGCATTCGTTCATTCTCATATCACTTATGGCATCGCATCATGGGGGAATACTTACCAGTGTCATGTTTCATCCGTACAACATTTACAAAATCGAGCAATTCGCGCTATTTTTAACTGTTCTCGCAACAGTAGCGCCGCTCCCCTTCTTCAAAGCAATAAAATATTAACTGTTAGCCATCTATTCAGGTTTAATCTAATTATGTTTCTGCATAAACAAATAAGAAATCAACTTTCTGCTAATTTCATTGATCCTAAGATGTTAGTTAATACTAACACAACCAGGTTTGCGGCTAATAATAACTTTTTACTTCCTAAGGTTCGTACTAACTATGGTAAATCATCTTCTCTCTTCTGTACCATCACCATATGGAATAATTTGCCCACTTCGCTAAAACGCAAAGTTTATTTATTTTTATTTAAAAACTCATTAAAAGAGTACCTGTTAAATAGTTGATCTATCTTCTTTGTGTTGTTTTATACTGTATTATTTGTTTTTTTATACCATGCCTTTTTGTTTTCATTCTGCTTTATATAATTTTGTTTCCACGATTCTAACAGCTGCTTGTGCTTTTATTATTTGTAATCATCACCGAGGGTCCCGTTGCGGTCTTGTACTTTGGGACCCTCGTCTGTATATTTTACTCCCTGTAACATCCTTTTATGACATAATAAACTGATTGATTGATTGAAAGTATTAAGTTTCTCTGACACCAAAGCAGCGTGAAGACAAAGTTAGCCGACCGTCAGAGAGGAATGCCAAGAAACTGAGCGGGACTATTTCTTTATTCGTAGAATCAATTGGCTGCCGCCCTTTGGTCACCTGGGCTGCGCCTCTTTAGTCTTTTTAAGTTCAACCAACACACTGGTGATACTTAATTATACGAGACAGACTCCTCGAAGAAGCCTTGCACATAGTATAAACTTAAAATTCTTTTTCACCAACACGACGTCTTGGTGTATGCTTGGCACAAATTGTGAGGCTCGAGCCTAAATGTGGCATGTTTCACCTCTCGGCAGACCTACGCACAATTGGCACAGTTATCCCATTGCTGAAGAGACCAACTCCTCCAAAGATGTTTTTGACAAATATATCTCATGTTCTCATCCCTTTCAAGAAAAATGACCCAACTAGTTTATGAGCACTCAATACTTATACCCGAAGGCACTGTATCAAAAGGCCCTATGAAGGGCACAGATTTTGTGAAATATTGGTGCTATAGAGCAACATGTTCCAAGATGCTCCATCTAGCCAAAAGGACTCACTCAGACCCAGAAGGATCCATGAGTCTGAGTAAGTCCGGTTAAGTAATGTTTTGGTAAGTTTGAGTCAGAGAAGGTTCGATTGAAAAAACTTTTTGCGGGTGTCAGTCCAAGCGAGTCCGAGTCAGTAAAATTTTGACGAGTCTGAGTCCAAATGAGCCCTTCGTGCAAAATATATTTAATCAGTGAGCTCAGGACATGCACTGTACTTGCAACTAAACTTCTTATGGAAAAGCACCCTTTATATGCAGCTAGCATCGTCACGCAAAAAAATTGTTGCAGAGGGTGCGAAGCAAACCACATCAAGAAGATAATAGCAGCAAGGCAGCAATTGGGCAGGTGATAAACATAGACAGCAATAAACACATAATGAAATGATGGCATACACATGTTGATAAGGTACTCAGGTTTTTTTTTTTCTTTTTTTGGGGGTCACAGATGCTCGATTGATGCATTTATCTTTTAGTCTGGAGATGTGGAAGGTTTCACTTGTATTGTGGAAGGAGAGTGATATCATTAAAATGTGAATTACATCCACACGAAAAACAAAGATTATAGGTGGTGGCGTTAGAGGGGGAGAGTGAGCATTGATGCCCGTGTTGATGCACCTTCTACTCTGACGCATACATTGCCACACAATAAAGGTATCATGTACACACACTTTAACTTGCAAGGCATGAACTCATTCACGTGTTAAGTTGTACATAAATATTTTGGAGATGAACCTGATTTTTTTTTTCACAATAAGTGGACAAATCCTTCCAAGTTTCCGAAAGGCAATAAAACTGTCAACCTGGTACCTGAAGGAAATTTTTTTTAATCCATGAGAAAAGTGATGCAAGTACACCGAAGCGGAGAATTCATTCATGCGGGTTTTGTGCTCTTCACAAGCTCCAGTGCGGCCCCTTTTGTTTACCCATATGATGAACTTGCTACATGCGGTGGTTATCAAAGAATTGTCGTATCTTGCCTCCTTCAACCTGAGAAGCTGGCTGCTGATACTGTCTCTTACTTGAATGGACAAGAAAGGACACTCTTTAAAAAGTGTCTCTGTATGGGGACATAAAAGAGAAACAATTAGTTGTTTTAGATTGATAAACTGCACTTTGAGAACTCTAATGTCATAAATTTCACTGTCATGAGCTCATTTTTAGCAGAGAAAATGAAGGTTGAAGTGTCATCGTTAAATTTTGCGCTATAATCTCCGCACAAGAGGTAAGAAATTCCACAATGTAATTTCCATATTTTCACGACAATAGCTCGATGAAATTATCTGAGACTGCGTCTTCTAAGTCTATGGCTCCCACAGATTTCAATGTACTTCATTTTTATCGATTGGAAGCTATGTAGGACCCAGTAGATGTCTTCAAAAGTTGATGACGTCACAGTGTGTGGTGCGGGAATCTCAAGGTGGCAGCACCACTCGCATTTTCTTTTCACAAGTTTTCTCACTTACCAAGTGCCGTGTAGTAGTAAGAGTGCTGTCTTTAGAATTGGGAAATTGTACTTAACTAATAGGCGAAAAAGCTCATAGCCCTTTAGTGTCCCTTTAAAAGTGCCAGACACTTATAATCTTGAAGTGCCCGTTTTTTCTTTAAATAAGAGCTCCTTGAGTTTTTTGTAATATCATGTGCATGAGCAGAAATCAGCTTGCTATTTCCACACTGTGTTCCATGTTAGATTACACATTGCGTCCTCCTGTATAAACTGCATAAACAGCGAGCACTGGCCACTGCACTATAGTCGGTCACGACTTAGATGTGTCGCAAGTGCACTTGTTTGCAGGACACGGTGATACGGTCTCCGCTAACAGTCTTGACTACACATTCAACAATGTGACCTGCATCGTAGAGAGCCTCGATCTAAATGACACACCGTGACGTTTCGTAAGCGTTATCTACATATTATAGGTGCTGCAGAAAGATTTGCTCCCAAAATATCAAAGAAACTCTTGAACTATTATCATCACAAGGAGGAAAGTGGGAATAACACGTTCACACAGTTTCTTACCAACACTGCAGTCGGTTGTATCTGTGCACTTGCCAGCCATATAGGGGATTCCCTGGTGCTGTTGTTTCAGCCTTAACTATAGAAAGTTATATATATATATATTTTTTTTCACATTCGAAGCGAATCGTGATGTGGTCGATTAATTTTGCATCTATTTCGAATCACATATTATATTAAAAAAATAGCTGCAGTTGTCACTAAAAGAATGACCCCCCCACCCATTTGCGAATGCCTATTTTTCATTTTACACACACACACACACACACACACACACACACACGCACATGCACTCGAACAGAGAAATTCGGCATCTTATGCGCTATAAAGGTTGTGAACAGCACTTTATGGGAAAAAAGAAAAACAGTGCACGAACAGGCAGGACAAAAATATGTAAGACAATACAAGTGCCGACTCTCATGTGGTGATTCATTAGAGTATACAGAAACTGTCACAACAAACATGTACAGAGGAGCTCGTGAGGGAATACAACGACGCAAATAAGAAAAGTTCACGTTGAAAAACTGTGTAGGCACAAAAAGAGAGCAATTAAGACAACAGATTTTTCTTTTAAGTGTGATTCGAATCATATTGAAAATCATTCGACGAAACGACAATTCGCTCTGAACCTGAAATTTAATATTCACACAAGCCTACTAATCAATACGCTATAGTGTGCCAGTTGGTGCACCGTTATCTCATAAAAGACGTGGCGCAAACTTGAAATGAAGAACGAAAGAGAATGTGGCGCTCTTCCTGTCTCTTCTTCATCCCAGATTTTAAGCCGCGTCTTTCATGTAACAATGCACCAACTGGCCCAAAATAGCGTACTGATAGTGCAAATAGTACATTTCATGTTCAAAGTGAATCACGATTTAGTCATATGATTCTTTAAATATAATTCGAAGCACACATTAAAAAAAATGTGTTGTCCGATTTGCTATCTTGTCGCGCTTGTAGCTTTGTCAACATCAACTTTTCTTATTAGTGTCATTGTGTTCCTTCACCATCTCCTCTGAACAAGTTTGCCATGACTGTGTCTGTATATTCTAATATATCACCAGTTCAGAGTCAGCATTTAGGTTGCCTTACATATTTCCGTCCCATCCGTTTGTGCACTGTCTTTTTTTTTTTTTTCATTAAGTGCTGCTCACAGACTTTGTACGACATCATGTTACAGGTGCAGAGAGTCTGCAAGTCTTCTAGTGTACATGTTATGTGGCTGCTTTCATACCACATTTAAGTGTACGCATAACTCGGGTAGCATTCAGCCAAGTGGCTGTCGTGAGCAAACAAATCGCCCTAGCATAATCATCGGTAGTTTTCAGACTTAGCATCTCTTTTCCTAAGCAAATCTGAACTCTCCTAAGCAAGAACAAGGTTTTGCTTGTCCTTATTGTGAAAAGGTTTTGCTTGTCATTATAGTATTTTGAACAGTAAGTGCAAGTGATGACAAACCATTGAGTGTGCTAGCCAACAATGTTTATTTTTATATTTACACCAACGCTGTTGGTGTAGGACGAGAATGTAAACATCTCACAGCCATCATACACATATTAGGTGCTGTTGAGATCGAGTGTGCGAGACAAACTGCAGTAATGTCTCAGTATGTTTGAGACTAGTGGTGAAACTCGCAAAGCCAAGACAACTATTTATTTTTTAAACTGCATAATGCACAACGTGATTTTCGTGCTACCTAATCCTCATTTGCATATTTCTTTGTTTTTCAACACTAACATTTAGTAAAAGGAATATTTTGTGGTGAAAAGCCGTCCTGAAACAACAAAGCAGATTGTATAACAGGCATCTCTGTTGGCAGCACTCCCTGTGCTTTCTGAAGATCCATGCCTGGCTTCTTTGGCCACCTAGCAATGTTGCAGCTTCTATTGTTCCAGTGCTGACTTCCATGCCTTCAGGTTCGTAATCCTGAAGCTGTGTCCATCATGAACTACTCCCAAGTTCTTGGCATTCTACGTGTATCAAACCAACACAAAAAAGAAACTAGCCACAATAGTCTTGAAATGCCCGAGAACAGCAGTTACAGCGTATCCACTACCACATTTTCCTGAGGACGCTCAAGGACAGATCCTCCAGGAAAAAGAAAGCCTCCGAGGTGCCACATGAGCTCTTACTCCGTGTGGATCAGACCTCCCTGGTGGTTTAACCCGCTGAGAGGAGGTTACGCTGCTGAGGTTTCGTGTTCGGGTTGCGCTTACCCCATCCGTGACCACCCTTCAGACGCAGAAGTATCGAGGCCCGTATGGCACATCATGCCCATTTTGTGATGCTTCAATCCAAGATGTAACTGCCTCACACTTACTGTGGACTTGCCCTGGTCTACAATCAGGTCGTCGCCATCACTTCCGTGCAACAGGTCTCGGGCCTGGCCGACCACCTGACTTTGACCGCTGGCTTCGTGGACCATACCTTTGTTCTCTACTAGACTTTATACATGAAGAAAACGTGTATGTGTATTTTTTAATCGGAAAATATTATGCCTAGGGGCAGAAATTAAAAAAAACAAGCCGCAAGGGGCACATTGTCTCGGCAGCTCCATGTGGCCATCTTATATCTTGTAATTACAAACTTCTGACGTGCCTTGTATTTTTTGGTTACGTAAACCTAGAGGAGCTTCACAAAGCCTGGCAAATTGTGCGTGCTGAAACTACGACGTTTCTCAAAGTCTGCAGCACGATGGAGGAGATTATTGTCGTGCATTAGCCTATATTGATACTGAAGGGTGCAAGGGCTTGACCCAAGTAGAGTGTACTAGAATAAGAGAAGTGGCTGGATCGAGCTCTGAAAATTGAAGCCCGAACAGGGTCACTGCGCTTGTGGCGCTGCAATTGGTAGTCTGCAATGTGTCGTCATTTTAAGAGGTGTGCACAGCTCCACCGAAGTGGTCGAGGGGTAGAATGCTCGCTTCCCACTCAAAAGACTCAGGTTCGAATCAAAGTTGTAGACGATGAATTTTTTTTTTTTTCAATTTTACTTGCACAGCTGCATTGGTTGTCTTTTTTTTAAATCTGGCTTCAGTTGCCACATATTGCTACAAAAAATCACGCGAAATATGAAGCAAAGAAAAAACATGACAGTGCAATTATTTGCAGTGCCACCGCATGGGATTTAACGAAAACTTTAAAGCATGGCTTTTGTGATTTTGGTGAATAAGAGAGACAGTGTGCTTTCACTCGCCTGCGATGAATGCACACTGTCATACTTCGCGTGATTTTTTGTAGCAATATGTAGCAACTGAAGCCAGATTAAAAAAAAAAACCAATACACCTGTGCAAGTAAAATTAAGAAAAAAGAAAATCCACCGTCCACACCTGCGATTCGAACCTGGGTCTATGGAGTGTGAAGCAAGCATTCTAGCCCTCGACCACTTTTTTGGTGGAGCTACGCGCGGCTCTTAAAACGACGACACATTGCAGACTACCGATCACAGCGCACAAGCGGACTGACCCTATCAGGGCTTCACTTATAATGCATTGGTGCTGCGGCCGTTCCGGGCACTTTCCTTGTTCTAGTACACTCTAACCCAAGTATGTACTGCAACAAAAAATGCGCTACCACAAAAAAGTGTCATCTCCGAATCGATGATGTAACTCCTGTTTCAATTCGTGCAGTGAAATAAAAAGAGCGGATGGAATCGCACCTTTCTAGATCGAGTGGCTGCCGTTTTTCTCAAAAATATGCGAGAACTGACGCCACAAGGATACCGAACACAGTCATTAGTTGGTAAGAATTCATTCTAGAAGACGGGGCTTTTTCTTTTTCTTTGAGTCCATGTTTACACGCCCTGTCTATGAATACTAACACAGTCATACTGATGCCAGGTCTAACTGAAGCCCCAACAGAAGACTGCAACTAACTCGAGGTCACTGAAAACAGCGTCCACCGACGCTGACAAGTGCGATTCCGTCCGTCTGTGCGGAGCCGTAGCTGCTGAGGCTGGTTTTTAAAAAAAAAAGAAAAGTGTTTAAGCACGGCAGTTCAATTTTAGTGCTACGAACTTACAGAAGATCCATACGTGCCAAGTGAGGAGGGACTATTCTTAAAGCACTGGGATACTCGGCGACTTGCGAAACCACATTACACCAGGTCGTTTATGCCAGACAAAACGTTGTCACACCTGTCGTTGAGGTTCAACTAAGAGAAGAAAGCGACTGCCGCACAGCTTGAAAGCGGCTGCCCGCCGCTGATGCGAAACGAGCGAAATAAGCTAAGGCCCGATCGCACTGAATCGCGAGCACCAATCCGGTTCACGCCAGTAAACTTTCGAAGCAGGTTACAGCAGCAAACGAGATCATAATCAGTGCGCGCATGCTATCAGCGCCCCAACAAAAAACCAGATTACGGATATCATCGGCGGAAGCGCGATGCTTGCGAGCGGCAGCAGTTGGCGCGCGCAGCAAACTTCGATCACTGCCGGAACAGATCTTTATCTCGGGCTACGCTTAAAACGAGCCAAGATTTGCGCGCGGGGTCACGAGTATCGACGGAATGAGCTCACCTTTGAGTCAAATGTCGCCGGTACATGGTTCCTCACTCGTTTCAGGTGTCCATCTTCGCGAACCTCGTCACTGCGCTGCTAAGTAACGTCCGGCACAAAAACGAGCGGGCCCCACCAGTCCAATAGAGATCACCAGTTGCACGTGAAGCGAGCTACTGTACATTCAGTATAGGCGGCAGTCGCTAATTACTTGGGCCACATTTCAGCCGTTTCGGCACAGAAGCTGAAACAATCGCCGTAATGGCGGCGCTCAGCCATCGAATTTGCGCGCGTTCTGTTCGCCCGCCGAAGGGTTCCCCGGTTCTGATTGGTGCTAAGTTAAAGCAAAAACATAACGATGTTGCGCGGTTCTCATTGGTGCGTGCACCGGAAACAGCATCTCATGAGAAAAGACACGGGACAGTGATCACCACAGAGGACGCAAGAGAGGAATAATATTACAATAAAAGCAACGGGGCTTAAAAGAATCACTTCAACAAAGCAAAGTATACAATTATGAGCATATTATGAGGAGGTGATCACGAGCTACTAGCTCAGACCGTATGAATATGATATAAAACTCTATCATAGAATATTTAGTCGGATCAGACCACTCCCACAAGAGCAGATCAGACTGTTGGAATAAATTGATTGAACAGCAGCGATGGCAAAAACTACCGAGAGGTAAATACAAAATTGGGAGGTAAACACTTGATGATGAGGAAAACATTTACAAGCGTCGAGATAAGTGCCCGTTCTAGAAGACTCTTTTTCGTTCATTTTTCTTTGAGCACAAGCCCACATAAAGGCGTGGGTTTAGGGGACGGCAGCGACTACGGTGACGGGGCCCGTCAACGAAGTGCTATCGTTAAAGTGAGGGGGTACGTCGGCATACTGTAATCGTGATTAGTGTAATCCTGTTTAGGGCGTTAGTTGACGCGCGCGAACAAAGCACGCCCATAGCACGCCAGCGAGCGGCTGCGCCCTCTAGAGGCCGTAATGTAAAATCTTTTGGCCTCGCCGCCTAGCCACAGAACACCTAGGCTTAGCCACTATACTTTTGACCATGACCTACTACACTCCTGACCTGCCCAGAGAGCACCTCTTCCAGCGCCCACGTTCTAGTTCATACCTTCTGCCGCTAGGGCCGTCACCTACGAGCGGCGTGGCGCTAGTCAGCACCTGCTCGCTGACGTCATCTTCACTCTTTGTGGTCAAATTTTGACCAACAAAGCACTCGTAGTGCGTATTTATGATCCAAAATTTAGAATTATTCAGAAATAATAATACTAAAAGACATTCAGAATTTTTTTGCAATAAAATGCACGCTACCACGCATAGGCTGCCCTACATCGTGTAAATCTACGGGTTCCCACGTTTGTCAACCAGTGTGCTATAAATACTCAAGCGCTCTGAACACCTTGCTTAACCAGCAATGTATGGGAAGAAATAGTCACATATATGCCGCCAGTTCACTACAGAATGCAGGCATTCTTATACCAGCGCCTACAAAACAACCGTAAAGAAACAGACGAACAGGTTATAGGTAGCGCCACCAATGGTGAGCGGTTGAACGAGAGCGGGGACACGCGCTCCCATAGGAACCCCGCTATCTGAACAGGTCAGGAGTGTAGTAGGTCATGCTTTTGACTAACTGGACAACACAGCAGATCATCCGCGAGGTCGCTGCGAAGGTCGTGCTCTGTGGATCGACAAAATGAGCGCTAACAAGGTGTTCAAGAACACCAGCACCTGGGCTCGTTTCATGTTCAGTACGAGCAAGTACTACCAGTATGGCCTGCTCAAGAACGACATGTACCGCGATGAACCAGTGACGCTGGAAGCAGTGCGGCGGCTTCCCAAGAAGTTGCAGGACGACCGAAACTACCGCATCCTGCGAGCCATCCAGTGCAACATCGCCCACACCATCCTTCCGGAGAGCCAGTGGACAAAGTTCGAGGACGACGTGCCCTACCTCGAGCCGTACATCGCCGAGGTCGAGAAAGAGGAGGCCGAAAAGAAGGAGTGGTACAGAACCCACTGACTGAATCAATGGCACCGTCGTCGTTCAGCTGTGTAGAAGGTACTAAATAAACGTGTCGAGAGCAGTATTCTTATTTGCCTACTCAGCTTTCAAAATTGGGCCTTGAAACTTTGAACGGCTACCGCGTTGCTAGTGTGCGGCAGCTGTTTTTTTTAATTATTTTTCCCCTTCACTTACGAAGTTGCGTAAATGTTATAAAAAAAGTTCTGTTTTATTAACGCGTATAGACGAGGCTGAGAATTAGAAGCATTGACAGTATGCGATTACCTGGGCCCAGTATAGCTCGGTCCAGTAGCAAGTATGAAAAAGCTGATAAAGGCGATGCTGGGGCATGACAGTCCATCCCTAGGAATGCCTGCAATTAAGGCAGTTGAGTGTGACCTAATGTAAGCTTCAGAATACACCCTTCACACATGATGTTATGTTGAACTGCTCGCACGAGGATATCGGCGATCAGACCAAGGGTGATGTCCATCCACTCAATTTAGAAAACGAAACACAACAGTAAGCCTTGGCAAATATTTGAAAAATTGAATTGCTGCACAAACTTGAAGCAAAACAAGGGAGACAGAAAAAAGCGCAGCGTGCTATTTTTAGTGTTTTTTAAACAAAAGTCTCTAAAGTACGTTTTCATTTTTCCACGCCTTTGTTGATGTTTGGTGCAAGAAATAATAAAAGATAAATTATAAAAACTTGGGAATGCGCAGTTTAGATTGTGGTGGGTATCGCTTTAGTATTTTGCCATTTTCACTTGTGTCATTGTGGTGGCAGTCAATTTTGATTTGATTTGTTTTGGGTCGGCTTTGTTTGCGGCATCTTTGGTCTTGTGCGCATCGTGGAAGCGCAGCGTAGCATGCGTATATATTGGCTTCAGGAAACCGACAATAAACAGTTGGTAGTCCGCGCTCAAAAAAAAAAAAAACTGCGCTCTTTCCTGTCTCCCTTGTTTTTTTTTTCAAGTTTGTGCAGCAATTCAATTTTTCAAGTATGAACCAACTGGTCTGCAAGAAAGTATTGCTTCATGGCAAATAGTCTACTCTTGCGACCAGTGGTGTCAATTTTCAAAGCAATGAGAAGAAAAGCCAAAACCATCGGACACAGCACAGGACACACAACAGTATAACAATTACATATGTGATGTTTGCGGGATTGTGGTAAGTTGTAGCGCCACACTTTGCGATCACGACTGAGAGTACTAAAGCAATAAACAAGCAAAAAAAAAAACGGCGTGCAGGAGCACTGCAGTACAGGGAAGTCAAGGCGTTTCCTTCTTGTGTCTGTGTTCGCATGCCCTGTACTCAGCCCTCCCCTCTTATTCTAAGCATTACAAACAATGCTTGTGAATCCAGCTTTTAGAAATGCTAGGATATACAAGGTGAAAACATATGCCTCAGGAAACGCGAAAATTGACCGGCATTTCATGTCAGTGGCGTTAACGTGAGTGATGCAGAAAACCATGAGGAGTCATCATGATGTCAAAATTTTTGACGATATTCCTTGACTGATCCCAAAGGCAGTGCAAATGAAGGTAAATTACAGAAAGCTTACATGGCCTTTACATGGTTCAGGACGTCAACATTGAAGTTAAATAATGCTCTTAAAATAATAGGGCAAGAAACAATGAATGATCTCAAAGAGACAAAAACAGCTGCTGACTGTGTGTGTTCGTCAGACATTTCCTGTGCAGTTATTTTACGAGCATGAATAACTAACTAGCCTACTGTAAAGAATCTGCGTTCAGTCGAGGAAGGTGAATGTATCAGGGTAAGTTATTTTTTTACGCCTGTGATTGGCATTTTTCTCTCAACAAGCATCTGTTTACTTTTCTGACATCACCTCACTGTAATGGAAACAGCATATTTTGTAACTCTTTACGAACATATAAAGCGTATCAGTTGTTGCCACACATGTACACTCGATGCAAGCTTACCAGCCAATGGTGATCAACAAAATAGTGGATGCTTGCTTGCGTAGTTCTGAAGTGCCTCACTCTACTGAACAGCCTCCTTAATTTTTTATCTTTGATATTTTGTGTAACATTCCATAACAAGCGGGCAGACCCAAAGCACGATCTCTTTATTGTTCTTCGTCCTTGCCCTGTTCCCACCAAATCTGTCGTTTGTAGTACTAGTCCACTACACTCTCCCGTCCTTTATTTCATCCCTCCACTCCAAATAAGGGATGACGTTGGAAATGGCTGCTATTCCCATCGCACGGTTTTCCATCGTGTAGTCGATGGTTTTCAGCACTGCTTCCTTCATTGCAAGTTTCACCCCTCTAAAAGAACCCACAAGTTTCGTGTTAGTACCACCATAACCTTTCCGCATCAGAACCATATCACCTAGTGCTATCGCAAGAATGTTTGTGCTATGACGTTTGTCAAATGCTCTCATCATAGCTTCTCTGGGCTTCTTTTGCTGGTCAAAAGTTTTCTTCGTTTCTTTAGAGCGAAGCTTCTCTGCTATGCCAAGTGTGTCATCCACAGGTAAAAAAGCAGGTTCCACTAAGGCGGCTTATTGGGGGCTGCGCCCAAGAGTGGTTGTATGTGACCTGTTGTGGTGCGACAGCTGCTTGGAGGTACCATTTCCACCCTCCTGGAAATCCTTGGTACATACATTGTTTGACATCTCTGATGACACGCTCAGCTAAAGCTAGTCCGTTAGCTGGAAGGTGCTAAGGAGCTGTAAACTTCAGGGTAATGTTTCTTTCTTTTGCCCACTTTGCGAACGTCTGGCTCTTGAACGCGGATCTATTGTCGGACACCTCACACTTCACCCGTTTAATTATGTGTCTGCTCGAGAGTGGTGTGACAGTAGCAGCATTCTTTTTTTTCTGGCTTGGCAGCTAGCATCCGTGAGCATTGATCAATGCACACTAAAAAGGATTGCGTTTTATTCACTCCTTCGCTTTTCATCTTCAGCAAAATCAACGGGCACGGTTTAAAACGGGACATTTGAGTAAGGTGGAGATATCATGCTGTCTGTCTTTTGTTTGTATTTTGCGTTGTTTAGTTGACATTTCTGACAAGAGCTTATGTAATCACTGATATATTTCTTCATGCCAGGCCATGCAAATCTCATATTGTAGTACGTCTGCCAGAACCGTCATGCCCTCCTGACTCTGGACTGTGGTGATAAAGGTCAAGAAGTTTTTTTCTCAGAGTATCCGGTACCTGAAATTTTCCATCTACAAACATAGCTTCTCATTGCCTTTCCGTATTTGAAGTGAGTTCACCTTCTCGTCGCCTGTACAGTTATTGACAATGAGAAGTTGAGAAAGGGCGTCAGCGTCGGACAAATCTTGTTTGCTTTTGTGTGTCGCATCAAAATCAAACTGCTGAATTTCACTTATCTATCTAGCAAATCGGCCTTTCGCTTGAGCACCATTTAGAAAATACGTAAGCACCTCAATGTCAGTGAACAACTTGAATTTCGTGCCCTCTAGGTACGATCGAAAATACCTAATCGCTAGTACAACAGACAATGCCTCTTTTTCAGTCGTGCTGTAATTTTGTTCTGACTTCGTGAAAGTATACAAGTAATATCCTATCGCTTGTCGTCTTCCACTTTTGATTCCAGTTGTGCCTCTTCGTTGGTAAAGTACAGCACCTGCGCCGTAGTTCAATGCGTCCATTTTGAATTCAAATAGAACAGTGAATTTCGGTAGTGTGAGTACTGGATCTGATGATATACCTAATACCAAATCTTTGTATGCCCTCTCATACTCTTCCATCCAGATGAAATCTGTCTTTACGAAGCAAGTTGTTCAGCGGCTTCACTTGTGCTGCAAAATATTTTATGTAGCTTCTGAGATGTCCTGCGAGGCCAAGAAATACTGTGACTATGTGTACATTGTCTGGCTTCTTTATCGATCGTACACGTTGTATGGACTCTTCTTTCCTACTCTTTGTAAAGCTGTCCAAAATGCGTCCGACAAATGTAATCTTCCGTTAGAAAAATTCACTTTCAGTTGGGCTTCTCTTAATGCCATCAACACAGATGTCAAGTGCTCTACGTGTGATGGGTCATCCTTTGAATAGACTATGATATCATCTATGTATACATTGCAGAATAATTCAAGGAATGGCTTGAGAACACTATTCGTCATCTTTTGAAACCCTGCCGCACTGTTTTTCCATTCGAAAGGTAAACGATTATATTCGTACATGTCAAGTGTTGTGACAAAAGCCGTGTATATTTTGTATTTTTTTTTCAGCAAAATCTGTCAAAATTCTTTGCAGAGGTCTATATGGGAAAATATTTTGCAACCTCAGGTTTCTTTAAATATTTAATCAATCCTGGGCATCGAAAAAGAAAATATGTCTATTTGGCTATTTATTATTCGGTAATCAGTGCACAGTCGCAAAGATCCGTCTTCTTTCGGAGCCAAAGTAATGGGCGAGGCGAACGTACAAACCAACGGTCGTATTATTAATGTAGCATCTAACAAATTCTGGATTTCAGTCTTCAATCACATTTTCTTTTTGTAGGACATGCTGTAAGGCCTTTTTCTGATGGTCCGCAACGTTCAAGGACGTGCACGTCTCCTGTGCCACGGTTACTTCATCGTCCCAATAAAGATTTAACTTCGGTGTCTTCATATCAGGTCGAAAAAGTAAAAATTTGTAATCACGCCTTTTTACTATGAGAGCATCAATGTCAGTATTCTGGCCTTGAAAAGACACACTTGTTCTCACCCATTCATCATAAATTTAGCTCGTACCATCAAAACTTTGTATTTGCACCGACCCCCCTTGAATAACTTCTTTCCTATTTAGAAGTGCCTCATTCATGACAGACACAGATGCCCCACTATCTACTAGAGCATTTGCATATTCACCATTTAGTCTGATATTCTAACGGTTAAGAACCATTAGAAAAACAGCCTCCAGTTTTGTCGTCAAGTGGAACTGTGCATCCTCTTTTATTCGTTTTTTTTTGTTTTTCAGCTGCATCTAGATTCAAGGAAGTTTTATGTTCTTGGTCGTCACTAGCGTAGGACATTACATTGACCACTCGGTTTCGACCATGCCAATTGTCAGGATCGTGTGACTTTCACGATGCCTTGTCGGGATGGTAATCTTACCGACGTGGGTTCTGGGAAGTCATCAACTGAGAGGTTCCTAAAAAAAGCTATAAGTTCCTCGATAGTTACTGGCAATTCAACTTCTGCTTGTCTCTAGAGTTTTTCAGGAAGGCCATGAATAATGAGAGGAACTATCGCGGACTCCGGAAGTTCCGGGTTCGCCATATGAAGAAGCCGCCTTTTCCCATAGAAATACTCAAAGGCTTTTTTTGATCGATATTTGTAAAAAATTGCTCGGTCCCACCTTTCAACGAGGTTTACCTTGAAAGCCGCCAGGAAACTCCTTTTCCACTAGTCCCATGTGTCGGCCTCGTGTCCAGCAGAGTGAAGCTCATACCACTTTTGAGCCAGTCTGGTAAGAAATGGACGCATGTTCCTGGTGCACTCACTGGATTCTTGCCACGAGTTGTCCTCATGTGTACGTTCAGAGAACTTGATTCAGGAGTTCGGCCTTATGCTTTCACCATCAAATAGATCAGGCTTTGCTATCTCCTTGTTGGGTGTTTGCTGTCCATGAAATGCTGTTGTCACTCTGCATGCTGCTGCTGACATTGGAGCATTTTCAGGAGGCATGAGTTAATGAAGCAATCTTCTTTGCTTGGTGAAACTCTTGATGACGTTTTGAAGAGCAGCCGCATGATGTATTCTTGAAATGCGGATACTGAGTACTTCAGTACCTCACTGATGGCTGGTGGTTGAGCTCCTCTGGCATCTCCTCGGCGTTTTGAGCGACGAACTCACGCAGTTTGGAAGTTGTGATACTTTCAGGCAATTCATACGTTTCTTCAGCCACGTCGAAAAATATGCCCTCTCACTTGATCTTCGGGATAAAATCACAGTTATCCACGTACTTGTGTTCTTACTTCTGTCGAAAACTGGGCCAATGTAACATTCCACGACAAGCGGGCATTGATCCAAAGCACAATCTCTTTATTCTTCTTCTTCGTCTTTCTCCTGTTCACACCAAACCTGTCCTTCGTAGAGCACCGGCCCACTACATTTCAGCTCACTGTTCTATCAGTCCTGCCAGATTACGTGAACTTCTTAAAAATAGAGCGTTATTTTATTTGGAACAAGAACACACCTTCTAAGCTATGTAATGCACTGTTTACCGTACAATATTTCCAAACCTAGTGAGCGGACTTTCGAAACAGCATCATGTCAAACTGTCGCTGGTCAATTACCTGTCTGAAATTGGCCTTGTCGGAAGGTTCTAGTAAACCTTATATAAAAAAGCCTTGGTTTTTCTGATACCTTATATGTAAATAATTTTATCAGGATCACATAAAGACAAGTTTTTTTTTTCTTGCCTGTTTTCTGAAATTTCTTACCATCCCTATACAGAGTAGCATACCAGCCATATATAGATACCGGCGAAACTCTTTGTTTTGATAATGAAAAGTCTCTCCAAGCATAGTGTAAAATTACATGCTGCAGAGTATACAGATGAAGATACTCGTGCACATGACACTTGGTTAACTATAATTAAAGTGCTTTACAAATGGTTCAGTAAAATAGCAAGTAAGGCAATTCGGTATCTGTTTGAAATAAATTTTGAAAGCAGGCAAGAAGAAAATGGCTTACTCACTGCTCGATGAGGGTGGCGATTTGGGCTTTGGGCTTGTTGGTATGGTAGCATGGTAGTGCAGACAAAGGACAAGAAAAGGCACATTCAAGACAACACAGCGCTAACTTTCAACAAGAGTTTATTACTCACAGATACCACTAGTATATGTACACCATAACATCGTATGTCACAAGCACACAACTCTCACAACTATAAATTGTAACTCACGCACATGCGTGAACACTTGACAACACTGTATTGCACGGATTTTTTTTCTTTCTACTGCATAACCACAAAAAACTGTTTATCACGAATAATAGTAACCGAGTTCCTAATTTGTCAACATCACTGATAGACTGCTCAAACAGGCATCCCCAAGCACTGAAATTCTACCAGTCTCCATTATCAGCCACGTCATCTCGTACCTACTTCTACTCAAGATAACTTTCTTCTCAAATCTAAGTGTGCACTTACATCTATAGCAATGAAGGAAGAGAAAACCGCAGGAACAATGCTATTTACTTTGTTACTGTGCTCGTGCAAACAATGTCTGTCCGAGTAATAAACTGTTGTTGAAAGTTAACGCTGTGTTGTTTTGAATGTGCCTTCTCTTGTCCGTGTCCTTTGTCTGCACTATCATATTGCTATCATTAATGAACGAGCCGCTGTGGCTCATGCTCAATTTGGGCTGAGAAGAAGAAGAGAACATTTTCGTTGCTCTGGTTCAGGTGAACTCCTGGCTGTAGGTCTTGTTTTGCTCGTGACAATATGTAATATGCCACTCACTGCTCCCCTCTTTTGATCACTAAACCAGTCAGAGTATCCTCCAGTAAAAACACTTTATTACCAAACTGAGCTGCTGCCTTATTATGACAAGAGTGATAAATTGAACAATAAGTGTAACAATATATTAAACAGAATACCTGACTAACTCATAGGACTTATGCTGGCTATTATGACAACAAAGGCAAATTTAACAATAAGTAACACAATAAAAGCAGGATAAATCACAGGAGCATAGCCATAATTTTTTTCTGGGAAGGGGGGGGGCTGTGGCCCACATCGAACCGACTGAGGAATGAGGGGGGAGCACGGGCATCAACTTTCCTTTGCGACAGGACTATCGGCAGTATTTTGAGCAGATTCTGTTCATGTATATAAATGTCGTGGGACTCCCCCCCCCCCACCTCGCCCAGATATGCTTGTGAAGACAGTAAGTAAAAGTAATCGCTGTAAAATGCAGTAAGCGACAGGTACAGTAACCGTTTGGAGCAATTAACGGTCTCTCATTGCACCATTGAACGGACTAGAATTCGAAGATGCATCATTGCAATGGCCTGCTCGATCGGAGATGAAATCATTAATCACTAATCTCTGTTAAGCGTAGATGGTGTAGTTCGCGTCGGGGCAAAGTACGCTTCATTACTGAAGGACTGCTCCCCCAACAACGAGTAATGAGAGGTATACGCAGCATATTTTTATACATTCATAATTACATTTCAGTTTTGCTTACTTTGCTGAGCGAATCATTTCTAACTGTCGATGTTTGCCACTGCTTGCCTATGGACATCAGACCACAGAACTCCTATATACTACCATTTAAAGAAGGGAAACTGTACCTTTGACAGTGCAACGAAAATAAGGGTAGCAGTAGTGGTGCTGCGAACTAACCTATCCGATCTAGAGATGGCGCTGCTAAGACTATCATCAATGGTGAAGTCCCTGATGGATAGAAACTTAGCAGGATGAGCATGATCCATAAAGGAAAGGGGGACAAAGCTGACATAAACAAGTACCGTCCTATAACAGTGACATCAGTGGTCTATAGGCTAGGGATGCAGATTATGAAGGAAGGACTGCAGGCATGGATAGAGAATGAGAGGGTGCTGAGGCAACTGCAGAATGGGTTTCGGAAACACAGGAGGTTGGAAGATAATCTGTTCTCACTGACGCAGTGCATCGAAATAGAAAAAAAGGAACTCAGGCCCCTGTGGCTAGCATTTTTGGATATCAAGGGAGCGTATGATAGTGTAGGTCAAGAGGACTTGTGGGGAATACTGGACACACTAGGTGTGGAAGATCGAGTCACTAATCTTTTAAAGGAAATCTATGAAAGTAACAAGGTAGTTATAAAGTGGGAAAAAACAGGTATCCAAGCCCACAGAGGTGAAACGGGGGCTTAGGCAGGGGTGTCCTCTGTCACCCTTGTTATTCATGAAGTACCTACAACGATTAGAGGCCAAATTAGAGGGAAGTGGACTTGGCTTCAACCTCTCTTTCGTCAAACATGGAAAGCTCATTGATCAGGCACTACCAGCATTAATGTATGCAGATGATATAGTGCTAATGGCTGACAACAAGGAAGATTTGCAGAGATTGATGGACATCTGCGGTAATGAGGGAGATAGATTAGATTTCATATTCAGTAAGGACAAATCAGCAGTCATGATTTTTAATGATAATGAAGGTACTGAGCTTAGAATACAGGAGGTCATGCTAGAGATAACAGATAAATACAAATATCTGGGCATATGGATAAGCAATTGGACCGAGTACCTAAGAGAACACGAAATATACGTGATGAATAAAGGTAACAGGAATGCAGCAGTCATGAAAAATAGGCCACTGTGGAATTACAATAGGTATGATGTTGTGAGAGGAATATGGAAAGGGGTCATGGTTCCTGGTCTGACGTTCGGCAATGGGGTCTTGTGCATGACATCAGAAGTTCAAGCAAGATGAGAAATTAAGCAACGTGGAATAGGTGGGCTTGCTTTATGAGCTCACGGGAATACACCAAATCAGGGAGTACAAGGTGATATGGGATGGACATCATTTAAGGGCAGGGAAGCTAGCAGCAAGATAAAAATTGAGAAACGATTCAGAGAAATGGAGGAGGAGCGTTGGCCTAGGAAGGCTTTCAGCTACTTGTACATGAAGAATGTCAATACAAAATGGAGGAAGCAAAGCAGGAAATTGACAGGTAAATACTTAGAAAACAGCAGGTGGCCAAACCAAAAAGAACTATTGGTTAAGACGAAAGTAAAAGAGACGGAGACTGACATGTGGAGAATCGGCATGATTAAAAAGTCCGCACTAGAGATCTTTCGAACTTTTAAGCAGGAAATTGCCAAGGAAAGGATCTATTACTGCCGAACACTTGATAATTTCTGTAAAGGGCTTCACTCTATAGTTCAGGATGATGGCGCAGAGTTTTTCAAACCACTGGGGTTTAGGGACCGGGAGGGCAAAATAGACTTTCAAGCGGGTAGAATTAACCAAAATAAGGTGATCTGATTTATGGCTCAAGTCAAGGTACGAGTGAAAATTAAGCCCTTCACTGCAAAGCACCATTTGTCAACTTTAACATTTAAAGGAAAAAAAAAAAGATAAATCTAGTGGTTAGTTCACTAAATATTACGGCTGGGTGGTGTTTGCCGCCGCCCTATCTAAAGGGTACAGCCACATCCATCCATCCATCCATCCATGATCATTGCGCTGGGCAATATGGCGGCTGCTTTGGTGCCGGGTGCGGGCGGTCGCGGTGCGCACCCGCAGGTTTTAGGCGTTTATTTGCTGCTGTTGTGGGGTGGTATTCGCGCACACGGCAGCCTAATGTTAATATAAATATTTCCACTATGTCGCCAGGTGATCGAGGGGCCTCAACTGGCAGAAAACACGCCAAGCGAGTAAGCTTACATTGTTTATTGAATGTAGCAGTACACGTGTAAACAAGAAACGCTCTCTTACAGAGATGAACCATACATGCAAAAAAAAAAAGTAATGGCCATCTGTTCAATAAAATTACCTGCTGAAATCGTGCAACTTTCCCTGTTGTCTTGTTCATTCAGACAACGATATTTACACTGGACCCTCATTGCACAGTACTTGGTACCGTGCTGCCCGTTGTCTTTCTCACCACACATGCCCTCGAAAGGTGCAGTGTCAGTACGATTAGCTTGAGCTGCAATATGTCATTTTACAACACACTTGCGACAGGCATATCGCGTTGAACAAAATAAGTGTCCCCACGCTGTTGTGCTAGGAATCCTTGCATATAACAATGTTCTCAATATTGTGTTTAATTTCTGTGGTCTTGCCTGCGCATATGATCTTTTTAGGACTAACTGGATCAACTTGTATTTGTGCTAAACACGTGAATCCTGGGAAAACACCGTTTAAAAGATCATGTTGAAAAGGAAACTTGATTTATGTTTCAAAAGAGGTAAAAGGGTTTCAGTGACAGGCACTTTAATTGAGTAACAGTTGGTGAATAATCAAAGCCTGAGTCAAACATTTCAGCAAGTCAACATTCTTGTGAAAGTTGTCACGTATGACAAGTTCAGAGATTGAGCTACCCTTGCATGCCCATTCTTTATCGTCTGACACACGAGATAATGGATGCCTGTTTGTATACTCCAAAAAGCACTCATTTGTAAAGAAATGCAATTATGCACCAGTGGACAGCACTCTCAACACACTGCACATGACATATACGTATATAATAGGAACATATGGAATGATAGCAACACTACACAGCTGAGAAGTGCTGGAAGTCTTGAAAGGAGTTGTATTGAAAAAAATAGGCAGTGAGTAATCATTTCAGTCACATCTGTATAATGGAATTTTTTACGACAGTTATTCATAAAGTAAGATACATTTTATAATATTTCGATATTTGCATGTCAGGCTGATGCACAGCACAATCTGCTACTTCTCAGCGAAAGTTCTGAAGTGATTGTTCTGGCTCAGTAGTAGTCTCGTTGTCAGGGATCGGGGACAACAATGTTGGCGAATATTGTTGCTCCCACCTGTTGTGAGGTGCACACTGTAATTACATTTTTGCATGCAAAACAATCACTAGCTTTTCCAATTTACGGGGAGTTGTGCCTTGTTTATGGACCCACTGTGAGGATTGCAACAAGTGTTGGAACATGGTGATGAGACTTCCGAAATGGCTGCACAAATGTGTACGCCAAAGAGTGGAGCATCACGCCAAGCATCCAGACAAACCAAATTGATCAAGTGGGCTGGATATTGCAACCGATCGACGACTAACAGTTAGTGGTCTGTAGGACAAAGTTCCCCTTGTTGGCCTCACTACAATTTGCATATTTGTAGCTGATATGCCCAGACATCACAAAGCTTATTCAAGCTGGGTTCCAAAAATGCTTACCGACCAACTCAAACACCAAAGGACGTCAAGTGGACAAGCGTTTATGGACTGCTACCAATAAGACAGAGATCATTTGTTTTCGCACATTCTTGCACAGGTGACGATACTTGATAGTGTACGCAATCGGAGAAGCAACACAGTGGTGCCACCACTCCTTTTCACAAAAAATGAGAAAAATTCAAGCAATTAGCCTACTCCAGTTAGAAAACGTTGGCTACCATTTTCCAAGTCAAAAATGGCATTCTTAGTGTTTAATTTCATAAAATCTGGGCCACACTTACACCTGACATATACTGTGAAACACTCACCACAGTAATAAGTACAATAAACATTAATGACATCACAAATTCTCATTCAGAATCAGCCTCCTACATGACAACAATCATCCTTGCACCACAATCAGAACCAATGGGAAGATCAAATATTTTGGTAGGGAACACTAATTGCTCGCCCTACAGTGCTGTGCCAGCACCGTGTGATTATTTTCTCGTCCTTTACTCGAAACAGTGGCTCGGAACATGATTTAAAGACGGTGAGAAATTCCAGATCACCATTTGCAACAGGTTGAATTATCAAAAGGCGATCTTTTATTCAGATTGACTAAATAAACTACTGCGGTGGTAGGAGAAGCACCAAGACGGTAGGAGTGATTCTGTAGAAAAGTGAAATAGGTTTTTACTAAACTAAACCCACCAATAAAAATTTTGCTAATGAATATTTACTTTTTACTTGCTTGGAACAAAATGGCCCTTACTTTTTGAATGACCTTCAAAGTTTTTATGCTTTGCTTGACAGATAAATAAATGAGGTTTTTTTTTTGTGTGCCAATGGCGCATAGTCATCAAAGACACTGCTCAAACGATGGACAACGGCAGAAGCTGAATTTACATTTTTATTCTTCAGGACTTCCTAACTGTCTGCCTCAGTCTTGACACGGGTATCATACAAAACTAGTCTTTTTGGCTACATATTTCAGAGCAATATCAAGGAAATAGCCGTTAGTAGACATTTGAATCATCAACATGTACAAACACTGGCCAACTTTGATTATACCTACTGAGTGCACTCAGTCATTGTTCTGTTAAAGATTAACATACCTTTAAAAATACCTTGTCATGTGTCAGGTATTTTACATAGCACAAATAATATTACAGTAGGAGGGCGTTATTTGAACTTGGTTAATTAAAAGCACACTGCCCTGTGTATTTATATTGGGGGAAATCTCTCGACAATTGGAACACATTGGTATCCACAACAGCTAATTCAAACCGGGAGCTTCTTGTTTTTGTTGCTGCTCGCACAAGTCTGTCCAGAGTGATCACAACATGTTGCAAAAACAAACCAAACTAAATTTACTAGAGGAGGAAAACAACTGAACAGCAGCATTTCTCAGAAGATGAGATTTCGGATGCTGAACTGGAGCCCTTGGACAAGCTAGAAATGATGGTCATGGAGTCACAATGGAATTAATGCAAGCGAATGCAAATTACTGATTACTTTTCATTTGATTGTGTTAACTCTGCCGTGTATACAAACATGTTTGGAAGCATAAATATAGACATGTGTTAAGATACAAATTTAGACATCCAGATTGCTAGGTGGTTGTTCTATGTCCCTAAGATGTGTTTGTACTGACCCATATACTACCAGCTTTTCCTACCTTAGCTGTTTTTCTATCTCTCCCCTATTCATCCTATTCCTGCCACTCTGCCTGTTAATATGCCCTACGTCTGAATAGACCTCTACCGGGGATGTCACAGTGTGACGTCACCGGTGCACGTTCAAGGCGGTGGTTGGCAAAACACTCCCGCCGGGGGCTCAGTGGGGTGCAGTCGATCGGTGCTTGGGGCAGTTTTTTTTTTTTTCTGAAAGCTTAATCATCATCTCACCGTGGCAACATTAGCTGTGGTATGTGTCAGAGAACATGTAGGTGTGTAGTAAAGTGCATGATGGAAATATTTGCCACGCTGGCTGGCTGTTTATCTCGGAGAAGTGAACACATGTGTTAGCCTGTGCGAGGAACAGCGGCATTGAATAATCGTCTTCGAAAATGTGCAGTGTTGACTCTGGCGTTTAGTGTGCGTTGAAGGGCATTGACAATATTGGTTCACCTTTACGAATGGTGAAACTGGGAGTATTGTGTGTGGTGTGTGTAGTGTGAATAACGCTATGTGTCCTGTTTGCGAGAACACTGGTATTCGCTGTGGGCTGGTTGCAGTAACCGGTTGTCGATTGAACTTTACGACCTGACATTTTAGTCAAGGTGAAAAAAAAAGCATTTGACGCGTTCATCTGCGAGCGGGTACATCTCAGCGTATGTGTGGCGTGCAGAAAAATAAAAGTGCATGACCTCCGGGTGATATATGTGCGACTAAGCATGAGCTATAAGCATGTTGTAGCGTTGCCGAATCTGCGTATACGGCTCTTCATGGCTATAACTCGTATTATCGGATATATGTGCGACTAAGCATGAGCTATAAGCATGTTGTAGCGTTGCCGAATCTGCATATACGGCGCTTCATGGCTATAACTCGTATTATCGGATACCTGATACACGTTATTGGCAACAGCGGAGATTTTCGTTTCTTATTCACTTTGTACTTTTACGGCTCAACCCTTATGACAATGATCATTCGAAGTTTGTTTATCAAGCCTAAAGGAGCAATATAGGTACTAAAACACGTTATAGGTGTCAAATGCAGCAAGGTAGCTGTGCCAGATAATATATATACATATGTATATATTATTAGGTTGTCGTGTTTTACATCACCTGAATTTTTACTGGGTTATTGAGAAACTCAGTGGCAGAATTTCACTTCAATTTTCACGAGGATATGTTAACCTCACTCAGCCTAACGCTTGGCAAGAAGTCTTTCTTTCTGTTTCATTCATCTCTAATTAGACTTTTGCGCAATGGGTGAGAATCTTGACCGTGACATCGCGCACAGCAGCTCATAACCATGCTGCCGCCAACGCTGCACCTCGTATAATACTGCAATGCACATGCCAGGATGGAAATTGAATAAGTTTACATCCATGCCATACAAATATTTCTCAAAGTGCCAGTCACGGGGACAATTGAAAACGTTTGCTTTCGAAAAAGATCAGATTTTTTATGGCTGCCATCTACGTGGGTGAAGCCGACTGCGTGCTAGTCGCGTCTCTCAGTACTCTAAATAAAGTGTCTCCATGCATCCAACTACAATGAGCAAATTCCTACACTATGAGCAGTGACCTTTACACGACCCCTCTCTTTCAGAAGCTCCAAGTTTAAAACATTAAAATGTATAAATTCCTGTCGAAGGAATGCAGACACGCAGCTCTGCTATGCAGGAGGATGCCGCTGGAGGAACTTACTTGCAACCAGCATCCTGCTCCGAGAGATGTTATGGTGGGTGGGGTGCCCACAGTGACGTCACACTGTTTACAAACAGGGAGAGGTCGATTGGCTCGGCCCTCGTGCCTACGTTGATTTCTCCCTCGGAATCTACGTGTCTTAGATATTGGTGCCACTTTGGAATCTATACCACCTATCAAGGAGTCCCCCTGGTTGTTTTCCTCGTTACTAACTATCCTGGACCCCGAAGGGCCCGTGTGCCCCCCAATAAAGCTACTTCGCGTCCTGCAAGTCGCAAACCTACCTCATGACCTGGCCTCCTATCGAAGTGAATTCTTTGTAGTGGAAAACCACCTCACCTATGCATCTCTCTGTTTATTTCCACTACCTCAAAGCATTTCTGTCGACTCATCTGCCATATCTCTTTGTTTGCGTCAAAAAGTGCTCTTTGCAGGTTGCTGCCACGCACCAGTACCTCTGGTATCGTGCATACACCTGTACCTCAGGGGAAATGGCACGCATGCAATCGACTGCTTTCGCCTGTGTGGTTGATAGCCCTGCCGAATCCTCCTTTGAGACATTGTTTAAACTGCCCCAAATTATCATGAAGTTTCAATCATTAGCTTTAGCTGCAACTTTTGAGCTCGCTTGCCTCATGACTGCTTCTAGCTTACGTCCTGGGAATGTCCCTAATGATACCCTCTTGTCACCTCTTAGCTTTTCTTTGATTGTTTCTGCGCATCAATTTAAATTCAAGTCCCCGGTAATATCCACGTGCTGTGTCTTTTCAGCTAGAGTGTCCCGCACCTAGAGGTTACTTGCACCTGTGGCGCCAGCCGCTTTGTCCCCTCCCACCCTCACCACTACTTCGCTGAAGCTGGGTAATTTGACTATTGAACCGGCTGAACCTGCTTTTTTGAACCTGCTTTCTCTTTCCTTTCGGCCGTTTTGGGTGCCGGTGCCCTACCGTTCTCTTCATCGGCCGCTCTTTTGTTCACCTTCACTTGTGCCTCCTCATCTGCCCTAAGCTTTTCTTCCATACCCCTCGTGTTTCCTTCCTCAGTCACCAATGGAGTCCCCACCTCGGCGATTCTTATCGGCAGTTCACATAGGCAATCATCGTTTTTCCTATTTTGCCTCAACCTCACATTGCCTACACTTGGCGTCAGCCTCCTTTGCATTCTCGTCCACAATATTGTTCATTTTACAACCAACCCCGCATACTGAGAATTTCGCAGTCTTTTTGACACCAATTGTCCTTATGAATGGTCCCACTCGATAATTACAAAACACGGCGTACGACAAACCCTACCCTAAGCAAAAAAGCCTGAGCTCTATTGCGAAAATTTGTGTGTTTGGTGTACGTGCATCTTCACTACGGGGTGGCAGGAGAAAACAAACCTACACAAAGTATTAAAAAATTGGTGAATGATACCCCAAAAAGCCATACAATGTAATAAGTGTTATAAAGGTTTATACTGCTGCTCTCTGCATTTCAAAATCAAGCTCAAAACATGCAAAAACACTTATCTGCGCAGTGGATTGAAAGTCTTCGAAAAACACGTCCATCCAACGTGCCCGTCCGAACTGAACTGAACAGTGGGACTCTCATATAGCGCCGCACCACGACCACATCACGAATTTAGGTGGACTGAAGGCTCCCGTGGAGACGCGCGCATTTGCACTTGCATTGAAAGAAATAGGTGAGGCGTTGGCCCAGTGAACCGGTTCGCCACCTCTTTACCACCTACTTTGGCTGCCTGGAATAGAGATTTCCTCCCCTTTCTTACTCATCTGTTTGGCCTTGTGTGTAAACAAACCGAGGCGTGGCGCCGGCTCGACTATGACTGCTTCGCTCACGCGGATGCTTTTGCTTGTGCAGGTTCTCCTCAATTCAGTTTCCTGCCATTGCTTTGCAAATTGACAGGATGAATCTTGGAAAGCTGCATTTTTGACTGGCGATTCTTCCATCGCCTATTTTCCTTGGGAAGGCATCGAAGGAGGCAACGACATATGTGACGCACAGATCAGCACCACTTCTTCTGGACAATGCCCGATACCAGTCAACGAAACCTGGAACGTCACTGTACATAGCTACAATTTACATGTACATCGGCATTTCAGTGTGTCTCTGGGTCGTGGCACCGGCTCGAGTATAACTGCGTCGCTCACGCGGATGCTTTTGCTTGTGCAGGTTAGTCTCCCTATGAAAATGGCAATGTCCTGTATGTTTACTGTATGGTTCCCAGAGGCAACATGAGGACGCAAACTGTATGTATCGCAACTGTCGCGATTTGGCCGCCGCTTTTATGTCGCGTCAATGTGTCTGCCCTCTATGTGTACCATCTGCGACCGTCCTGTATGTCTCTCCACTGTCGCGATTTGGCCGCCGCTTTTCTGTCGTCTCAAAGTGTCCGTCCTATATGTGTCCCATTTGTGACCATTTTGTATGTCTCCCAACTGTTGAGATTTGGTCGCCGGTTTAATGTCGCCTCAAAGTGGCCGTCTTGAATGTGTCCTGTAAGTAGCTACCTTTTATGCAGACCACAAATTAGGCCCATTGCACTGTCTGCACAGTGCGGCATAATATCTGCTGCTATAATTGTAATGTACATGGACATGAATACGAAACTCTGCAAAATTACTCATTTATTATCATTTACAACCTACAGTACAGAGAATTGTATAAAACCATTCAAACAAGCAGTGAACATCTGTTGGCAGCTAATAAAAAGAGGATTCACAAATCAGCCTCAGCTCCATAACACACACACTATTAACATTTTTAAAGCTTTGGCTTGTATGGCAGTTTTTTTTCAGTAAGAGACAATCAAAATAATTTCAGAAATATGCACAAAGAATTTTTTTTTTTTTCAAGTAAGGAACTTGTCACGGCAGTAATATGTATGACCAAGAGACCCTTGCAAGGCACTCTGAACACTATCCGCCACTTAGACAAGCTTTGCGCATGTAAATCAGCCATTCAATGTACCATGTTGAAAATGTATCGGAGTGCCTTGTTGGGCTTTATGTGTCAATTACAAATTCATGAAGCATTCCAGAGTGAAAAAAAGGAATGGCATGACTTCACAATACTCAAAATAAACACACATAAAATAATTATAGCAATAAATAACAATGTGACAAATCATCAATTCACTACCCAGAACTGCTCAATAAATGCATGTTAAAATAATTCAATATTGCAACAAATTAAGAATCTGACTAACACACATCAGTGCACAACCAAAGATGCTTGGTGGGCACCAAACTGCCATTGCACTACCAAAACTAATTTCTGCGATACATGAAAACAAATAGGGTTACAAAAGCATATATCAATAAAATGTGCAGTGAAAATGAAAGAGTGAATTAATGTGTCTCATCACAATAGTAAAACCTCAGTTTTAAAATCACTATGAATAGAGCGACCAGGTTCACTGATACCCTAATGCCTGGACTTGAGTTTTCAATATTTCAATATGCCTTCAGTAAGTTACCATAAAAATTTTGAATACGAGTAACTATCAAAGCAAAATATCACACATGGTTAGTTGCACACAAAATTAAGTATGAGTAAGTAATCCAGCACATGAATGCACTTGCAAAATGACTTTCTAGAATACAAGAAAACAAGCAGAGTTAAAAAAGCCTATCAGAATAAAATGTGCAGTAAATACCATATTTACTTTCATAATGAACCCACCTCCAACTTTGGAGCAACGACATTTGGTCCTTCAAAAAAAAAAAAAAATCTTCTTTAGTGTATCTATTCATTTTATTTCAGTGAAAGCCAGTGCCATTTATGATTAAGACGTTAATCATGCCATTACAAAATAACGATGCAGTAAAAGTCAAAACGTAGCTTGACAATGCTAAACAGTTGCAAGCAGCCACAATTTAAGTCGCACCTTTTAGCAGCGGACCAGACCTGTCAAACTCGGAAAAAAACCGATTATAGCATCATGCAAGCACAGCGGTGCCAGAACTTAGTACAACCTCACTGATAGCGCAACCTGCGTGCCCTGCTATTCAACGCTGCGTTTTACAGTGAAAGCTGTTAAGAGTTCACAAGGGTCGATCGCATGCATCGTAGTTGTCTGCCACAGCAGGTGTCTGTAACCACTATCACACAAAATAAAATAAAAACTAAATAACACCAACGACATAATGGGACTTAAACTGGGGTCCCTGTGTGTCAGCCCAGTATTTTGTGCTGACACGCAGAGCCACGCTGCTGCTTGAAACTCAGTTGCAAACTAGCCTTAGACAGGCTTGATGATAGAGAAAGAAAGCTTATTAATACGAGTAATAAAAGATTTTAAAACAGAGAAGCAACAACCACGCATCACACAATGCCAATTGCATAATGACTGGGTCGTCCAATGCTCCAAGTCATTACAAAAGCTTCAGGCATAATTTTTAATCTTCATCAGCCACAGCATAAAAAATTGCACAAAATTCCTTGCAAGTGCATAGCGGGTACCCCGCTTCTCCAGAGTGATAAAGGATGTCATAGTGAATTCCTTCATACTACACAAAAATTATGACAATTAAATGTGCGGCAGCAGTTACTTTAAGAATGTTTAAGAGGGCAGACTGGTCTTTAGGACCAAAAAGTGACAAAAAAATTCTTTTAAAGTTGACATATTTGGTTTCTGCAAGTATTTTTCTTTATCGCTCTGCATATTTTCATACACCAAGGAGTGGTAGGTTTTTTGTAATGCCATTCTAACTGTCTAGATTCTTGGTGCTGTTAACATGCAGAAGCTGCAAGAAAATGGGGAACAGACTTCGAGGCTTCTTTATAATTTGCCAGCACCTGTGTCCGAAGCTCTACTACCAATTTATGAGCACCTTTATGAGAATTGCAAAACATGCACACCATGATTGTTGCTTTTTGAAGAAACTGTGCGTTTTCAGTTTTTCCCATTTTTCTCGAAAAAGTAAAATTACGTCTGTTCAATTTCGAAGCCTCAATATTTATGCAGCTAGAGCAGGTACAACAATAATTATTTTTGCAATAGAAACCTGTATCTGTGTATAATGCAAATATGAGAGCAGAATTATGAGCACAAGCCTTTTTATTTAATTACTTACCAAAATGGTAACACAATTTCAACTCTTTTTGAAAATGAATAGTTCATTTTGCTGTAAAATAACCAAGAAAGGCCTAAAACAATAATCTCCTGCATACTGTCAATCTATAGTCATTAGTTTATGTTGGCATATCTTAAATATCACTTTTAATTAAGCACTTTTTTCTATAATGACCTGAAACAGGGGGGAGGGGGTGAACTTTACTGATCTCGGGAACAAGATGAGCTAAGGGATAACTAATTAAATATTTGAAATCAGCAGAAATAACTGCATAATCATGTGCAGTTTGATCAAGATCACTGAAGAAATAAACAAAAATTTGTCTAAGACCAGTCTCCCCCTTGAAAAAGACTCTGAAAGGCCACTTTTCCAGCTTTAGCTGCAACTGTGCTGCTCAATGTGTGGAGGCCTGGCTGTTTTATTGATGTTGGGTTTGTCATAATGAATAATGAAATTTGTTGGACACCTGCTGCGCAGTGCATGATCAGCCAGTAGGCATAGCTGCACGGCCGCTTTTGGTCGAGCATGCGCTGGAGCATGGGTGCAGAGCGGCTGGCAAAACTTTGGCGTATAGCCGTTCGTGTTCGTTACAGAAGATAACAAGAGCTGCGGGCTGCAAAAAAGGTTCGTCTTGCAATTCGCGAACCAAAACACAGACAGTTCCTTTTGTGAAGTAAGTTCAGTTCTCACGTAAAAACAACTCCACAGTTCTGCCAGTGAAGCGAAGGCCAGCAGCAGTTGGTCGGCAAGTTTTTTTATACTGTCATGGATAATTTTTGTCGGAACTACCATGGATTTTTTTTTTGTCCCACGTAATCAACCCTCCTTGAAATTTACGTCAACTTCTAAAGAAAGAAAAAGGAGAGTTCATTAAGCGAGTAAATACGGTATTAAAGTAAGAATACGATAGCAAATCATCACAATACTCAAAGTTTTAATTTTAAAATGACTTAGAATGAATGCAGCGATCAGGTGCAGCCAACTGTGATTATCTCAGATCAGCTGCCAACTTGTCTGCGGGCCAGCAAGGAGGCAAGGCTCGTCCTGATCTCCTTGATGCTCACCTTGTATAGGGAGCAAGTGTAGGCTGCAATAAAAAGCACAAAATAACAATTCAGCGACACATGTATGGGTTGGCAAAGCCCAATTAGTCATGCCTTCTTTTTTTTTAATTTGTTCACAACATGTTTCAGAAAAGTTTAAAATGAGCAGGCTATACACTATCTATGTAGAAATTTTACATAGGAAATTCGATTAATGCATTCTTGGCGAGCGTAGGTGCGACCTTATGAAACAGACTTTTTCACGTGTGTCTGTCAAAAATATGTTTGAATATTGTTTCTGCATAATGCAACGACTCAGAAATTTATAGATACTAATGACCACGGTTATTTCACACCATTTTTTTTTTTTGGAGCAGAACAGTGAGGGTTTGGAGCACGAAAACTTTTTTTTCAGTGAACTAACTTTAGGCCTTGGCTAACAGTGGTTTATGTAAGATATTACAAAACTATCGAATAATACCTTCAAGCTAAAAAATTTTATGAATAAAAAAAGTGATATTGGACGATTAGGCTAGCCTCTCATGGCCCCCCCCCCCTCCCCCTCATTCCAGAAAAAAAAATTGCCTATGCTCCTGGCCCCTGATGACCATTAATATTGAAATGTATTCAAAATATAAATATTTAAAAACCATTTCTATTTAAATTAAAAACTAATCAAGCCTTCACTGAGAAGTGCTGTTTGGGAAATTTGTTTTCAAAAACAGTGCCACCCAGGAAAGCATTGCTGGGGGCAGAAGATGATGGGAGGGAACAGTAAAATCTAACTCTCAATTAAGAAAATGGGTGTAGAACAGGAGCTGCACTGTGAACTGGGGCTCAAGGCCTTCAGCACAGTGCACTGATGAACACCAAATGATAAGCACAGCAGAGTTTTCACAGATTTCTCATAGTGCAAGAATGAGCATAGCCCAGCTATCACCACAACGAACAATAACAGCAGCAGGGCAATGTAGCTTGACTTGGATTTCTGTATGTGCTGCAATTCTAGTAGTCCCTGCAATTTGTGACAGTGAAATAAGTAGTGCTAAATGTTTTGTTTCTAAAAGCCACAAACAGTTGGCTGCAGCACATGCTTTCAACCTAAGTGGACAGGGATTCGCCATATTTTGGGGGAAATGTAGCAGGGTTCGCATTGCGATGGTATGGTGCAGCAGTAGCCCTGATCCAAAAGTGAGATCTCTGCACATGCAACCTTTAGGGCCCGGTAAGGTCAGTCGCACTGGTGAACAAGTACCAACACCCATATATTTGCTATAACACATATTAAAACAGTTTCTTCACAAAGGCCCTTTCCAACTGCGGTCTTCCTATACAGTAATGAAAATAACTTACTTTTTGGAGCATACTTTGGAGCAGGTAAAGTACTACTGTGAATCAGCCATAATTGTTTTTGGAGCAGAAAAAAAAAATGCAAATTTTCAGCAGCTACTGGTATTTTGGGGGCAGATATTGAATTTTCTTCACAAGAATTGGAGTTCAGAGCATTGTCAAAGTATCTTGTAAGTACTAATATATTTCACAGAGAACAATCAATGTGAATTTCATGAAGCGAACTATGGCAGGTTGTCAAAAATGGGCTGTGAAACAAGCTACAATTTAACATACTAGCATTTGTGACAGAAATCAAATCAAACCATTAGTCAAGTACCACATTCTAGAAGTAACCACAATCCCATATAATTGTTGCCAAATAAGCAGTAGATGATCGGTACAAGATAAAAGCAATCCTGTTTGTTTTCACACTTCACGCATGTCTAGCTGAGAAAAAAAAAAAGCTATATGCTCAATATGCCAGTTCTTGTCGTGCAAAAGAGATCAGAGCCTATAATGGTGCACATAGTAACACAGTACACAGATTCTTTTTTAATTTATTTAGGACTTACGAGCTTGTGAAGCCATAAAAATTCATCTCATTCTCTGTCATTTCACGGCAGGTTTACAGCAATTACTAATAAAAATTACTGTTCGGAGCAGCATTGCCTTTCTGGAGCAGTTTGAAGCAGCACTTTTATCACTGCGTAAGTTCATTTTTGTAGAGGCTGATATTTACAAGGTCCTGAAATTTACTCTTCCTCTTCTTTGTTATACGTCATGTTTTACCACTGTGGCGATATAACCCTAGGCAATATATAGTACATTTCATGTTCACAAATCGAAAAAATACGACTAACATCCCACTCCTGCTTAGGCGTATTGGGTCTGTAGTATAGCAAAAAAAAAAAAGAGGAGATAATAAATAAATGTGGAAGTCAAATGTACTTACACACTACTGCGTCCAGCCTCCTCTTGTCCAAAGCCTTTTTTGGTGGGGCATCCTTATTTGCCGGGCACACCTTCCCCTTCAACGAGCTGTTTTCAAGTTCTTCAACCGTAAATACAGCCCGCAGCAGCGCTCTCGCGAACTTGGATGGCTGAGTCTGTGTGCTCAGCGTAATCCTTTCTAGGAGCTTTTCGTCGATCAATACTCCATCTCCTATGTCCACCTGCAAAACATAGAGCTGCTCATACAACTAGTTGCTTCTTTACCTCAGGCAAGTTTGCAATGAAGCAATACATCCAATATTATGCCACTAGTCACAATCGCCCGTCAAAGCAAAAAAGGTACTTGTTTACCAGCCTGACATTGAACCCTATCAGCAATTTTCTCTTTCACAAGAACAGCATTAAACAAAAAAAATCAAGTACCGCATTTACTCACATACTATGCGCAGTTTTTTTCCAGACAATTCGGCTCCGTATTCAAGGTGCGCCGAAAATTTTATTACCAACTACAGTACAATTCGGGAACATCCGTGCTAAAGCCAAAACAGCCTCCTTCGTAGGCTACACTAGCACAAAACTTGTTGAGCATGCGGTCTCGCGTGTCCGACAATCCAGGCATGCGATGCAGTGAGCATTCAGATATAAAGAAATTAACATCTAAATACTTTCATTGTCAATGAAAAAGTACGAAAAGAAAGTGCCATAGCTGAAATTCGCCAATCAAATTTCAAGCGGCCTACATTAGGCACATTATCGCAACCGAAATTTAGGGCACTGTACGGTACTAATCGTTTAATTTTGTGGCCTCGCACTTCATATTCAAGACATTGCAATTGAGTCGCCAACCCCAATTCCAGTGCTACAGCGCCACCCAAGCCACCTTTTCTTCAAGTAGAGCTATTGAAAAGAGTGAAGTTGATTCTGCACAAAACTGCAACTTTCATTGCCCGCCAACGTTCGCGGTTGGGAAGTCTACGATGACAACGCAGTGGAAATATTAAAAAAAATTGATTTCTCGTTACCAAACTGGGGTTGTGCCTATTGTGCGAGTAAATTACACTTTTTATTGAGCTTAAGTCGTAAAGTATTTTACGCCCTGTTAAAAAAGCACGCGCAGGAAAATTTCACATCCTAGTTTTTCTGTTGCAATGCGTAGCCAGCGAGCCACTTTTCACAGCTGGAAAGCTCATTTTCTTGAGAATGCAATGGTGAATTATTTGGAGATGATTTTATGCCACCCAGTACCAGTGTTCACTTCAGAGAGCGCCAAGCGAGACGGTACCCAGCATGGTTTCAGTGCAAACGTGGCTCGCTACATGAGCACAAAAAATGGCATGCACATGAGCACCGCCTTGAGAACTCCTTTTAACGTATATTTTTGTAAATATGAATGACACCCCAAAAATGCATTGCCCAGGCAAGGACATCAGACTTTGTACTCCCACAAGCCTGCCACTGCCTTCCGTAGAAAAGGTCTGCTAGTAGAGAAAGCTTGCAAGAACTACGGCACACAAAACAAACTTTTCTTTCCCGTATTTTAAAACTTCTGCTGCAACAACCATGGAATAACTATGGCATCATCGGCAAAAATATCCATCCTTATTGACCATGAAGTATTACTCTAAAACCACTTGACGTTCTTTTTAGGCGTCCCTCCGTATTATATTTATTTTTTACTTTGCCTGAGTTCTCCATAATACTTTTTATTTTAGACGATTTTTGTGATGTAACTAACAACTGTCACATGCATTGTGCTTAACACACGAGAGGTGCAATTCACATGCAAAAAAAAAATGTTTCTAGTGAACAGACAGAAAAAAAAAGCTTTCATAAAGCATGTGGTTGTAACTTCTGGAGCCACAGAAAAGTGATCTTTCTTTTTTTCTTGAAGATGTGAAATCCACATTACACATTCCTCCAAGTATAAACTTTTACATGCGACATCATGTGAATAAAACTTATGGCAAGATGCCACTTGATAAAAGTAATACAAAACCCACCAATCTGACAGGCATATACAAAATAACAAGTGCTTACATTACCATCCCATAAAAGCGTCTAGACTAGACAAATAGGAATGCATTGCGTCAAAGAGCAACTAAAATGTACACACAAACCACATCAGACAAGCTTTGTAAACTAACATTTTTCATTGCCATTCTTGAGCCACAGTAGTATTTGTCTGTTAAAAACGTGGATGAACATTCGCTTTGACTACTGGTAAAACACAAAAAATGCAAAAAGGCACAAGCATAAGAAAAAGCACTATTATAAAATCACATTCAAGAAGTTATAAACACCATGCAATAACCACAAATCAGTGATAATGAAGCCACAAACCTGAGCAGCAGGCACGATAGCCGGTGCCGGTGAAGCTGCGGAGGAGAGAGAGTCTGTGAGCTGGCTTGTGGCTTTGCGAAGATTGCTAGCCATTTTCTTTATGTCTGAAAAAAAAATCAAGAAGAGGTCAGGATCTACACTTGAACCCCTTTAAGAGGCATGCACTGGACAGTAACTCTCGTCTCTTATACGAGATGTCTCTTATAAATGAAGTCCCATGTATGCATTTTCCTATCAACCTGTATTTTACTTTGAGCACACTGGTGTATCTTATACTTTTTTGTGTTATATCAGTCTCTCTTGTAAAGCGGTGTGACTGTACAAGCTCTATAACCGGCACAATGTATTAAATCGTCACAAAGTGCTTGGGAAATACCGTGAGGCAACTGTGTTATGTGGAATGAAGTTATCCTTTCAGTACAGGTGGCAACAGTTACCTGTGTATGAACAACACTAAGCATGATAACATGCGCAGGGTCTAAGACATACAAGGACAAGGAACTAACAAGGACTAGCACTAGTCCTCGGTTTGTTGTCCTTGCGAGTCTCATGCGCTGTTTGCGTCGCCATGGAATACCACTAGACTGGTCACACACCTTGCTGCAGTTTATTTCTAGTTCCTCGGCCTTTGTTATTTGTGTTCTTCCAGTAGTAGTCCTCGTTGGCTCCTTGTTCTTGAAGTGCCTTAAGCACTGTTCATGTCACCATAAATTACCATTCAGTCCAGTCACGCACCTTGCTTTAGACTAAGGATGGGACACAGTGGGTGGAAAACAAATGCAGAGTGAAGAGTAATCTTTAGTGACTATGCACCACATTTTAAACCATTCATAAACAATCAAAGGTTCTACACATTTCAAATGGTAATCAAACCGATCTTTCATTAATTCATTAAGCGAAGGCCGATTCTGCGTCCGAAATGGTCTTCTTTACCAGAGAAACTTGTCCACGACGGGCGCCCGCTTTCTGCTGGTTGTTCCTGCGTCCCTCCAAACGTCTGTCCTGCGTCTCACGCATGATGACCCCACCTCTGGCCATCTAGGCACCGCACGAACACTTAGTCGCACGAAAGAGCGGTTCTATTGGCCGAAAATGAGCAAAACAATTCAGAACTACGTGGCCAGCTGTATGCAGTGCCAGAGCCACAAGCGGCCCTCCTCGGGTCCAGTTAGTCACCTGCAACCTGTAAAGCCTCCCGGTTCCCCTTTTGAAAAGGTCGGCATTGATCTGATGGGACCATTTCCACGCTCCTCAAAAGGTAACCGGTGGATAATTGTATGCGCCGACTACCTGACGCGGTACTGCGAGACGGCTGCCTTATGCTCCGCCACGGCAGTCCAGGTTTCGGAGTTCCTGTTGAACTCAGTCATCCTCCGACACGGACCTCCTCGCGTGATAATAAGTGACCGTGGTCGACAATTTACCGCTGATATTGTCGAATCATTACTTCGTTTGTGTGCCTCCAAGTTCCGACACTCAACTGCGTATCATCCGCAAACTAACGGTCTCACCGAGCGCACGAACCGAACGTTGATCAACATGTTGTCAATGTACGTCGCCTCTGACCACAAAAACTGGGATGAAGTATTACCGTTCGTCACGTACGCCTTCAACACGTCGAAACACGAAACGACAGGCTATAGCCCTTTCTATCTGCTCTACGCTCGCTCGCCTCGACATACGCTGGACACTATCTTTTCTTTTGTCATCCATGACGATTTAACAATTGCTGAAACCTTGTGTCGTGCGGAAGAGACCCGTCGACTTGCCTGCTTACGTACACTGGCAGCGCAAGAGTCATCCAAAACTCGCTACGACAGTCAACACAGGCAGGTAACCTATGCCCCCGGTGATCTAGTGTGGGTGTGGACCCCAATACGCAGACGTGGCTTGAGCCAAAAGCTACTGGCACACTATGCCGGTCCTTTTGTGATACTCCGTCGTGTCAGCGAGGTCAACTATGAAATTGCACGTGTCACCACTAGTGGCCGACGTTCATGCAAGACGGAGGTGACGCATGTTGCCCGCCTGAAGCCGTTTACACGAAGGATGCAAGAATGACTCGCCCAGAGGGCTTCGTCTGAGAGAGGAGGAATGATACAAAGTATCACTACCAGGAAAAACAAGGGAAGCGTGGGCAGAGAAGGAAGACGACGTTGCCTCCACTGCGATCCCCCTGAGTGGGTATGAGCCATGGCGGTGATCATCATCATTGGACGGTGATCGCGGACTCAGGGCCCATTAAAAACCCCCAGTAATTTACCTCGCCTTGTGTAAAAATATTGTTTTCTCTACCCACGAGTCCTCATATTGAGCCTTCACAAAGGACGAGGGCGTTTTGTTACACTTATGTGTGAAATCTGATTTGTGTTGAACGTATGTGCATGCCACAGTCTGGAGAGGTTGGTTTTCAAACCACCGAAACTGAAATGGAAAGTACATGTGTACACAAATACTACAGCCTCGACTATGACACAAGCACATTACCAGACACGTGTACTAGATACGCCATCAGTACGCAAGATAAAAACGTAAACCATGATTGACTTTGGTGTTAACTGTGTCTATCAATCAAGTTCATGGGGCGACTTCCAGGCATGCCCTCCCTAACAGTAGTGAAAATCTGCACAGACCGGGGTGCTATTCTGGACACTGTCTAGTTCCACCATATTGTCAAATTTCTGACACATAATCGAAAACATAGGTGCCCTACTGGTGGTTGAAAATTATTGCCCTTGTCAAAGGTGGTCCCACCTTACTTTTGACCGATTCTCGGTTTTTTTCCCCTTCGTCATGTGTTGTATCCCCACTTTTACGTATTGTTCGGCGATTTGCCTGCACAAACTGTAAACCTGATTATCAAGCGTATCAAAGTCTAGGACGTGCTGCTCTAGTTTATGGAACCAGTTTTTCTCGGAGAAAGCTCATAGAACTTTCAGGATGAGGTGTCTTGCTTTTGACTTCACCGTTGTGATGGAATCACATTCAGCCTGTAGCCACCTCAGTCCTCGACTTCTTTACTGGGGCTAATGACATCTCGCTACGGTAAAACAAGACCACCTCGCCTCTTACATTTAATTAAAGGTGTCAGCTCATCTGAGTGCACGGCTGTTATGCACTCTTCACAGGTAGTTGCAGTTCGACGTTTCGAACAATGAAGCCTACTATGTATGGCACCACGGAACCGACAAAAGCAGAAAAGCTTTCGGGCTAGTCAATACGATGCGTATTGTCATGGTCACCGAACTGCAGGACTGGGGCCTAGCGCATGTCAGTGAGATTGCTTCTTGGATGTACCATGGCTGCAGGAGTTGTTGCATTCAATACGGAGAGAACATCTTGGGAGCAGTGTCCAGAACTTGAAGACGTGACTTCCGTCTGAACCAATAGACGCTTGTATGCAGCCATAAACTGCGAAGCTGTTGGGTTGTTGTTATGGCCGCCTCATACACGTATTTATTCAAAGAAATTTTCGGCATAGTCTTGACTGAGTTTGTGTGTCAGTAAGTATTTCAGCTGACCCTGGCTGACAAGTCTGTCAAACATTCTTTCTGTGCTTGCGGAGACGCGCGAGGCTCGCAATGGCGGGAGACACGGCTCCGCGTCGGCTCCGTGAAATTACCACTTTTTCACGCGGAAAGGACAACAGCCAGCTGATAAAGTTCTGTGTGGGGTTGCGGACGTGCTCAGGATCCTGTGGCTACCATTCTGAGAACTGTAAGTAGATTTTAAAGGATTTTATTGCGCCTTCGGTGTTCGGCTACGTTGTGCGTCTCGTCAACTCCACCGTTCGGCCTAGCGCCGAGGCGGTCGGATCGGCGTTCGAGGCTCCAGGCGTCGGCTCGTAGAGCGTCTGTGGAGGCACTATGACGATGGAAGTGACTGTTAATGGTAGAGATGCCGATCAAGAATAATTGGAAAGCTAGGACTGGGTGACGAAAGTGTTGAAACGTGTGGCGGAGCTCCAGGAGAGTCAACAACGGGAACGCGATGGCGCCACCAGGGCGGCGTCTACCAGCAGTGGATGTGGAAAAGAAGGCAGGACGATGCCGGCCGGCTTCAATGGCGACAAGCATGGTGTAAGCGGGAGACGCTCATATAAAGCGGCGGGAAAAAAGCTCGCGGAGCGGTCAGTAGCGTCGCATCTACCGCGTCTTCCAAACGCGGATCACAAGGTTATTATCAGGCCCAAAGAAGGACTGACGCTCACCAGACACTCGGCACCTGTGATTGGTGGAGCAGTAAGGATGACAGCAGGCATTCCATGGCAGAAAGGTTGGGAGGAGGACAGGATCGTTGTCAACGACAAGCAAGGAACATTGATATACAGCACGCCCAGGGAGGATGATGCCAAGAAAATGTTGGACCTGAAAGTCATAAAGCTCGACGGCAAGGAGTACGAGGTGAAGACATACATGACTGCGCTTGAAAGCTGTGGCAAAGGTGTGGTACGTGGACTTGATATCAGACTCTCTGAGAGAGAATTGGAACTGGCTTTCTCACACGAAGAGAATCGTCCTATTCTTGGTGGGCAACTCGACTTCGGTAATCATCACCTTTGTTGACGACTACGTGCCGAGATGGATGATCTGCTTTGGGACGCCGATGAAATGTTTTCTCTACAAGAAGAGATATGAAGTGTGTTACAAGTGTGGTGAGCTGGGACATCGATCCGACGTATGTGACAGCCCGCACGAAAAATGCAGAGGTTGTGGGGTGGCCTCCCCACCCAAGGACCATGAATGTACGCCGAGGTGCCGTCTGTGTGGCAAGGAGCACGTGACCGGAGACAAAAGGTGCAAAGAACTTTTTCGGACACCTTATATAGTGAAGAAGCGACAATGGGAAATGAAGCTTGAAGAAGCGCGGGAGCAAGAAGAACGACGCAAGGCCGAAGAGGGCACGCAGCGGCACAGCAGGACAGACGGAGTTCAAGATCATTCGAGGCGCAAATCCAAGCATCGAAGTAGATCGAGAGGGCGCTCGGAATCCTTCCCCCGGATGCCACCGCAGGAGAAGCCGGGAGTTTCTCACAAGGCATTCCATGATGGTGGTGATTGTGCCCAGGAGAAGTCAAAATCCACAGGACCACAGGTGGGTTGGGTCACTAAGGTCTCCCAGGATGCTAATACAGCGATGATTAATGCTTTTAAAGAGCAAAACAGGATATTACAGGAGCAAAATGCGGAATTACGCAAACAGCTTGATGAGATTAAGGCTAATCTTACTACTAAACCACGCAAGGCGTTGGGAACACCCCAGGTAGCAAACCAACCGCCTTTAAACAAGAAGAGGGCTAAAGAAACCGAAATTGAAGAAAATCACAGAGCGAGAATTGAAGCGCTTGAGGTGGAAACAAAGTCATTACAAGGTATGCTCCAAGCTGTACTAGAACAGATGAAACAGGTAGGCAACGCTATTGAGCAAATTAAGGCTGAATTTGCTAGCAGGGACCGACAGATAGAATGGCTATGCCAAGCGCTCAAGCTAAACCATGATGGCTCTGCACCCTTACAGTAATACGATTTGGCAGTGGAACCGTAGGGTTTCTCACGCAAATGTGCGGTTTTACAATCTTTTCTTACCAACGCCGATCGACCGGAGGTTATTGCGATCCAGGAGTGTGGGGAAAATGCATAATTAGCAGGCTACAAATCTTTTGCCGGGTCGGGCAATGATACCCAAGTTACAACCTTCGTAAAGAGAAACATTACGACATTGCAGCACGAGACGGGGAACTCGCAGATCGATCATGTTTTAGTCGAACTCGTGCCTCGCAAGCGCAAAGACAAGAGTCTTTTTATCATGAATGTGTATAGTTCCCCCAGGCTGCGCAAAATCAACTTTGGTGATCTTTTCACGAAAACAAAGGTTATTTCAGCAAACGGTCTACTATTGATTTTGGGCGACTTTAATGCGCATCATACGGCATGGGGTTATAAATTCACCAAGGTTAAGGGCAGAAATTTGTGGAACTAAATTCAACAACATGAGCTCATACTTATAACAGACCCAATGCAGCCAACGAGGAAAGGAAATAGCGTATCTCAAGACACGACGCCAGATCTTACCCTGGTCAGCTAGCAGTGCCACCGCCGCCACGTGGTGCAATACCGGCGAAGACCTAGGTAGTGACCATAAAATTTTAGAGATTATCGTTGCCAATGGCCCGCTGGTGATCAATAAGAGAAAAGTTAAAACTACAGATTAGGTGACCTTTAGAAATATCAGGTCGGAACAAGACCCCATAAATGATATTAACGATTGGAGTAAAGGGGTGATCCAGTCGGTTCAGCACGCTACTGAAGAGATTGACGCTGGCGATGAGGAAATTGTTGATAGACATCTTGTAAGCATGTGCAAGAAAAAGAAAAACCTAGAGCGAAAATTCAGTCAGAAGAGAGGAGACAGGAATCTCCGAAAGGAAGTTGCTGCACTGAATAGAAAGATCGAAGATTATGCATTGGAACTTACCAAGCAAAAGTGGGGTAGTATCTGTGATCAGATGGATAGAGAGATTGGCAGTGCTAAAACATGGCAGCTACTACGGCATCTATTAGACCCAGAGAAAACCAAGTCGGAGGCCCAACAGCAACTTCAAAAGCTTGTGTATAAATATGAAGGTCAGACGACAGAATTATTAATGGAGGTTAGGGATCGATACCTGCGCTGCGCAGAATCTCAAAAGCTCCCTGACTACGCTGGTTCAGAAAACCTGGACCTAGACAGCCCCATCACCGTTGGAGAAGTCAGGGCTGAAATTAACCGACTTAAAACAAAAACGGCTGCCGGTCCGGACAAAATCGACAACAGAATGCTCAGGAATCTTGACGACGGCTCCATTCGTCAACTTGCAGCTTATATGCAAGAATGCTGGGACAAGGGAGAAATACCTCAAGCTTGGAAAACGGCCAATGTAGTCTTCATTCCTAAGCCAAGGAAAAAGCTCAGTCTTGAACATCTCGGACCCATTTCCATCACATCTTGCGTAGGAAAATTGATGGAACACGTCATCCAAACAAGACTGACTAGGTTCATGGAAGATGAAAACCTGTACCCTGATACTATGATAGGCTTCAGATCCCACCTATCGACGTGCGATATTATGCTACAGCTAAAGGAGGAGATAATAGACAAAAAGACTATTGACACCAAAGTAATTGTGGGTCTGGACGTCTCCAAGGCGTTTGACAATGTCAAACATGAAGCCTTACTTAAGAACCTTAGTGCGCTAAACGTAGGCGTCAAGACATACAACTACGTGAGGGGCTTTCTCTCAAATCGTACAGCCACTATCAGTATGGGAGGGCAGTCGCTCGAAAACATTAAATTGGGGAATAAAGGGACGCCACAAGGGTCTGTACTCTCTCCGACTCTTTTTAATATAGCGATGATTGGACTTGCTGAGAAGTTGGAAGGAATCGAAAATCTGCATCACACAATATACGCAGACGATGTGACGCTGTGGATAAACAGGGGTAGTGACGGACATATTGAAAGCGCACTTCAGGGGGCTATAAATATTATCGAACAATATCTCGAACCACTAGGGTGAAAATGCTCGGCAGAAAAATCAGAGGCTCTTTTTCTACCATCGCAAAAAAGGAAAACACACAATCCCCTCGGAAGGGGTTGTGACATCGCTTTACGAGTGAATGGTAATGCTATTCCAACCGTAGACAGTATTAGAATTCTAGGGATGCGCATACAAGCAAATGGAAAAAACACTGAAACTATCCGGAGACTCGAGGCTAGTGCGAACCAGACGTGCCGCCTGCTTAAGCGCATTTCTAACAAGAATGCGGGGATGAAAGAAGCCAATCTTTTAAGATTAGTTCAAGCTTTCGTGATAAGCCGTGTACTATACGTTGCCCCTTATCTTAAATTAAGTAGAGCAGAAAAAGATAAAATTGAAGCCATTATAAGGAAAGGCATCAAGACTGCGCTAGGGCTTCCCCCGAACACCTTTACGGTTAAACTTCTTGGGCGGGGTGTCTCCAACATTTTGGATGAACTAATAGAAGCCGCCATGATTTCACAGCACCAAAGACTTCTGAGAAGTAGAACCGGGAGGAAAATCATGGAGCGCTTGGGGTTCGAGCCCACGGAGTTTTCCAGGCAGACCGCTAGCATACCTAAATCAACTAGGGCAAGACTGAAAATTATACCACTGCCGAAAAACATGCGTCCGGCGTTTCATGAAGGCAGACGCAAAGCTAGAGCTGTAGCCCTGCAGGCGAAACTTGAAGGTCGATCTGGCGGGCTTTACACGGACGCTGCAGAATACGAAAGTAAGGGAGCACACACAGTGGTAGTGGTTCGCGAGAACGGGGACCTGGTCTCGTGCTGCACCTCTAAGAACACAACTACCACAGAGGCAGAAGAACTTGCGATTGCTTTGGCAATAGCTCAAAAAGGCACTCGAGTGATTGTTAGCGACTCTAAGTCAGCCATTAAAAACTACAATATGGGCAGGATCTCTGCTACAGCCGCCAAAACTCTAAGACAAGGACCAGTACCCGCAGAGCTAATCTCACTAGTATGGTCCCCGGCCCATCAAGGTCTGAAGGGAAATGAGAAGGCGCACGCGATCTCCCGAGGGCTCACTTTCCGGTCGATCGACGCTGACCCGCCGCCTTCGCGCGAGCAGCCTCTCTCCACAAGGGACGAACTACGAACGTTTCAGGAAATCACCGCACACTATAAACTCCACCGTAAGATATATCCAGAGGCAGCTAAACAGCTGGGCAAAAAGGAGGAAATTCTGTGGCGAAAATTGCCAACTGGGGTGTTTCCAAACCCTCACCTGTACAGTAAATGGCACCCGGAAGTGTTCAATTCCAGATGTGCGCACTGCAACAGCACTGCGGGTTTAGTGCACATGGTATGGACCTGCCCATTCTACAATGATCCAAGTAGAAACGTAGAATCCTGGGAGGCCTTATTACACAGCCGTGACGCCGAAGAACAGCGTCAAGTCATCGGTCTCGCCCTGACCGCCGCCGAGTCCCAAGGGATTCCGGCCGATGGCTAGGGGGATGATTGGGGGCAGAGGCCGAAGCCTCCTCCCCCGTCATTCTAGACGGGTGCAATAAACGTCATTTCTCTCTCTCTTCCGTTCTTGCCATGCGTATCCAAAAACCAATGGATCCGTTTTTTTTCAGTCCTTCTGTCACTGCCGGATCTCTCAGCCCGTTTATGTACGCTCGAGTCTCAAAAAAAAAAAAAAAGACTTCCAGAATGCTTCGTTCCCCTGCCGAAGGGGCGCTTTGTACGACCTTTCCAGCGGGTTCCTGGAGTTTAAGATGTCAAACAAGCCATCAAAAGTTCTAATAAATGTAGATCTTGTGCTGGCACCCTTGAATTGCGGCAGCTTTAGCCTTTGTTCGCAGAAGTCCAAAGCGTCGGCAACTGAGGCACTCGATCACTTGTACAGCATATCATACCTTCATTTTCTTGCTTTTCCCATGGGACGTGGACTTTCGTAAGTTTGTTTCCGAGCCACAACCCTTCTTCACGTTGAAGTGCCTTCAATGCCACTTCATAACCCAATTTCACATGCTTCTCTTCAATGTCAAAGAGGTGGTCAAAGCACTCTGGCGCGAAGTGCACAGAGCGAAGTGATCTCAGTCTTTCGCATTCTACTTCTCACGGCGAACGGCCCAATCCCAGAGGCTCCGCGTTACGGGATATTTAGTAAACCTGTAAAACAAATCCGGACTGTTATGTTTTGCACGCTTAGATCGCGTCAGCTATAGCTCCCTTTAGTAACGAGCGCGGAATGGCTATGTCGAAGACGTTTTCGTGTACGTACAGGTAGAATGTGAGGCCACAACCTTTTTTCAACCTGTTGGCACATCCGTAAATGACGCAAGAGGCAACCATTGTAAACCATTTGTCTTTACAAGTCGACAAGGTGAAACAAGAACGGACGAAATCAGCAGCTCGCGAGGGCGCTGAGCACGCTTTTTGCCACTGGCAAGATGGCGGCGGCTGGCTTCACTCGCACAGCGCCTTTTCCACTCCAGCTAGTTTTATGTATCCTCCTTGGAGCCACCCTACACAGAAACGGCTGCTGCACCGCACAGAAGTGACGTCATGCATTTTTTGGTTAGGCGCTTTGTTTGAATAGTCACTAGTGTCTAGCGGTACGTCTAGACATAACAATAAAAGCCGTTAAAATTACATCCAAACGAAAAAGCGAACAAAAATGTTAGTTAGGTTTAGAGTGACAACAATACAAAACCGGCTTGTTTGCCGTCTCAAACTGATCGGCAGCTGTGGCGTAGTTGGTTAAACAACACATCAACTAGTGAGGTCGGTGGTTCAAGTCCCATTGCAGTTATCGCTACATTCTCTTTTTTTTCTTCACGCATGTATTGTTTTAACATTTGCGCCTCCTCATCAGCCCGACTTGCTGCTGGTGGTGATCCCGTCCACAGGCCCTTTAATATTGGATCTTCGATGACTCTTGCAGGATTGACTATATTTGTTATGATAAAGTGTTTTGCGAATTAGTGCTCTTAATCGGCGAGACGCAAAAAGACACAAAAAACTCGAATGCAGCTGGCTGCATTGGTTTCTTCGGCACAGGTGTGAGGAATGTTGATTTCCACGGTTTATCAAAGTTTTGATGACAGAAAGGTGCACTGCAACGTAGTCTCGGGCAACTTTTTTTATGTCGCTCAGTGTACCATCACCTGACGAGGTAACCAGCAGGCCGCTTTCCTTAAAAATACTGACGTGTCACCGCAATGTTCTAGGCAATCAGCATTTGATAAACAATGCCCAAGGGCAAGTGCCGACGGCGTTAGCCCATCCAACTACAAAACAGCTTGTCTGCCTTGCTCAATAACACGCGCAGCCTGTGACAGCACGGGAGCATTCACGTAGCAACGGATGAGAACGGCAGTACGTGTTCGCACTTGACAAAACAGACGGCAATCCAGTAGCTCTGGCCTTCGGAGATCACATGCTTCCTAAGAACATTACCATAAAGTTGTTTCCATCTATCGTATGAACACTTCGCCGACGCACTGGGGTTGCATGCATGTGCGTCCGGTCAGTCACACGTGAACTGTGCGAAAGCATTTATTTCATCGTCGACCTTGTCCTTCGCGACAAGCAAAACTCGGTAGCAAGAACACTTTCACCTTTGACAACACCACGCTTGGCATTGCAATCTAGAAAATGCAGTACGTCCAACAACTGTAATCCGCACATCATACTGAGAAACTTTATGGCGCACACACTCAAATGAAGCTGCGGCGCGGTGGACGGCCACGCTAGCTTCAACCACCAGGTTCAACTTAGCATCCAGGAATCACATGAAGCAGCGACGACACTCCAGTCCTCCTTGGGAGTAACCAAGGTGGAGTGGCCTAGGCCATGCCCACGATTTCATCGGAGTTTTCACCACCTACCACACGTAACCTAACACATCGCAGGCGGTACCATGTCGCAGTGTTTACCTTTCGCAGCCGCAGCGCCCATGGCGCCCCCTGTATTCCAAATACTTGTAATATGTATTTAAATAACAAACCTAAGCTAATTGACTCGTTAAACACCTGCTTAGTAAAATTTTTGTAGGTTTAACGCATTACACACGAATAATTTACACATTTAACTAGCTTTAGGTGATAATTTTTTTAAAGTGACGTCACTTTGTGCGGCGCAGGAGCGCCACTTCTGTGCGCGGCGCAGGAGACGCTGCCTATATATATATATATATATATATATATATATATATATATATATATATATATATATATATATATATATATATATATATATATATATATATATATATATATATATATATATATATATATATATATATATATATATGTGATTCAAAAAAAATTCTGTGGGTCCGGTGCAAATATAATTAAGAATAAAAGAGCACACTTACGAAAATTTGATAAATGTTTACTCTACGTTTCGGCCGTGGCACGGCCTTCGTCAGGATTAACCTGACGATGCTCGAACTTCGATGCTCGAACGCGTTATTCGAAGGTCGTAGGTTCGATTCCTGCTCACGGCTGGTTATTTTTTCATCCACTTTTCTTTCTTCTTTCTTCTTATTTACATTCCATTGGTTCTAATAAGTTCCCCTGTACATTCCTTGGCATTACTGTCTGTTAGATCTCATGAATATTGTGTTAAAACACGGAAAAAACGAGCCCTTAGGTATACACTTCTTTCCCTTATATATATATATATATAGAAGGGTTGCACAGGGGCGTGGCCCACGAGATGGCACCAGCGTCGAAGAGGCAGCGCATCCATCTTTGTGGTCTCCCTCCCTGCCGCCGCGGGCAAGCAGTCGCAGAACGTACACTAGTACGTGGTACACTCACGGCTGCGCGCCTGTGCAAGATTCCTGTGCTCATAATTGTGAACTGTGCCTTATTTGGTTGCTACAATCACTCGAGGAAGAAGGCTGGTAATGACAATGCGTCTGATGTCGGCTTTTTTTTTTTTCATGCCAAAAATGATTGTAAACCAATCGAAAAGGTTTGAATGGTTCAGCCACACACTATGCCACATCACAGAGGTTCGCGTTTGTGGTGAAAAACTTGAGTTTTCGCGACGTGCGCTATGAAGCTTTGTTTACGCAGCAAGAGACGAGCGCGCGAACTACGACCGTGATCGCTGCTTATCACCGGTATCATTCAGGTAGGTGTGGCGTGTTGCTGATTTCAATGTGTTAGTAAACAGTCATCGACGCAGTGCGTTCTCGTTTACCCATGCTTTAAAGAGCCGAGCACATTAACGTCGATCAGTTACAATCGAGACCGTATGTGATTTCTGGGTGCGCAACTGCCCGACGCGCGTCATTCGACACTGCAGCAAAGAGCATTTTCGATCGCAAGCTGCTTGGGCTCAACCACGAACCAACTATGACAATTGTATCACCTCACATGCTCTTGCAAATGGTAAAGCCCTTCCACATAAAGAATTCGTGAAGCGCCACCACCGCGGTGAAAAAAAATTATTCGTCCGAGCACTGAGCAAGGAAAATGAGTCACATTTCCGACGACGACGCGGCGGCCGTCTCCGAGGTCTCTAACTCGATGCTGTTAGACCCATCCGCTATTCACATAGTTGTGGGCGTCCATCAATTTACAGGCTTTAAGCTCGTCCCTTGTTGCGAAGCTTGTGCCGCCAACAAGGTGGTTCTTAATGTCCGTGAGTTCGATGCGGGAATAACACTTCACATCACACACAGCTTCATTGCTGCTGAAGTCGAACAGGACGATATCCGCCGAAAATGTGAACCTTATGTTCGTAGCGAAGTTTCACTGGACTTCGGAAGTCACGCGCGTAAGCACGCAGTCGAGTTTCACCACGTTGGTACAGTACGTAGCGGCACGTACACAACCTCTTACTGCCGCTCGCCGATTCAAAAAGGGCGCACTTAGACCACTGACATGGCGGTAGAGGCAAACGCCGCTAACGCCTCAAGCGGATGACGTGACGTGTAACCCTCCTATATATATTCTTTCTAGCGAAAAGGCCATTGTCTCGATAAGCCATTTAGGCACCATGAAATTCTAGGGCATACATTAAATTGCTCTGCTTGATGTTGACTACTACTGTAGTATTTGTGGCCCTGCCGGGAGCCTGCACCCAAGGATGTTAGAGAAAAGTTGCTGGAGTGGAGGGGGGGCGCTGCAGCTGAAGCCATACGCCGGCTTCTTGCCATAGGCAGTAAGCACGCCTGGCCTCGTCTGCACGGGGAGCGTATTTGGTATGAAGTCTTGGTTTGGAAGACCTTTATTAGGCCCGAGAAACCGGCAGCCGACAGCGGAGATGCACGAACCAAGATGATGATGATACGTGACAACGATGAGGATGCATAAGCAATACATGATAATGATGATAATGTATAGATGAAGAGGATTGGTATACTAAATGCCCACACTGATTCCCCCCACGTGAGAGCGGCCAGCCTGGCCGCGGCAAGTCAAGGGGACAAAGAACGTCGCATGAAGGGCTTCATACGGGAGACATGGACGACTTCAGTAGTTCGATAACGGCGATCTGCTGGGGCTACAAGTGGCGTCACGCGATAATTTACTGGTGAAGTTTCTTCAAGAACTGTGTACGGCCCGATAAATCGTGGCTGGAACTTGTCGCACAAACCAGGTGTGCGAATAGGCGTCAAAAGGAGCACTTCGTCTCCAGGTTGAAAGGATACAGCACGATGCGATTCGTCATAAACCAGCTTTATGTCTTGCTGTCGGACTTCAGTGTTCATACGAGCACGTTGGCGGCTCTCTGCGAGCCGCAAAACGTATTCCTCTGAAGAGGATGGAGATGAATCCGCATGGCAGGTAATGAAGGAGACGTCCAGCAAAGAAGTAGGGGAGCGTCCATAAACTAGGTAAAATGGAGAGTAGCCGGTTGTCCGCTGAATAGCCGTATTGTAGGCGAAAGTGACGAATGGTAGAACTGCATCCCAGTTCTTGTGGTCTGGTTGAATGTAGGCGGCGATCATGTCAGCAAGAGTGCGGTGGAATCGCTCAGTGAGGCCGTTAGTTTGGGGATGATAACTAGAGGCAGTCTTGTGAGTTGTGCCAGAGGCGCGAAGAAGTTCGTTCAATAGTTGTGAAAGAAAGGCCCTTCCACGGTCGCTGAGCAATACACGTGGAGCACCATGACGCAGTATAATGGCTCGGAGGATGAAGTCGGCAATTTCAGAAGCTGAACCGGTAATGACAGATGCCGTCTCGGCGTAGCGCGTCAAATGGTCAACGGCTGTTACTATCCATCGGTTTCCAGCAGCACTGACTGGAAGGGGGCCATAAAGATCGATGCCTACAACTTCGAATGGTGTGGCTGGGCATAGAAGAGGCTGTAGTGTACCGGCTGGAGCAGATGTGGGTAGTTTTCTACATTGGCAGGTAGTGCAGGACCCAACGTACCGAGCTACACTAGTGGTAATACCTGGCCAATAAAAGCGACTTCGAAGGCGATCATAGGTTTTGTGGTAACCGAGGTGACCAGCCGTCGGATGGTCATGAAGTGCTCTGAGGACTTCGGACCGAAGCGATCGGGGTAGGACGGGAACCCAGCGCTGACCGTCAGGATGGTAAATTTTGCGGTACAGCACCGAGTTGTCCAGCTTAAACTGCGAGAGTTGGCGACGGAGCCTCGCATTAGGTGGACGGGAACTGCCAGTGAGGTAGCCTATAATACGTCGACAGTATGGGTCAGCCAGCTGTCGAGAAGAAAAATCGTGCGGGTCGTCCGAAGGCAGCTGGTTCATAGAGGCGAGAGAGGAAACCACCGTAGACGTGGACTCCGAGGGCGTGTTGTGCGAATTGATTGCGGAAACCCCGAGTGGGGTCGCTGGTAGTGGGCAGCGAGAAAGAGCGTCGGCGTCACTATGTTTCCTGCCACACTTGTATACGATGGCAAAATCATACTCTTGTAGGCGTAGAATCCAGCGGCCGAGGCGTCCCGACAAGTTCTTGAGTGTCGAAAGCCAACATAGAGCGTGGTGGTCGGTCACAATTGTGAAATGGCGGCCGTGAAGATAGGGACGAAATTTCTGCACTGACCAAACGACGGCGAGGCACTCCTTCTCGGTGATCGTGTAGTTCCTCTCGGCTGTGGAGAGGACGCGGCTGGTGTACGCAACGACTCGCTCTCGCGAAGAGTTGTCGCGCTGGAGGAGGACGGCTCCTAAACCGTGGCCGCTAGCGTCCGTATGGAGGAAGGTCGGTGCACCATCGTGAAAATGAGAAAGTACAGGATCGGTCGTGAGGGCACTCTTCAACCTGTCGAAAGCCGATTCACATTCCTGAGACCACTGAAAGGGCGTACCAGAAGCAAGTAGCTTATGGAGTGGTGCGGCTATGGAGGCAAAGTTTTGTATGAATCGCCGAAAGTAAGAGGCGAGACCAAGGAAACTTCGCAAATCTTTCGGCTTCTCAGGGCGAGGGAAGCGAAGCACCGCAGCAGTTTTCTCAGGGTCTGGACGAATTCCGTCCTTGCTCACAACATGACCAAGGACCTTGATAGATCTGCTGGCGAAATGGCACTTCTTGGTGTTAATTTGAAGACCAGCGCCCGCAAGGCAAGTCAGGATCTCGTCCAAGCGTTGCAGATGTTGAGGAAACGTCGACGAAAAGACAACAATGTCATCGAGGTAACATAGGCAAGTCTTCCATTTCAGGCCACGCAGCACGGTGTCAATCAAGCGCTCAAAAGTTGCGGGCGCATTGCATAGACCAAACGGCATAACATTGAATTCGTATAGGCCGTCCGGGGTTGCAAACGCCGTTTTTTCTTTGTCATCTTCGTGCATGGGGATTTGCCAATAGCCGGAGCGCAAGTCGAGGCTTGAAAAGAATTCAGCACCTTGTAAGGAATCGAGGGCGTCGTCGATACGTGGCATGGGGTATACGTCCTTCCTAGTGATCTTATTGAGTGCTCGGTAATCGACGCAAAATCGTACGGAACCGTCTTTTTTACGCACCAGAACCACTGGAGACGACCAAGGACTGGTTGAGGGTCGGATTATCTCCCGTTGCAGCATATCGTCTACGTTTTCCTCAATGATTTTCCGTTCGGCTAGGGAGACGCAGGTAAGGACGACGATGCACAATGGATGTTCCGTCGGTCTGAATACGATGTGCTGTAGCAGTTGTCTGACCCAGGCTGGATGAATGAATATCAAAAGAGTTTGCATGCTTTTGCAACAAATCAAGCAGCTGCTGCTTCTGTGAGTCTGTCAAGTCCTTGTTGATGGCTGCTGTAAAGGCCGAGGAAGCAGTATGATCTCCAAGATGGCCTTTAGAGGAGGCAGGGGTAAGAGGCACGATGCACACAGGCTCCAGATCGGCAACGCAGGCGACAGTAGTGCCCCGCGGCAGTAAAATTTTATCTGGTGTGGTGTTCGTAGCAGCGAGGACAGCTGATCCATTGTTGAAGCGAGCCACACCTGATGCGAGAGCTATGCCTTTATTGAGGCAACGGGGCGATGGAGTGACCAAAATGTCACCAGAGTCTACGTCGTTGGACGAAACAGTGACTAATTGATGTTCATTTGGGGGTAACTCAATGTCTACAGCAGCGACGAGTCGAAGAGGCCTGTAGGTTTCGTCACTAAGCAAGTGGTCTGTGTCAGTAAGATGGACGACACGTTGTGCACAACAAATAGCCGCGGAAGCAGATGAAAGAAAGTCCCAGCCTAAAATGAGTTCGTGGGAGCACGGGGATAGCACAGCGAATTGTATATAATGAAGAATGTCGTCGATTAGCACACGGGCAGTACAGAGAGCGGAAGGGCGAATCGTTGTTCCCTGGGCTGTAACCAGTGTTGGTCCATCATAAGGCGTCGTGACTTTTCGAAGACGGGTACACAAATCAGCACGAATAATAGAAAACCCAGCCCCAGTGTCCACCAAAGCATCAACGTCCAGTCCCTCAACTGAGACTGCAATCATATTGTAAGGGCGCGCTGGAGGATTTGGAGTACTGTGTTAGAATGCAGTTTGTCCTCCAAAAACTGCATCGCTCAGTTTTCCGGACGCCGATCAGAAGCGAGGGAAGCAGGCTGAAGAGGAGAAGAGGAGCGACGGTAGGGCGATGGTTAACGGCGTCTGGTTGATCGATGACTACTGCGCACTTCACCGGATGCTGGCGGAGATGGAGACCGACGCGGCGGTGACGAATAACGACGGCCCTGGTACAAGGCTCCTGCGGTATAGTCTCGTTCGCGTATGTCGTACCCTCGGCGCTCATCTTGCTGGCGCTTGCGGCAAAAGCGTGAAATGTGACCACGATAGCCACAATAATAGCACGTAGGGCGAGTCGATCGGTAAGAAGGGTAGTAGCTTGTGTTAGATGCACCGGGAGAGAGAGCAGTGAGAGGGACAGATGATGGCTCAGGCGGTGGTGATGGAAAGCTCGTGGGAAAGCTTCTGGGAGGTGCAGCAGCAACCGACGCGTACGTTGGTGGCGGCGGCGTCGAGCTGACGGTGCCTGATGGCGCGGCGACGGCATGCGAGAATGATGGGAGAGTACGAGCGACAGTGGGCTGCAGGTGGGCCATGTGGGTCATGGACGTGAGCTCCTCCCTGATGACATCCCGCAATGACGTTGAAGAAGACTGCATGGGACACACTGAAGGTAGTGTGAATCCCATTGATTCTAATTCTTCGCGTATAATCACCCTTATTGTGTCTCGTAGGTTTGGATCTGCCGTAATACGGGCCGCGTCACTGTCCGGTTGTAGGCGCATAGACTCGAGTTCTTCGAGGCGCTGACAGGTTGTCGCAACGTCAGCAACAGTAGCTGGATTCTGGATTGCAAGGGCATTGAATGCGACGGGTGCAATCCCCTTAAGAAGCTGGCGTACCTTGTCTGACTCTGTCATTGGGGTTTCAACCCGGCGGCAAAGTGAAAGGACATCCTCGATGTAGGATGTATACGACTCGCCGATGTGCTGTTTCCGAGCCGCGAGAGCTTTCTTTGCGAGAGCCGAACGAACAGTCGGTGTGCCAAAGACATGCCGAAGCTGATCTTTGAAGGCGGACCAGTCGGGGATGTCGATGTAGTGGTTGAGGAACCACGTCTTCGCGACACCCGTGAGGTAGAATGACACGTAAGCGAGTTTGTAGGTGTTATCCCACCGGTTAGCAGCGCCGACACGTTCGAAATCGTCCAGCCATTCCTCCACATCTTCCCCGCGCATACCGGCGAAGGGATGGGGCTCACGCTGGGGGCTGTTAATGACGTGAAAAGGCGCGGCACGCGGTGGCGGAGTGGGAACGGTTGCAGCACTGACCTCTTCTTGGTGCGACATATTTCCGGACACCTGGCCCAAGCGGCGACCTGAACGTAGCTCCAGGGGGTAGAGTGGTCGAGAGGATGACGAGGGATCTAACAGCACGCTCCACCACGTATGAAGTCTTGGTTTGGAAGACCTTTATTAGGCCCGAGGAACCGGCAGCCGACAGCGGAGGTGCACGAACCAAGATGATGATGATACGTGACAACGATGAGGATGCATAAGCAATATATGATAATGATGATAATGTATAGATGAAGAGGATTGGTATACTAAATGCCCACATTGGAATTGCTGGCCCCGCATCGCAAGAAAGAGGGAAAAGTAAGAGTACGAGGAGGACGCCAGAGCGAGCATCAGGACTGCTCGCGCGCTATTTGTTTTTCTCGGTAAGGGACGTGCATGACTATAGGTGACGTGCTGGTGACGCACGCACGCGCCGCAATGGAATGTGCGGAGTTTTTCCGGCTGTTCCATCGCAGGGAAGCACCCGCACCCTTTCTTTACCTTTGGGACGTTAAACCAGCACAATTATTATTGATCAACCTAGTATGGTATTCCACGTATGAGAAGGCGGTTGAGGCAGCTGAGGCGTGCCTTCCCACTTTATTCACGCATTCTAATCACTGTGTAGGCTGTTTCCACATTGTACACCATCATTTTCTTTCGTTTATACTGCAGTGTCACTTCACGTTCTAACAAATACCAATGTATTCAGCTATAAAACAAAATATATTGTTTTCTCTACCCACGAGTCCTCATATTGAGCCTTCACAAAAAGAGAAAGAGTGCCGCCGCACTCTTTCTCTACCTTTCTCTTCTGCGGCAGCTTGGGCTGGTTTGTATGGCATGACGATAGTTATAGCGCGAGAACAAAACGCCGACATAGAGACAAGAAGGATACGTCTCCTTCTTGTCTCTGTGTCCTCGTTTTGTTCTCGCGCTATAACTATCGTCTTCCCTTCTGCCTTTCTGCATCCCTCTTTCCCTCTCCCTGTAAGAGCTGAGCCGAACCATGCTACCCGCAAGAGTTGTAGAAGAGTGACTTTTTTGTTTTGTTCAATTAATCAACCACTACTTCATACGCACCACTGCTGGCATGGTCGACGCTCATGTGCGAAATAAAGTTCGAAATTACCATCTAACGTTCTATTACATGCATCGCACTTTTGTCACACACCATACCAGTTCCAACTGTCCTTGCAGAAACGCGATTCCGACTGTGATGGCAGACGCCCAGACGCTCACATCTGAATTACACGCCAACACATCAAACGTGAAGCGTGTTTCAGTCAATGACGCAGTTCCGAATGACATGGAAGCCTCGCGCACATTTACGTGCGAAATAGACGCCAGTTCGGCCAGCCCATCTGACGTGAAGTTCCTCCTCGTCGACCTCTGCATGAACGGATGCGCACGCGTGCCTCGCCAGCTACAGCAAGGCAGCTAATACGACGATCCAGGTCGTATTAATGGCATTGCTGCTGTCTGTGCTGAAGGCGTCGTGGTGGCACTTCCCGTTGACAGTCGGAGCCTCTTCGCTCATTGAAACCATCACCGTGCTATCGCCATCTTATCGAAATTCACTTGCTCGCGCCCTCCTCGCACGGTAGCGATCCATCCAAGACACCGAAGGGGCGAGGATGCTTAGGCACGATGGAACAGCCGTAAACACTTCTCGTTGTTTCCGTGACTCCGCGACGACGACAGTGCCGGCGTGTCTTCGGGAGATCGGCGGCTGACTGAAAATTCGCCCCATGTCTTTGCTTCAAATGACCATGAAGCGGGCAATCGGGGGGGGGGGGGGGAGTTAACAATGCCCTCTCCGAGGCTTCCGCGGCGTCTGAATAGGCAGCTCGAGCACCCAACTAAAGTCTTTTCTTCGCTACCTTATTGTGTAACTCAGACTCCGTCCCTCGTTACCACGGATTATGGCGGAGGCTGGGCCGCTTAGCCGGAGAGGGTCTATGGCAGAGCGGGGAGCATGGTCGAAAATGAGGTGCAGGTGCGCATGTTTAGTCGGTGTCGCTGCGTCACCAGCACGTCACCTCCAGAGGCGAACCAATAGTGCGCGAGCCATCCTGAGGCCGGCACTGGCGTCCTCCTCGCACTAATGCTTTTCCCTCTTTTGTGCGATGCGGGGCCAGTAATTCCAAATACGCGCGGCGTACGGGGAGACTGCCACGGAGACGAAAACTCCGCCGTCAGTCGAGGTGATCGGACGCACCATGGCCCGCTCCCGGTGGGACTAGTGCCGCCCTTTCGTCGTCGCTTGAGGAGGTGTTGGCTTGTTCGAGTGGAACGAGACCCGCTGTTCGCATGCAGTGACCCGGCGGACTCCCGCACAGGTTTTTCGTCGGTTTACGCAGGTTTTTGGAGAGGTTTCTTTGTCCCTTTTTCACCCTTATTTTTTTCCAGGTTACGCTAGCTCCTAACTGACTTGGTAGCCTCGTGGTGGTTTTACCACGATGACTACCAATCTGCTCTCGCAGATTAGGCCGCGGGTGTACTACGCACGTGTGTTTAAAGGCGTCGGCAGTGCCGACATTTGCAGGGAGCTTGTGAAGCGTTTCAAGCTCAGTGAGCTGAAGTGTGTGCAGGATTATGGCAAGGGGAAGTTCGAAGTGACGTTCGCAGCAGTGGCGGCAGACGGTTTAGCGGAGCACGGTCCTAACTATCTTCTTGCCCATGCGCAGAAACCCCGCAAAGTGGACGTCATCCGCGCATCCATACCAGCCTGCATTGCCCCGGGAATGACCAACTGAAACCAAGGAAAGTTGGTACTATCCGCATGTCCACCACAGCGCTGCGCGGGCACTTGACGGACCAGCTGGTGATACGCCCCCCGCCCTTTATATACTCGGTCGCATCGTGGGACTCAACCACATTTCGGGCAGCAGTGGCGGCAGACGGTTCAGCGGAGCACGGTCCTAACTATCTTCTTGCCCATGCGCAGAAACCCCGCAAAGTGGACGTCATCCGCGCATCCATACCAGCCTGCATTGCCCCGGGAATGACCAACTGAAACCAAGGAAAGTTGGTACTATCCGCATATCCACCACAGCGCTGCGCGGGCACTTGACGGACCAGCTGGTGATACGCCCCCCGCCCTTTATATACTCGGTCGCATCGTGGGACTCAACCACATTTCGGGCAGCAGTGGCGGCAGACGGTTCAGCGGAGCACGGTCCTAACTATCTTCTTGCCCATGCGCAGGTTGGTTAGTTTTGGTACGTTATTTATCGCTTGCAACTGCTCCTGCTGCTACTGCTGTCCTCGAGTTTTGTATTTTGTGACTAGACAAGTGCTGCAATGAGTGACGTATGTGAATCCTGTAAACAATACTTTTCTGAAGATGAGGATGTCATAACATGTGCAGAATGCCGGCAATGCTATCACATCGGAGAATGTATCGGAATAAGTGAACGTACCTATAAAAAGAAAGGGAAAGAGGCAAAGAAAGCCTTAAAATGTCAGACTTGCCGTGTGCCTTCATCTAGGAACACTCAGATGAATAATAACGCTGATCAATCAGCTTTAACGGAAGCCTTGAGCCAGCAACTTGCGGAAATTAACAAATCCTTGGCGCACTTGACAACTAAGGTCGATGACCTTACAGAATTAAAGCAAACAGTCACCAGCATTGAACAATCCATTCAGCACATGTCAGATACGCATGACAAGCTTCTTGAAATCAGCGCAAGGCACGATAGAGACATAGAAAGCCTCCGCAACAGAGTAGAAGCTGTGGAACAAAATTTTGATGAAAAAGAAATTCGCAAGCTAAACCTAGAACTAAATGACCTTCAGCAATATAGTCGCCGCCAGAATCTGGAAATTCATGGCATGCCGTTTATTGAAAAAGAGGATACCCTGTCACGAGTTAACGACCTTGCGAAGAGGCTTGACCTGCAGACACTATCTGACTGTGACGTTGAAAGCATGCATCGCTTGCCACCCCGTAAAGGGAAACCCCCAGTTATACTGATAAGATTCACTCGACTGAGCTTGAAGGCAGCATGGCTTGCTAAACGTGCCGAACTAAGAGAAAAAAACAGTAATATTCAGCTATTTGATAACTTAACTCCTGCAAATAAGAAGCTCCTTTGGATGGCAAGGACTAGAGCCACCGAGATGAACTATCGATTCACTTGGTCTTCACAGGGAAAGATTTTTGTCAGAAGGAATTCAGAAGCACGCGCAATCCGAATTGCATCTGAAGATGATCTAAACAAGATTGTTTAAACACTTACTGTACCTATCGCCTTTTATGGCTTTTTTCTGTTTTGATGATCAAGTCGATGCATTACAATGCTGTCTCTTTCAAGAATTTGATTAAGGACTCGAACTTTCTTTCTGAACGTGGTCTTTCCCTTTATCATATTAATGCACAGAGTATGAGGAACAAGGGTGAGGAAATTGAAAGCGAATTAGTACACCTCAACTATGACTTTGATATCATGGGCTTCTCGGAGACATGGTTTTCTTCACAGTCAGACGTGGTCAGTTTGGGAAATTACAATATGGAATCAGTATTCAGAACTGGAAAACGCGGTGGCGGTGTATCTTTGTATATCAAACAAAATTTGCCCTATGAGGCGTGGCCCGACTATTGTGTTGTGTGTAGTGATTTTGAAGCAGTTACTGTGATACACAACAAGGTTGTAATAGTACTGATCTACCGCCCCCCGGATGGTAATACTGACTCACTTCTTGAGTTTTTAGAGAAGCTTCAACATCATGCTAATTCTAATCGATGGTTCATGATATCATTTGGTGATTTTAATATAGATATATCAAAAGATGGTCCTATTAAGCTAAAACTAATGGAGTTAATGTTGTCTCATGGCTGCGAAAACATCATTAGCACTCCTACCAGAATAACAAGCACATCAGAAACGATCATTGATCTCTGTTTCACTAATTTATCCCCTGACAGTGCATTAGCCGGAGTATTCAGCTCTGGTATAAGTGACCACTTACCTTTTTTTGCACTATTAACAATGCCAGAACTGCAGAATTCTCCAAAATACATGCGTAGAGATATAAACGATCCAAATATTCTCCGTTTTCGCTCTCTAATGTTTAACTGCAAGTGGGATGACCTGTACCGAGAACCTGATCCGTCTAAGGCATACAACCTGTTTATGTCAAAAATGGTTAGTAACTACAATACTGCTTTTCCGTACGTTGTTGTAAAGAAACACAAGACAGCGAGAAAGGAGTGGATTACGCCGGCACTTCTTAAGCGGATAAATGAAAAAAACAAACTTTTCCAGCACTTTTTGAAAACAAAAGAACAAACTGACCTCATTGAGTTTAAAAATTTTAGAAACAAAGTAAACAAAGACCTCAAGAAGGCGAAAATAGATTTCTATGCCTACAAGTTTTCTACAGTGATTAACAACTCAAAAATGGTTTGGAGCTCGGTTAATAAATTGATAGGAAGAAAACAAGCCACTGTTTCTAGCTATATACAGATAAACGATATTCACTTCAGTGGCAAGGCACTGGCAGACAAATTTAACCTTCATTTCCTTGAGGCAGGATCCTCAAGTAATATAACACAAGCGACTGACCTTAAACCGGCTGAATGCTATATTGAAAGCTCTTCCACTAATTCTTTGTTTTTATTACCCGTTACCGAGGAGGAAGTAGCCACTGCCATATGCTCACTAAAGAACAGCTCACCAGGAGAAGATGGCATTTCCGCAGCACCTATCAAGGCAGTTGCTGATTTGATTGTCGCCCCATTCACTTACATATGCAACAGACTCTTCTTGACGGGAATTTTTCCATGTGCCATGAAAATAGCTCGCGTAACAATAATTTTTAAAGGAGGTGATAAAAATGAACTTCAAAATTATCGCCCAATCTCTATTTTGCCGCTTTTCTCTAAGGTCGCGGAACGCCTGATATATAAGAGGGTATTTTCTTTTATAGCAAACAGAAATGTCATTTGTGAAGAACAGTGTGGATTCCAACCAGGTAGATCAACTCAGTCTGCTTTACTCCGCATTAAGGACAGCCTACTTCATAACTTTGAAAAAAAATTTTACACTGTGGGAATATTTCTCGATTTCCGTAAGGCTTTTGACTCGATAAAGCACGATATATTAATTAGGAAACTTCAACTGTATGGAATACGCGGGATTGCGCTTGATCTAATGAAAAGCTATCTTTGGGCCAGGAAACAATATGTACAGCTCCACAATTATAAATCTGATTTGGGCGTAATTAAGTATGGGGTTCCCCAAGGATCGATACTTGGTCCTCTACTTTTTATACTTTATATCAATGACATAGTAAACATTCAGTTCACACCAAACATAGTCATGTACGCCGACGATACCAATGCCTTCTTTTCTGGTTTAGATCTTCGCGATATTGAAATAACTGCAAATTCTTGGTTGGATAAACTAAAATCATGGCTTACAGTCAATCAGCTAGAACTAAACATAAAAAAAAACTAAATTTATGCTCTTCAAGCAAAAAAATAGGCCTGTAGATTATGCTATCTCTCTGATTTTTAATGGAGAAAATATTGCGCAGGTAAATAAAATTCAGTTTCTGGGTGTGTGTTTTCAAAGTGACCTTAGTTGGTCCCACCATGTGGACAACCTGCGAATAAAAATATCAAGATCGATCGGTCTAATTCGACGCTTACAGCATCTCCTTCCAGGGAGAGTTAAACGGCAGCTTTACTTTTCTTTTATCTACTCGCAAATCATTTATTGCATTTTAGTCTGGGGTACGTGTAACAAAACAAATACAGAAAGTATAATTCTTCTTCAAAAACGCGCACTAGGTTTGATAAATACCTCGGTCCCCACTAATATGTCTCTTTTTTATATGTATAATGTACTCCCGTTCCCAGAGTGCTATATGATGCAACTAGCCATGTTAATCTTCAAAAAAATCAAAGATAATTTCCAGATTTTTTCTGATGTGTACTTAAGCAGAGATCTTACGTATAATCTGCGTACTGTTGCGTTGGTCGGGCCAATGTGCCGGACTAACTATGGTGTACAGTCAATTAATAACCAAATCATTCTACTGTGCAACAGGATTCCTGAAATAATTGAATACGCTAAGGAGGCTAAAAACATAACACAATTTAAGAAGCGTATTTACGATGTAATAAACAGAACACAAGTCTACAGTGTATGTAAAGGAAATATGTAATGTATGTAATATTTATAGTATTCACTGTTTTTCAACTTGTATTGTATTTCAAAATATGTTATGGTGTTTTGTACTGTCCTGCTCTACCTGCCCGAGGTGCCTCACGAAGAGGGGCCAAGTCAGGAGACACACTCTCCTTTTGCCCCCTTCGTGGGCATTTCTGCGGAAATGTCCGAATAAAATAAAATGAAATGAAATGAAATGAATGACGAGGCGATTCGGCGGTTTTCCGACGATCCAGTCCTCGCCATTCGCGATGCGAGGATCAGGTTCCATTACCGAGGTGTTCGGGTCAAGGTGGTGCGCGTCATTGGCTTCCCAGCGGACGCGGATGTGCGCATCATAGCACAATTGTTGGGAATGTATGGAGTTGTTTTGGATGTGGCGCGAGAGGAATCGGCGTATCTGCCGGGAGTCTGGAGCGGCATCCTCGTGGTCAAAATGGAGATGCACAAGAGTGTCCCCAACCTCCACCAGGTGAGGGACGTCATCGTCCAGTTTGAGTATGAGGGTGTCGCGCGGGTTTGCCGGCACTGCTACAGAACCGGACACCATGCGGCAAAGTGCACTGTACCACAGTGGTGTGCGCTGTGGGGTTTTTGGTCACGACCAGTGCGCGGTCAAATGCAAACACTGCGGCGGCGATCATGCCCCCTCAGAGTGCAAGCCGCAGACGAATTCGTCGGCCGCCCCGCCTGTAGACTATTCTTCCCAGGAGCAGGAGAGCGGCGTTGCGGAGGATCGGGAGGCTGCTCCAGGGGACGCTGAGTGCTCGACCCAGCCACAGGCGGAGCCCATTAGCGAACGGGCTCCAGGAGGGGAAGAGGGTGGTGGTAGTGGTTAGAAAGAAGAGGAAAAAGGCACCTAATTTCTGTCTGCCTTTAGGCGACACGGCGCAGTGCCTTGTAGGGGTGGGGGGGAAGGAGGGATAAAAAGAATAGAAGGAAAATAGACGAAGAAGTAGACAGGCAAGCGACGGGAAAAAGGAGATAGGAAAGTGGGGATGCAGTCGAACCAGTCCAAGGGCGGGGCGCCACAGTGCGAGAGCTGCACGGCGTCACGAGACCGCGGAGGGTGAACCAGTCGGCGGGAGCTACACTGGCGTCGGAGATCGCGAGGGCACAACCCTCCAGTTTGAAATCCTGCGAGCGAATCCGGGGAAGAGCAGGAAGCGGGGTCGGAATCAGCTGAGGCCCTCACCCTTTCTGCTGCCGCCGAGCCGTCGCGAGCCTTGCCCTCGCAGGATTTCAAGCTGGACGGTTGTGCCCTCGCGATCTCCGACACCAGCGAAGCTCCCGCCGACTGGTCCGCCCTCCGCGGTCTCCTGACGGCGTGCAGCTCTCGCATTGTCGCGCCCCGCCCTTGGACTGCTTTGACCGGATCCCCTCTTTCCTATCTCCTTCTTTTTTCTCTCGCTTGGTTGTCTTCTTCTCCGTCTATTTTCCTTCTATTCTTTTTATCCCTCCTTCCCCCCACCCCTATAAGGCACTGTGCCGTGTCGCTTGAAGGCAGACAGAAATTAGGTGCCTTTTTCCTCTTTCTTCTAACCACTACCACCAAGAAGCGGCGCGCCCGCCGATCACTAGAGCCCTCCATGGATGGATGGATGGATGGATATGGCTGTACCCTTTAGATCGGGCGGTGGCTAGCGCCACCAAGCCGTAATACCTTTTGAACCAAAAACTATATTTATTTTTTTTCCTTAAAAAGTGAGCTTGAGGATTCGTACTTTGCAGTGAAGAGTTTATTTTCACTCGCGGCTTGACCTTAGCCACCAATCAGATAACCTTCTTCTAGTTAAGTCTACCCGCTTAAAGTTTATTTTGCCCTCCCGGTCCCTAAACCCCAGTGGTTTGAAAAACTCTGCGCCATCATCCTGAACTATAGGGTGAAGCCCTTTACAGAACATTATCAAGTGTTCGGCAGTTTCTTCTTCCTCTCCACACGCACTGCATACCGTGTCTACCCTTTCGCATTTGGCCCGATATGCCTTGGTTCGCAATACTCCCTTCCTCGCCTCAAACAGTAGAGAACTACCCCGGGTATTATCATAGATCCTTTCATTCGCAATTTCCTGCTTAAAAGTTCGATAGGTCTCTAGTGCGGACTTCTTAATCATGCCCATTCCCCGCATGTCAGTCTCTGTTTTCTTCACTTTCCTCTTAACCGATATTTCTTTTTGGTTTGGCCACCTGCTGTTTTCTAAGTATTTACCAGTCAACTTCCTGGTTCGCTTCCTCCATTTTGTATCGACATTCTTCATGTACAAGTAGCTGAAAACCTTCCTAGCCCAACGCTCTTCCCCCATTTCTCTCAATCGCTTCTCAAATTTTATCTTGCTGCTAGCTTCCCTGCCCTCAAATGATGTCCATCCCATATCACCTTGTACTCCCTGATTTGGTGTATTCCCGTGAGCTCCTAAAGCAAGCCCACCTATTCCACGTTGCTTAATTTCTAATCTTGCTTGGACTTCTGATCTCATGCACAAGACCGCATTGCCGAACGTCAGCCCAGGAATCATGACCCCTTTCCATATTCCTCTCACAACATCATACCTTTTGTAATTCCACAGTTCCCTATTTTTCATGACTGCTGCATTCCTGTTACCTTTAGTCGTCACGTATACTTCGTGTTCTCTCAGATATTCGGTCCCATTGCTTATCCACACGCCCAGATATTTGTATTTATCTGTTATCTATAGCGTGACCTCCTGTATTCTAAGCTCACTACCTTCGTTGTCATTGAAAATCATGACTACTAATTTTTCCTTACTGAATGTAAAATCTAGCCTATCTCCCTCATTACCGCAGATGTCCATCAATTTCTGCAAATCTCCCTTGTTGTTGGCCAATAGCACTATATCATCTGCGTACATTAATGCTGGTAGTGCCTGATCAATAAGTTTTCTTTGTTTGACTAAAGAGAGGTTGAAGCCCAGTCCACTTCCCTCTAATTTTGCCTCTAATCCTTGTAGGTACATCATGAATAATAAGGGTGAAAGGGGGCACCCCTGCCTAAGCCCCCGTTTTACCTCTGCAGGCTTGGATACCTGTTTTTCCCACTTTATAACTACCTTGTTACCTTTATAGATACCCTTTAAAAGATTAGTGACTACAAGTTCCTCGCCTAGTGTGTCCAGTATTCCCCTAAATTCCTCTTGAACCACGCTATCGTACGCTCCCTTGATATCCAAAAATGCTAGCCACAGGGGCCTGTGTTCCTTTTCTGCTATTTCGATGCACTGCGTCAGTCAGAACACATTGTCTTCCAACCTCCTGTGTTTCCGAAACACATTCTGCAGTTCCCCTAGCACCCCCTCATCCTCTATCCACGCCTGCAGTCTTTCCTTTATAATCTGCATCGCCAGCCTGCAGACCACTGATGTCACTGTTATAAGACGGTAGTTCTTTATGTCAGCTTTGTCCCCCTTTCCTTTATAGATCATGCTCACCCTGCTAAGTTTCCATCCATCGGGGACTTCACCATAGATTATTATTGTGCTCACCACCTCTCTCAAAGCCTGCTCAGACTTCGGACCTAATGTCTTCATCAGCCTAATTGGAATGCCACCTGGGCCTATTGATGTACTACTAGGAACCCTTTTCTCAGCCCTTTCCCACTCTTGTTGTGAAAATGGAGCCATTGCGCCACTTGAATCATCCTTGTCTATGGTGGTGCATGAAGCACTTCTTTGTTGAAATTTTTTCTGTCACCCTTGTTCCTATATATTGAATATCTTCGTCCCCTTCTAGCCTAGCACCTTGAGCTGTAGTTATAAACCTCTGCTCTAGGCTCGTCTCATTTCTTATGGAGTTTAGATGGTTCCAAATTTTCTCAGCTGCCTTTCTATCTTTTTTATGTACTTCTGCCAGCCACTGAGCTCCCTTCCTTCTAATCTTTTCATTGATCAGAAGGGATGCATCCCTTCTACAGCTTAGAAAGGTTGCCCATTTTCTTTCAACTTCATCTGTCGGTTCACCCTGCTGCTTAGCATGTCTGTGTTCCCTAGAGGCTTCCTGACGTTTTGCTATGGCTCTCTTAACTTCCTCATCCCACCAACTTTTGGGTTTGTGTCTTCTTTTCCGGGGTGACTTGTCACGTGCCTTAGCAAGCTCTAGCTCAAAGAGTCTAATTAGATTCGTGTATGTCCACACTGTTTTTTTATCCTCAGTGATTACTTTCTCAATTTGTTTAGTGGCTATTTCAACTGCCCTTTCTGAATAAAAATTTCTCTGTAGTTGCTCATCTTGTCTCCTTCCCACTTTCATTGCTCATCCAAAACTTAGCTTGATACGTTTGTGATCACTACCCAGACTTCTGGAGCCACCTTCATCTATGTGCATTCCCCTGAGCTTATCATACATCCTATGTGACACCAGTGCGTAATCTATCGTCGACTGCAGCCTTCCTGCCTCCCATATTATTTGCCCTTCACACTTCTCGGTACTGTTGCAAATGATCAAATCCAGCCTTTCACATATATCCATGATCATTTTGCCTGTTGGTTCGTTATACCCTTCTATATTTTCTATGTGTGCATTCATATCTCCTAGTATAATTATCTCGCACTCTCCTCCAAACTCCTGGTTGTCCTTTGATATACACTCTACCATTGCCTGGTTTTCCTCTCTGGCCTTCGCTCCAATCCACAAGTACACGAAACCAAGGAGTGTGATTTGCCCTGCCACTTTCCCTTTTATCCATAAATGTTCCTTGCACTCCTGCTTGACCCTTTGCCAGACTGTACTTTTATGAATGAATGCCCCAATACCACCCCCCTTTCTGTTACCTTCTGTCCTATTACAATATTCCCACGCGTAGTCCGCATTGTTAGGAGGTTGTTCCACGTTCCTGAGATGTGTTTCTATAAAACCATATACCGTCGGCCTCTCCTCCCTTAGCTGTTATTCTATCTCTTCCCACTTCAGCCTGTTCCTACCACCCTGCATGTTAATATACCCTATGTCTGAATTGGCTCGGCGCTCGTGGCTACGTCTATTTATGCCCCGGACTCTACCTATCTTAGATATTGGTGCCACTTTGGAATCGTATCTGTCCATACCACCTGTCGAAAAGTCTCCCTGGTTGTTTTCCTCGTTACTAGCTATCCTGCACCCCGAAGGGCTCGCTTGCCCCCCAAAAAAGCTACTGCGCGTCCTGCAAGTCGCCAACCCACCTCATGACCTAGCCGCCCATCGAAGTGAATTCTGTCTCGTTGAAAACCCCGCACCTATGCAACTCTCTGTTTATTTCCACCACCTCAAAGCCTTTCTCTTGACTCATCCGCCATATCTCTTGGTTTGCGTTGACAACCGCTCCTTGCAGGTTGCTATCACGCACCGGTACCTCCGGTATTGTGCATATCACTACCTGTACCTCAGGAGAAGTGGCGCGCATGCCATCGACGCCTTTCGCCAGTGTAGTTTCTAGTCCTGCTTTATCTTCATTTAGGACATCGTTTAAACCACCTGAAATTATCACGAGGTTTCGTCTATCAGCTGTAGTTTTGAGGTTTGCGCTCGCTTGCCTCATGACTGCTTCCAGCTTGCGTCCTGAAAACGCCCCTACTGTAACCCCCTTGTCACCTCTTACCCTCTCTTCGATGGTTTCTGTGCATCGATTCAAATTTGAGTCCCCGGCGATTATCACATGCTGTGACTTTTCAGCTGGAGCGTCCTGCACCTGGGGGTTACTCGCACCTGTGACGCCGGCTGCTTTGTCCCCTCCCAGCCCCACCACTACTTCGCTGAAGCTGGGCCTTGCGACAAATGAACCGGCTAAACCTGTTTTTTTCCGAACTTGCTTGCTCTTTCTTCTCCACAGTTCTGGTCGCTGGTTCCCTACTGTTCTCTCCGTAGGCCGCTCCTCTGTTTACTTTGGCTAGTGCTTCCTCGGCGGACTTCAGCTTTTCTCCCATAGCCCTCGTTTTCTCTTGCTCTGTCGCCAACGAAGTCTCGAGCTCGGTGATTCTCTTCAGCATGTCACTCTTGGTAAGCATCATTTTCTCCATTTTTTCCTCGACCTCACATTACCTACACTTCGCGTCAGCCTCATCTCCTTCCGCTTCTACACTTGGGTCCACTTTCAAACCAACCTCACACCCTGAACACTTCACAGTTTTTTAACCATGTCTTTCTGACACCAATTGTCGCTATACTCGATAATTACTAAACTCGAGCACTGTACTACGAAAAAAAAGAAAGTCTAAGCTCTACTACAAAAATTTCGTGTTCAATGTACGCGCACCTCCCCCACGGGGTGGCGAAAAACAACAAAAAAATTCAAACACACACACACCCGCACTAACTAATAAATACCTGGTGACTGGCCCCCGAAAAAGCCGTACCATAAAATAAATGCTACGAAGATTTCAACCGCTGCCTTATAATTATAAAGACAAGCTCAAAACATGCAAAAACACTTATCTGCGCAGTCGATCCAGAGCGCTCAAAAACACGTCCATCCACCTTGACATCCCGAACTGATCTCCAAGGAGAGGCTGGCGGTGGCACCTAGCGGCGGCCCCGACAGCCCTAAGGACGACCTCCCGGTTCCGAAGCGACCCGCAGCGACAAAGTCTGACGAGGAATCTACTTCGTCGACTGTCACGGGCAGTACCACAGGTGAGTTGAACAACAGTTCTTCTTGCCCTAACTGTGGACCAGACAATGGCGAGTGTTCGTTAATGTCTGACACAATGTACTCGTCCACGAACGAGGATTCCCTCTCTGAGGGGGACTCTCGTTCGTAGGTTTATATTAGGTAGCTTTTCAGCAGCTGATACCTTCGAGTATCTGCTGTTTCCTTCTCTTCTGCGATTTTCTTTTCGCTTCTTGCGTATCCTAGAGTCTGTTTTCTCTCCTAACTTTCATCATGGCTTCTTCTCTCACTATTGCTACCTTTAATTGCCGAGGTATCACAAGAGCAGCGAAACAAGCCGAGGTTATCCATTTGGCTCGGTCTCGCAAAATAGACATTCTTCTTTTGCAGGAAATTTTTGTGTCTAGATTGCAACAGATTAAGAACTTCGACAGAACGTTTGGCACCAAATCCTACTGGAACTATGGCGGCGGACATTGCCGGGGAGTTGCTGTCATAATGCCACGATTCACCGGTTCTGTGATACGCTACGTCAGGGATTCGGATGGCCGTGTTCTGTCAGTGGATCTTGACTCTGGCGTTAGAATTGTGAATGTTTATGCTCCAGCGCAGTACAGACAGGAGAAAGATTTTTTTAATTCCCTAGATTCTTATCTAGTTGGCCCTTCCCATGTCATTTTAGTAGGCGATTTCAACTGTGTTTTAGAACAAGCGGATTGCGTTTCCCTCAAAGGAACTTCAAAGTTTAGAGACCGAAACGGCGACCTAGAGTTGCGGGAGCTTGTTAAAGAGCTGGGGCTTGTCGATGCTTGGCGGTCCCTCCGCCCTCTCCAGTCAGGAATGACTTGGACGGGGAGAGGGAGCTGGTCGGGGATCGATCGTTTTTATGTCTCGGCCTCGCTTGCTCCTAGCATGCACTCTAGCTGGCTGTGTTCTTCCGCATTGAGTGACCATAGCCTCTTTGCATTGAGATTTGCCGACTCTAGTTTAGTGCCATGGGGCGAGCGACCGTGGCGTCTGAATCCGCGGCTCCTTAAAGATAAGGCCTCCACAAACGATGTAGCGACCTATCTCATCGGCTCACGCCTTGGCGACCAGAACTTAGGCGGTAGCGATTGGGACAAGGTGAAGGCCGGAGTCGCGGAGCGCTTTCGGGATTGGGGCAAGAGGCGGGCGCGGGAGGAGCGCGCCGGGATCAAAGCGGTCTCTGACGCAATTCTCCTGCTCTCAAAGCCATTGTCCTGCGGCCCGGGGGTAACAGCGGCTCTTACTTCACTGCGCAAAAAAATATAGAGTCCTGCTCCAGCGACGCTGGGACCGCTTGCGGGCCACAGCACGCGCAGAGCTGTGGGAAATGGAGGCTTGGTGCTGCAGAAATGTCCTTCGCAGACACTTGGCTAGGAAGAGCTCAGCGATAACCTCTTTGGTCAATCCTAACACAGGCAGTTTAGTGGAAACGCAGGGCGAAGTATTGGAGGTGGCAAGACAGTTCTACAAGAACCTTTACGCCGAACCACCTCCCACTCCGTACTCGTTTCCTTTCACCAAAACTTACGAGAATTTTGATATTTGTGACACTCCTCTCGTCGAAGAGGAGGTGTTTGCAGCCCTTAAATCCATGAACCATAATCGCAGCCCAGGTTCAGATGGTTTGACAGTAGAATTTTATGTCAAGTTTTGGAAGGTTTTGGGGGGGCCTTTTACCACATTGGCAAACAGGCTTCTCCGTGAGGGGACCCTGTCAGCAACTCAAAGGGAGGGGCGGATCACTCTCTTGTGCAAGGATGAGACGAAACGCACCGACCTGAGAGCCTGGCGGCCCATCACCCTCCTAAACTGTGACTACAAGCTCATAGCTAAGTGCCTGTCCGTTCGACTCACTCCAGTGCTCAGTACTGTTTTGGGTCCGTACCAGGCGTGTTGTGTCCAAGGTAGATCGTGCAAACTTCATGGTTTTGCTATCAGGGACCTTATAGAATGGTCGAATTCACGCAACCTAAGTGGAATCCTTTGTTTTTTTGATCAAGAAAAGGCTTTTGATATTATCAGTCATAAGTACATCTTTAAAGTTTTAAAGCAGACGGGCTTCAGTTCCAAGTTCATCAGCATGGTCAGGGCTCTCTACTTACGTCCTAGTTCTGCTGTTGTCATACAAGATCGCGTCTCGGAGTCGTTTGTTGTGTGCCGTGGAGTCAGACAGGGCGACCCACTGTCGCCAGCTCTCTACGTGCTCGCATTCGAGCCGCTCTTGCAGAGGTTTTTTAAAGACACCAACATAGGTAGATTTCCCCTTCCGCCAGGTTCCCCCCCCCCGGTGGCAATGTTTGCCTATGCAGATGACTGTTGTCATCCCGGACGAGGCAACTGTTTGCACCGTCTTGGACGTTATGGAGGGGTACTGCTCGGCGAGCGGCGTCAGAATAAATAAGTCGAAGAGCGCAGTCATGTATCTGAACTGCGCTCGCTCCAGTCCACGTCCTGTACATGGCCTTTCCATACAGAAGCGCCTACGTATATTAGGTTTCCATTTTGAGCCAGATGGCCTGAATACCGAAAACTGGTGGTTAGCAAGGCAAAAGCTGACCGACAGGATTAAGGAACTCGGTGCCTTGTCTTGTCCGCTCACAGCTAGGGCCACGATAATCCGCTCACTGTTGTTCAGTTTCCTTACGTACATAGGTTCGGTTATGCCAGTTAAACCCCACACCAAAGCTATCTTGGAAAAGAAAGTTTTCGATTTCTTTCGGGGTCGTGCCTCTCATTTTGTGTCGCGCCCCGTGTTGAAGTTGCGTAGGGACGAAGGAGGACTATGTATTCCCAACCTTACCGTTGTGACCACGGCATTACATGTTAAATGGACACGGGTAGCTCTTGATTCAGATATGCTCCTTACTAGAAGCTTCGTGTCGTATTTCCTGAGTACCAGGCTGAGGTTGTTCTCGCCTGGGGCATTTTCGAATTCCGTGCCTCGGGTGGGAACGTCTTCTGCCTTTTATGCAGGGGCTGCTTCTACTTTAGCCCGTTTCCAAGAGGTCGACCCCGAGATAGATTTAGTTTCGATCTAACTCCGCGAGTTAGTCGATAGACTCGCCCCGGAGTTACCTGATCGCTATAGAGAACAGGACCTGTCCCAACACAGTCCTAACTGGCGGTTAATTACTGCCAGTTTCCTGGACGCCAAGCGCGCCACGTTCATGTATCGCCTGGCCAGAGATCGCCTGCCTCTAAAGTTCAGGCCTTTCACAAGAATTCCTCAACGAGGAGTGTGGCTTTTTTGTGGCACTATGGAGGACCTGGTTCACGAGTTATCTCAGTGCGCACTAGCAGCTGCCCTCCATCGAAGGATAGCTAGCTTGTTTGGCCACCCAGGTGTTCCTTTCAACACCGTTCGTTTCCTTCATCCCCTGTCGCGACAAGCGGCTAAGCAATACGTGCTTCTGCTTGTTGAGTGCTCCTACCAAGTGTGGGTGGCACGGTGCTGTGCGGTCTTTGACGGCAAGTGACCCGGGCTTCACGAAGTGCTTGCAAAAGTACGGAAGGAGGTCTGGTTCGTTCTCCACCGAGAGTGGCAGCGCCTAGGTGCAAAGAAGTTTTATGAGATGTGGCACCGTCCGGCAGTGATTTTCAGTGAGGCAGGAGGGCAGATAACCATCAAATTTTAATGATGGCTTTCTGTAAGGCTCCACGACTAGGCCTAGTGAGCCAGTCGCCCCCGAGTTTGGTCTGTATGGTCTTTCACCCGAGCTTTGCATGTGCTAAGGGAATCCTGTCACCTTGTCGGGCTTTACCCGCAAGGTCCGTGTTGGCCACTTCTGCAGGCTCGGCAACTCTACTCGTCGAGGCGTAAGGTGGCTCCCTTCCTCGATAAGGACTAAGCCAGCTTTCAGCCGTGCCGGTTTCCGTGGGTACGTTTGGTTTGCGTGCAGCGGCACTGGCCTCTGCACCAAATAGTAGTCCCGTAGACCTTACAGGACGGATTGTGTCTCACTGCGCCCTTGTGGTGAGGAGACGAGCCGTGACCGCAAAGCGCCTCACGCCGAGCGATAGCCCATCCGTCCTGAGGGGGTGTCGTCGCAGGCTCTCAGCCGTGCGACAGTGTGAGGGCACGGGCACTTTGGTTGCGGTGACTGAAGTTTCCGCGACCGAGGGCAGTCCCGCTGCCACGTTCTTGGGTACGTCCGCTTTGCGTGCGGTGACGAGAGCCACCGTGCGGAAGGGTAGCTCCTGTGTCAAGTCTCGCTGGGCCCTAGCGGTCAGGAGACGGGCCATGACCGCAGCGCACCCTACGCGCTGCGATTGCCCACCTTGCCAGGGTACGTTCACTTTGTGCGTTGCGACCGAAGTTGCTTTGCCGAAGGGTAGTCCCTTTGTCGGGCCTCCCTAGCTTGTACGCCGGGAGGCAGGCCGCGTCTGTTTGGCGCCTGGTGCCGAACGGTGGCCCCTTGCCAGGGCATGGCCGTCTGCCCGAAACAAAACGTCCCCTCCCACACGACCCTGGGGGGGGGAGGAAGTGCCGGGACAGACGTAGGATGATGATGGGTTGATGATTTAAGCGTGACTCTGGGACAAAGCGCTTCGGCGCCGCGTCTCCTATCTATCTGACAACGGCACGAAAAAAAAATGTGTTCGCGAGTGTGACTCTAGGAAGGAATGATGGTGTCGTCGTGCGTCGCTTACGGGTGCACAAATAGAGCGAAGAAAGCATCGGGAAATACTTTTCATCTGTAAGTACCGAAGTTTGTTAGAATGCATGCCGTGTTCACCCACGCCTGCTCGTTGTGGGCCTACATATGTGGCCGTGTTTCCGCTTCGCTCGTCTTTGTTTTCTGGGATGACATCACGTATTTCTTGTACAGATTACCCAAAAATGCCGGGGTGCGAAAGCAGTGGAAACAAGCGGTTCGTCGAGAAGGCTGGACGCCTAAAGACAGGGACCAGTTGTGCTCCGTGCATTTCACTCCGAAGTGCTTCGAACGAACTGGACAGACAGTTCGGCTGCGACATGGGAGCTTGCCGGCGGTGTTTTCAGCGTTCCCAAAGTACCTGCAAAAGCCAGTGAGTGTCATTACCCAGTCCATATCGCAGCGGTATTAAATGCCGGTGCTTCAAATGGGTTCGTTCAATGCGCGTTGTCGTCACTTGTAAACAAAACTTTTGTTCCTCTCGAATGAATTTTTACCTTCGATCGTGGCAGTAATATTTCGCGCCACAAAGCTTCGCGATACGGAGCTAACTGCCTTCCGCTCAGCAAGACGACCGTTAAAACATACAGGCAACGTGGTACGTGATATCTGAATGATTATCATTCATATGTAACTCAGTTCATTACGTAGCTAGCGAGATTCCTTGCAGGGCATGTTCTGTGTTTTTGTACGTCCGCTGCTTATTCCGCGCGGCAATTTTTTTCTAGAAATATTGAGCAATTGCTTCAATATGCTTTAAAATAGCCTCGTTTGGCATGCAAAATTACTCGAACGCAGTGGTAATTTCATTACAGGAGAAAAGGAAGCGGCCTCAACCAACACCTCGGGCTCTTCCCGCCACTGGATGTGTAGAAGTTGTTAATGTTGGACGAGAAGTGGAAAATAGTGCCACGGCATCACACACGAAAGAGCACTACAAAGAATTGCTCCATGCATCAACAGAAAAAGTAACCCAGCTGCAGAAGAAAGTTAAAGTTTTGCAACAAAACAAGAGACGGCTCAGCAGAAGAAACAAGGTGGCTGAGGAAATAATGAAGAAACTCAAGGAGCAAAATCTGTTGTCCGAGGAAGGCACAGAAGTGGTGGGTGCGACTTTTTCACCAGAAATTCAGCAGCTACTTTCTAGGGCACAGGAAAACAAAAAGGCAAATACCCCTCAGAGCTGCGTGCGTTTGCTTTAACACTTCACTTTTACTCGCCAGCTGCGTACGAATATGTTAATATGAATACTGTGGCAAAGTGGTCAATCATGCAGCATGAAGATCATGATTATACTCATCGATTGGACATCCCGGAAAGCTTGTCATCATTTAGCCAGTCTGTAGTGCCATACATTGCTGGCTTTGTTGCGAGAAGTCTTGGTGCCGCTAACCTATGTGAAGAGTGTGTAATGGCCCTTCAAACAGAAGAACAGCCTGCCTTGGTGAGGCATAAGAACAGAGGTGGGCTTATTTCACCATCAGAAGGTGTTGTCTCCATTTGTACAGCTGCAGAGAAAGGTCTGCGTCGATTACAGGCAGAATGCACAACTCTCAAGGCTCTTCACTCAAAATCAAGACACCTAGTTCTGGAAATTTCGGCCTTTCTGCCCGACAAACAGTGGTCTTCAAGTCTTAATGAACACATCCTTGATGATGATGCCTTGGACAACCACATTTACAGATTGTGTAAAAATGTCAAGTAATTGTACATAAAAATTCGAATTCACCACATGATCAAAGAAAAGAATCGAAAAATAACAGCAGACAAAGTAAAGTCTGTGCTGACTAAGCTTGTACTTTTCAAGAATTAGTAAGCAATGTTTTCAAACCTACTCGAGTGATCATTAAAATTGTTTAGTTGCAAAATAAAAACTTCCTACTGTTCAGTACCTCGTATAATAAACAGAGTAGTGGCTGTAATAAAGCTTTTTCATGACATATTTTATGCGTTACTTTACTTTCACAATTTAAAAATTACCCATAGAACAAGGAGGTCTCATCGCGAATTTGTGTGCCTTGGTGCATTGCGTTCCTGCCTATGCCAAGATGGCCGCCGCCCGCTCAGACCGGCTTCACCTCTTAGCCCTGGCACGCATAGGGGGCCTCCACTCCAGCAACTTTTCTCTTACCTCCTTGCCTGCACCGAAACATGTTGACCCAGGCGCAAAGAAAATCGACTTCGTTCGCAGCGCTAATGAATTCATTTGCACACGCGGGCTAACGCTGCACTAAAGCTGTGCACGTTTTTTATTCTGTACAGAGTCGTAGGCCTAGCTGTCCAGGTGCCTTTGCGCCAAATTCCTTTCTTCGGATGCAACAGCACCATGCCACTGGCTGAAAGCTGACTGCTTGGCTTTGAAGGCATCTCGACATAACTTCTGGCAAGCGCTACAATGGACACTTGCGTGACATCAGTGTCGATGTTCCCATGCGGTCAATGTACCGTCTGAAGCAGAGCTGTCATCGCTCCGGCTTGGCCGCACCGCCGCTCTCCTGTGGTTGATCGTTTCCGGACGACAAGTAGTGCGGACACGTTCTCGCAGGGCGAGCAGAGTCAACACTCTGATGACTTAAACGTCGGTGCACCAAATCGTCGCGTTCCCGGTGATGTTGACAGCTTCTCGGATGACAGCATCACCTTTGGTGCGGCCGCTGATACAAGCTCGCGGTCGAACATCAGCAGCGCCAGTTGAGTGACGATGAAGACGATGAATCTGCAGACGTTTCCACATCTCAGGCGGCCCCAGCGGTAAGTGCTGAATTCATAGTTTCAGCTAGTGTGCAAATAGAATTCTCTATTTTCCCAAGCAGAAGTACTTAGGCCAGCAAGTCTTTATTGTGTCATAATTTTATGGGAACGGTCTTTTTCCACGTTTCATTGTCAGCCAAGCACACATACTGATTTGTGTGCGCCGCAATTGTCGAATTGGCACTTCTTTGCTACTTTGTAGAGTTGTATAAAAAGATAATGTCCGTATGAAATCGATGAAAGTTTTTTGTTGCTTTTGTATGCACTTAGTTTTTTTCAGACTATAAATAATGTTTTGGGTGTTGTGCAAGAGATTCTGCACAGCTGAGACACCTGCACCACGGTAGCATGACAAGTCATATCTTGGCAGCATTTTAGTGCAATGTGTCATTGTGCTGCTGGCAATTCATTTACACTTGTTGAGCACCACACACCAACACAGCATATTCAAAGGGATACAGTTTGACAGACATTGTGGTGTGTCAACCGCGCTTCTGGGAACGATCTTGTTGCAGCTTTTTGTAAGATCAGATTTGTTAAACAACAATTTGTCTGATCCAGGCAAGCTTTTAAAGAGCCTCTCACAATAAAAGAAATCTGATGCCCCATGTGCTTTTACAACTGGCGGCACAAAGGCCAGATAACAAACCATTTTTTTAGTGGCTGTGTTGGTGGACATTCTAGGAACATTTTTGTTCACCTTCACTTTCACGTCTAAATGTGCTTTTACAACTGGCGGCACAAAGGCCAGATAACAAACCATTTTTTTAGTGGCTGTGTTGGTGGACATTCTAGGAACATTTTTGTTCACCTTCACTTTCACGTCTAAATAAGTTTCATAACTTCGATGCTTTCTTAGCTTCGCTGTTTAGACGCAGTAAAGGTATCTTTTGAGCAAATATAGCTTTTCCTAAATGATACATGAAAGTGCAGCAGAATGTGATGGATTCACATCGAATACTCATTTGAAGCCATAGAGCACTCTATCTCTGTGGAGACTTCAGATACTCAAACCGAACTAAAATTTAGCAGCGGCCAATTACTCTCGTCTATTCTCTGATGTAGACAAAATTTTTATTCTACTTCACAAATATGATATCAGAGAAATAGAGCAATGTTTTCGAAATGTATTAACTGTGATGGATTTAGCCTTACATTCTTACATATTGCCGCGTGCATAGCTGAATTTAGCGGCGAGATAGCGACGACAACGAAGAACGCGGATTCGCTCGAGAGGCGCAGCGCAGCAGAGTGAAGAAGACGATAATCTTAGCGGCCTTCTCTGAGAGCGTCTCTGCAAGTCCCGCTGTCCGAGTGTTTAAATAAACCCCCTGTATTTTATAACTCGCGACACTGGTGGAGGAGCTGGGTACTACCACCTCATGATCAGCACCCCTGTGAGAAGCCCCGAGTCCAGCCCTACGAGACAGCCACGCGTGGAGACGCCTGTGCACCGCTCAAGCCGTCGCCTTCAAGGTCTTGAACCAGAATTTGGCCTTTTAAAGGGAGCAACACTTCCGACAACCACTCCTACTCAAGAAATGGCAAGGAGTCCTGCACAGGTGACGGTCCAGAATATGCGTATTCCTGAACCATTTCATGGCCGGCCGAACGAAGATGCGCAAGACTGGCTTGAGCAGTTCGAACGGGTAGCTAAATCGAACTACTGGAGTCTCGATGGAAAGCTCTTCCACGTATACTTCGCCCTTGAAGACGGCGCGAAGACGTGGTTTATAAACCGGGAGGCAACCTTGACGACATGGGAGGAGTTTTGTCGTCGGTTTCTTGACACCTTCGGTAACGCGGACCGACGCGAAAACGCACAACGCCTTCTTGAAGGACGCACCCAACAGCTGCATGAAAGCGTCGCCATGTTTGCTGAGGATATGGTGCGCTTGTGCCACCGCGCGGACCCCAACATGCCCGAGGCTCGAAAGCTAAGCCATCTCATGAGGGGCGTCAAAGAGCAGCTTTTTGTTGGTCTTGTGCGCAATCCGCCGACAACAGTGGACGAGTTCACCAGGGAGGCCACCGCAATAGAGCGTGCGCTACAGCAAAGGTACCGACAGTCTGACCGCCCGGCCACCGGCGCAGCTGCAGGCGCCACCGCACTTACCGAAAACGACGAGTTTTCATTACGCCACCTGATTAGACAGATCGTGCGTGAGGAGATCGCGAAGGAGATCGCAAAATACACGTTGCAGTCACAGGCGCCCCCGCAGCAGGAGTCCACGGTAGCCTCCGTCGCTGAAATCGTTCGCCATGAACTTCGACAAGCGTTTGCCTCTCCTCAGCAATATTCCTCTCCACCGCACCGTCCAAACTCGTGTACCTATGCAGACGCTGTGCGTCGTCCATTGGCTCCAGAAGTATCGTACCAGCCGAACGTATACAGCTATGCAGACGCTGTTCGTCGACCCACGCCCATGCCAGCGCCGCAGTACCTCGAACCGTATCCTGTGGCAGCCTGGCCTCAGCAGGATTCTGTCAGGCGACCCTATATGCGGAAGACCGACATATGGCGCACTGCGGATAGTCGACCACTCTGCTATAACTGTGGAGAGCCAGGGCACATTTGCCATTTTTGCCCACATCGCCGAGCTGAATACCGCGGTAGTGCACCTACAGCTACGCGCCCACAGTTCGACGAAAGCCGTGCCCCCATCGACGACGACCAGGCTGGCAGGCGGGAAGGCTCTTCTACCTTCCGAACGCACTCACCATCACCGGCTCGCTTTGCTTCACCAAGCCGCCGTAGTTTTGCTGACGCCGTCAGAGGTCGGTCTCCCAGCCCACGGCGGGGAAACTGAAAGCAGCGACCTCTGGGGGGAAGGTTGCAAGCCGTCGAATTGCCGAAAAACCCCCACTGCTGCCGAAACATGTGAGAGACGACGATGAAGACTTCGCCGGGAAAACTGTGACTGCCGACCTCGCTGTGACGATTGACGGCGTTGAAGTGACGGCCTTAGTCGATACGGGTGCAGACTTCTCCATAATGAGTGAACGATTGGCAGACGAACTCAAGAAAGTCAGGATGGAATGGACGGGCCCTTATATCCGAAGTGCTGGAGGCCAGATAATGAATCCCACGGGAAAATGTACAGCAAGACTCACTATTGAGAATGTGGCTTTTGTAGCCACATTTCTGATTCTACCGGAGTGCTGCAAACCTATGATTCTGGGAATGGACTTCTTAAGAGAGTACGGTGCTGTGGTCAACATACGTGACGGTGTGATCACATTCGCCGCCGACAAGTCTGTGACCACTGATCCAGACCAAGAACCCAAGGTGTTACGTGTGGTCGACGACGACGTCTGCGTGCCACCACTGTCTTGTAGTCTTGTTTCCGTGTGTTGCGCCGTGCACTGTAATGAAGACGCCATAGCCGAACGCATCACTGACCTTCTTTTTCACCAAGGCATCGCCATCGCTCGCGGTATCGTCAGCGTAGTGGATGGGCGTGCAGACGTGCTTCTGACCAACTTCACGAATGAGCGCCGGCACATCGGTAAAGGCACGGCTGTGGCGTACCTCGAAGAGCTCGACTACTCTCACGTCTGTCTTCTAATGCAAGGGGAAGCCACAGCTCAATCACCTCCACATACACCACCAGTTGATATCGGTCCGAGTCTAACACCGACTGAAAGATGCCGTCTTATGGAGCTGCTCGACCAGTTCAAGGACTGCTTCTCATCGACATAACGAGTGGGTCGAACGCCTCTGACTAAGCATCGCATAATTACGGAAGACACAGCAAGACTAATCCGACAGAACCCATATCGCGTCGCTCAGAAAGAACGTGAGGTGATCCAGCAGCAAGTCAAGAAGATGCTAGAAGATGACGTTATCCAACCATCAAAGAGTCCTTGGGCATCGCCAGTGGTACTCGTGAAAAAGAAAGACGGCAGCTTGCGTTTCTGCATCGATTATCGTAAGCTGAACCATGTTACAAAAAAAGACGTTTATCCATTACCACGGATCGATGACTCTTTGGACAGGCTACGGCATACGCGCTACTTCTCGTCAATGGACCTTAAAAGTGGATACTGGCAAATAGAAGTAGATGAGCGTGACCGAGAAAAGACCGCCTTCGTGACGCCAGACGGGCTTTATGAATTCAAAGTCCTCCCTTTCGGTCTATGCTCAGCCCCAGCCACGTTTCAGAGACTTATGGATACCATTCTGTCCTGCCTGAAATGGAAAACATGCCTTGTGTACCTCGAAGACGTGATCGTTTTTTCGGCCACGTTTGAAGAGCATCTAAAGCGGCTACTGTCAGTCCTTCAAGCCATACGGTCTGCTGGACTCACACTCAAACCGGAAAAATGCCACTTCGGCTTCGAAGAACTCCAGTTCCTGGGACACGTGATCAGTCGCGAAGGTGTGAAGCCTGACCCAGATAAAACAGCAGCCGTCGCAAAGTTCGCAAGGCCTTTTGATAAGAAAGCGGTCAGGCGTTTTCTGGGTCTCTGCGCCTACTACCGGCGATTTATAGCAGGCTTTGCACACATCGCCTTTCCACTCACCCGCCTTACAAGGGAAGACATCGCATTTGTATGGGGTGAAGAGCAAGAAGCTTCATTCAACGAGCTGCGACAGCGTCTACAAACTCCACCTGTCCTCGCTCACTTCGACGAGAATGCACCAACAGCCATCCATACAGACGCCAGCATTGTGGGCCTAGGTGCTGTTCTTGTCCAATGCCAAGATGGTGTGGAGAGAGTGGTTGCCTACGCTAGTAGAACGTTGACACGTGCCGAGTCCAACTACTCAACAACGGAGAAGGAGTGTCTGGCCGTCGTTTGGGCAGTTGCGAAGTTCCGCCCGTACTTATATGGCCGCGCTTTCCAAGTCGTAAGCGACCATCACTCTCTTTGTTGGTTGACCAACATGAAAGACCCATCTGGACGTTTAGCACGATGGAGCTTACGGCTCCAAGAGTACGACATGACGATAGTTTACAAGTCCGGAAGGCAACACTTAGACGCCGACTGTTTGTCAAGGTCACCGATTGAATCACCGGCTATAGAGGATGATGATTTCCCAGGTTTTTTAGGAGTTGTTGATGCAGCTATCATTTGTCGGCAACAACAAGATGATCGGGAGCTCAACTCGCTTATAGAATTCTTGAACGGACGAGCCGCCAATGCACCAAGAGTGTTCTCGAAGAACTTATCGTCATTCTGTTTACGGGACGGAATTCTGTACAAAAAGAACTTTTCATCGACAGGTAGGAGCTATCTGCTGGTAGTTCCTGGAACTCTCCGCAGCGAAATTTCACAAGCCTGCCATGATGAAGCCACTGCGGGCCACCTCGGTTTCACAAGAACACTGACACGCATCAAACAAAAATATTACTGGCCAAGAATCGCAGCAGAGGTTAAACATTACGTCCCAAATATGCATTGACTGTCAGCGGCGCAAGGTACCACCTGTCAAACCCGCTGGACTATTACATCCTGTGCCCGTGCCAGAAACCCCGTTTTCTCAAATTGGAATGGATCTGCTGGGCCCATTCCCAACATCGGACAGTGGCAACAAATGGGTTATAGTGGCGACGGACTACCTCACCCGATACGCGGAGACCAAGGCAATCGCGAGTGGCACTGCAGCTGAAGCGGCCCAGTTCTTCATTGAGAACATTGTTCTGAGACATGGTGCTCCAGCTGTCGTCATAACAGACAAAGGTACCGCGTTTACAGCCGAGCTTCTGCGCACTGTGCTTACGCTCAGTGGCACAGCGCATAGGAAGACGACAGCTTACCATCCACAAACGAATGGGCTTACAGAAAGACTTAACAAGACAATCGCTGACATGCTTTGCATGTACGTCGACGTAGAACACAAGAATTGGGACCGAATATTGCCGTACATCACATTCGCGTATAATACGGCGCGCCAGGAAACAACAAAAATGACGCCGTTCGCACTAATTCATGGCAGAGAAGTTACGACAATGCTTGACGCCATGCTACCTTACGATTGCAATGGTTCAGAGACAGACGCCGCAGACTTCACTGAGCGCGCCGAAGAAGCAAGGCAGCTTGCCCGCGTCAGAATAATGAACCAGCAGCAACTTGACGCCCAACGGTACAACCTTCGCCATCGATTCGTCATTTATCAACCAGGAGATAGAGTCTGGGTTTGGTTTCCTGTACGACGACGAGGCCTCTCAGAGAAACTTCTACGCCGATACTTCGGACCCTACAAGGTTCTGCGCCGTCTTAGCGACGTGACGTACGAAGTCCTGCCCGACGCCTCCTCCTGTTCGAAACGTCGCCAGCATCTGCCTGAGACAGTGCACGTGGTCCGCATGAAACTTTACCACTCTCAGTGATGTAAACACTAGATGGCCACATCTCTACCTGTTGAGCGTCGGGACGACGCTCACTCTGGCGGGAGGGTAATGCCGCGTGCATAGCTGAATTTAGCGGTGAGATAGCGACGACAACGAAGAACGCGGATTTGCTCGAGAGGCGCAGCGCAGCAGAGTGAAGAAGACGATAATCTTAGCGGCCTTCTCTGAGAGCGTCTCTGCAAGTCCCGCTGTCCGAGTTTTTAAATAAACCCCCTGTATTTTATAACTCGCGACAATATGAATAGATTTGGGTGAAGAGCTTGTTCAGTCTGTGCTTTAATGTTCTTCACACACACACACACACACACACACACACACACACACACACACACACACACACACACACACACACACACACACACACACACACACACACACACACACACACACACACACACACACACACACACACACACACACACACACACACACACACACACACACACACACACACACACACACACACACACACACACACACACACACACACACACACACACACACACACACACACACACCACACACACACACACACACACACACACACACACACACACACACACACACACACACACACACCACACACACACACACACAACACACACACACACACACACACACACACACACACACACACACGTATATACAATTTTTTTACAGGAGAGCTACGTGTACCCTGGGTGCCCAATAACCCGCGCCGAAAGCTGCTAGTCATGGGCCACAGCCTACGCCACTGCACCATCAGGGAAGCCACAAAAAGCCTCCTTAAAGTGATTGAGGCTCACTTGCCACCTATGTCGTCGTTTTCGACGACAAAATACTTTTTTTAAATAATTTGCCCAAGGTACAGGAGAAACTGGAGATGTTCTTCTATTGCAGCAAGGATTTGTGCTTTCTTGGTAAACTAGGCACAGCAGCAGAGCTACAATGCCCTTCCAGCAGTGAAAATTGTAGCATTGAAAGGATGACAAGAGAAGGCAGCTACTTTCTAATGCTCGATATGGAATCACAAATTCGTGACGTGTTGCAGGACAAGATATCTCAGATTGTTCTGAAGGAGAAAAAGCGATTACTGGATGTCACTGATATCACTGAGAGCAAAGCCTACAATGAGTTAGGTATGGGGAAGAATGACATTTCTGTGTCTTGGAACACAGATCGCGTCCCCCTTTTTCAGTCTTCCAAGTTTTCAATCTGGCCACTGCAGCTACAAATTAATCAACTGCCATTTAAGCATCGAACAAAGTGCGTGTTGCTGGCAGGTCTGTGGTTTGGTGAAAAGAAGCCTGACATGAATTGTTTTTTAAAACCATTTGTAGAAAAATTAAATCACCTGTCGAGTGAAGGCCTAAAGTGGACATATTCAGACGGTGTGGAGCGCAACCATGTGTTTCTGGGGCAATGTGTTGTGGACACGGTTGCACGTGCCATGATTATGAACATGGCACAGTTCAATGGAGCTCATGGATGTGCTTGGTGTGAACAGGAAGGTGAAGTCGTAAGGAGGGGTGATGGCCATGTAAGAGTGTATCCCGTTGAATGCCCAAAAGATCAGATGAGGAGTGATACTTCCATGAGACGCTGTGCCCGTCAAGCAGAACGCAAGAAGGTGCCTGTGTTGGGGATGAAGAGAGTGAATCCCTTCTTCTGCTTACATTTTTTAAGTTTCAGTTTAGCTTTGTAGTCGACTATATGCATGCTGTGTGTTCTGGTTTCGTACGGCACACAGCATTCATGTGGTTCGACCAGAAAAGGGCACATCCCTACATCATCGAGGGCAGTATCTGCCAAATTGATGATCGGTTGAGTGAGCTCCAACCAGTGTTCGAGATGTCTCGCCTACCAAGATCACTTACTCACAGAAAATACTGGAATTCATCAGAGTGGCGTAACTGGCTTTTGTATTTTTTTCACCTGTTATGCTACCTGGAATACTCCCGCAGCCGTACTATGACAACTGGATGAAGTTTGTGTGGCTAATGCACTTTTTTCTAGCAGATACTGTCCAATCTGTCCTGTTGAGATCTGCCTAAAAGCACATGTTAACTTTTCTGAAGGAATATCAGGTGCTTTATAAGAAAGAAAACATCACTTTTAATGCTCATTCCCTTTTGCATATCACTGACTGTGTTCGAAAATGGGGTCCTTTATGGAACTTTTCAGCCTATCCTTATGAAAACATGAATGGCCGTCTTGTAAGACTTATGAATGGAACTAAGCATGCACAGTGGCAAATCACTGAGAAATTTCTCATTCTTTTCGCATTGCCCAAGCTTAAAACAGAAGTAGTAGTTTCACCATCAGTAGACCGGCTTCTGACTGAAATCTTGAAGGTGTATAAGCTTAGAGTTCACTGCACAGTTCTACCAGAATACACGCTCATTGGCAAAGGACTTAGCCCAGGGCTTGGACTAGAATACAAGAAAATTTCTGTCGATGGATTCACTGTCAATGTTGGTCAGTTAGACAAGTCTCGTAGGGTAAATTCCTATGTTCAGGTAATGGCTAATGAACCCACCTTCGGACAGGTTAAATCTATTGTTTGTCAACCGTGTGAGAACCATGGATTAGGATGCAACTGCAAGGGTGACATAATTTTTTGTTGAGGATGTTGAACGTAAAAGATAAAGTAACGAACCATGAAATAGGTCGTACCACGAAAAACATATACCGGGCTGAACGCACCTGAAGTGTGATGGATGTGAGTGTGAGACAAGTTAAAAAATGTGTTTGCACAGAATTCGAAGGCAAGCTTTTCGTGTGTCCACTTGAGAGCAAATATATTCTAGAGGTAGTGTAGATGCTAATAAAGAAGAATAATTAAAGGAAAACTTTGGAATTTTTTTCATCATTTTGATATTGAAATTTTCAAATAGTATTGACAGATGCACAACAGGTAGGATAGTACAGCTTGCTTAGAAATTCTTAATAATTTTAAATTAGCTCAAAATAATGGTCCGAAGCTGAAACGAGTAGCTGCTTCATGCGACATGTATGATGGGCACGGTGGCACTTCAGGCATGCGGACGTCTGATAACCCGTTCGTCTTCCTTGTGCAGTTTTTCCTCGGCCTGCTTCTCACCTCCGGTGGGGGCAGCTTGCGATCCGGGGAGAGCACTACGGCGCAGGCCCACAGTCTGGCGTACTACCATGCGCCAACAATCCCGTCCTGCACGTCATCGGAGATGTCGCCTTATCATTCGCCGTTAGCCATCCTGATTCTGACTGCGCATGATCAGCACCCAGGACCACCCACCAGCTCACCTACAAAAGCTCGTGCAGCGCACTCCACGCTTCTTGGGCACGGTGGCACTTCAGGCATGCGGACGTCTGATAACCCGTTCGTCTTCCTTGTGCAGTTTTTCCTCGGCCTGCTTCTCACCTCCGGTGGGGGCAGCTTGCGATCCGGATAGAGCACTACGGTGCAGGCCCACAGTCTGGCGTACTACCATGCGCCAACAATCCCGTCCTGCACGTCATCGGAGATGTCGCCTCATCATTCGCCGTTACCCATCCTGATTCTGACTGCGCATGATCAGCACCCAGGACCACCCACCAGCTCACCTACAAAAGCTCGTGCAGCGCACTCGACGCTTCTTGGGCACGGTGGCACTTCAGGCATGCGGACGTCTGATAACCCGTTCGTCTTCCTTGTGCAGTTTTTCCTCGGCCTGCTTCTCACCTCCGGTGGGGGCAGCTTGCGATCCGGATAGAGCACTACGGTGCAGGCCCACAGTCTGGCGTACTACCATGCGCCAACAATCCCGTCCTGCACGTCATCGGAGATGTCGCCTCATCATTCGCCGTTACCCATCCTGATTCTGACTGCGCATGATCAGCACCCAGGACCACCCACCAGCTCACCTACAAAAGCTCGTGCAGCGCACTCGACGCTTCTTGGGCACGGTGGTACTTCAGGCATGCGGACGTCTGATAACCCGTTCGTCTTCCTTGTGCAGTTTTTCCTCGGCCTGCTTCTCACCTCCGGTGGGGGCAACTTGCGATCCGGGGAGAGCACTACGGTGCAGGCCCACAGTCTGGCGTACTACCATGCGCCAACAATCCCGTCCTGCACGTCATCGGAGATGTCGCCTCATCATTCGCCGTTACCCATCCTGATTCTGACTGCGCATGATCAGCACCCAGGACCACCCACCAGCTCACCTACAAAAGCTCGTGCAGCGCACTCGACGCTTCTTGGGCACCGTGGCACTTCAGGCATGCGGACGTCTGATAACCCGTTCGTCTTTCTTGTGCAGGTGAGGAAGAAGTACGGAAAATGTATACGCTCTGACGATCTTTTTTTGCTTGTGCTACCGTGCCCACGGTTTTCTTGTATGCCATGTTGTGTTAGGATGTTTTTGCGAAAATTACTACTCTTAGGGGGAGACATCGAGACTAACCCGGGACCTGCGCAAGATCAAATCGCAAGCGCACTAAAAGAAATCGCCGCGGATATTAAGTTCATCAAGGAAAAGCGTCTTGTCGATATTGATAAAAAGCTAGACGCTTTATCAAGACTCGAAGAGAAGGTTAGTCTCTGTCAGGATGAGCTTGTCAGCATGAAACGTGCATATGAATTGCTGGAAAGGAAGGTCGACGACATAAAAAACAGAAGTAGGCGATCGAACCTAATTGTTTATGGCCTACCTGAAGTTGACGGAGAGACGAGTGAAATTCTTGAACAAGCAGTGAATAAGACTATTGTTCAGGACACCCTCGGCCTTGAACGAGTTATTATAGAACGAATACACCGCCTAGGACGAGCGGAACGGAACAAAAATAGACCAGTCATTTTCAAGTTGCTAGATTTTAAGCAGAAATCATCGATACTTAAAAGCGGATACAAACTGAAAAACACCAGCTTCTCAATCGGAGAAGACTTTTCGCCTAGAATCCGAGACATCAGGCGAAAGCTATGGAACAGCGCCAAAAAAATCGAGAAAAGAAGGAGAAGGTGTCGTTAGTGTTTGACAAATTGTTTATTAATAACTAAGCCTTTACCTGGGATGAAGAAAAGAACGACAAGGTGCTCGCCCAAAAAAAGGACGAGGTGCGATCAAGACCGCAAACTCGGCAAGCTCGTCTACACGCAAAATCGAAGCCTTGACTATATTGAATGTTAACGCAAGACGTGTTCTAAACAAAATAGATGCTCTCGAAAATCTTCTACTAGAATACAGTCCTGATATAGTAGGTGTCACTGACACATGGCTTTCTTCCGAGATATACGATAGTGAAGTTGTTCCTCCAAATTATTACGTTATCCGTAAGGATAGACCTTCTCGTGGCGGGGGCGTCGCTCTACTCATAAAAAAATGCCATTCATATGTATCGCTTCCAGCTGTAACAGATGCTGAGGCAATTTTCTGCCGGATTCTTTGCGCTAGCACTTCTATATTCGTTGGATGCGTTTATCGAGGTCCGTCATCCGGACACGAATGCATAACTGCAGTTCATGACTTCATGCAGCGTCATGTTCGCAACTCTCGTGTCCTGCTTATGGGAGATTTTAATCTCCCAGACATTGACTGGACTACGCTAAGCCACACATCATCTGCCTCGGACGCTCCTATAAACTTAATGTTGAACTTTAGCCTTCAGCAAATCGTGTTATCTCCAACCCGCTTACAGAACACTGCCGAGAGCATATTAGATCTGATACTGATTAGTTAGCACTTCCCGGAAGACCGTGTTCGCACTGACGTAGTTGATGGCATATCAGACCATCACATAGTCATGTGCTTGCTGCCGCTTGACTCCAGTATTGCATGTGAGCAGCGTGGATCAACTGTAATTGATTTCAAAAAAGCTGACGATAGCAGCGTATTAACCCATCTCGCACATGAGTTCGAAAACTTTTTGCAGCTAGCTTTTGACGCATCCAGTGATACTAATCTACTTTGGCTAAGTTTCAAATCTACTGTTATGTACTGTGTCACTAACTTCATACCAAAGAAACACAAGAAAGCTCCAGGGAATAATACTTGGATAACACGTGAGGTTATCCAGGCCAAGCGTAGGTTAAAAAGGTTGCGTGTCGCTGCGAAAAACCATAAGTGTAAATCATCCATTCAACAGAAGCTGCAGTGCGCAAAATCAGAGTTTAAGCAAAAAAAGAAAACTGCCAGACAATATTATTTTAGTGTTACACTTCCAAGCTTTATTAAAAGCAATCCAAGCAAATTTTGGAGATACCTTCGCACTAGCAATAATACACAGTCGCACACAGATTCAGGGGAAAGAACGGAAAAGGTTAACGAATACAACATTTTTTTCCAATCAGTGTTCACGACTGATAATGGTGCCACTCCTCCAGTATTATCCCTCGATTCGCCAAGCATCGATCACCTAGAAGTCACAGATACAGGAATACTGAACTTGCTTCTTAACTTAGATCCTAAAAAATCGAGTGGTACAGATGATATTCCTAACAAGTTCCTTAAGAGGTACGCGGAATGGTGTAGCAAGTTTCTTGGTTTAATCTTTCGAAAGTCGCTTACTTCATCCCAGCTGCCAGATGACTGGAAGATTGCAAAAATAATACCTATTCATAAATCAGGACAACAGTCATTGGTTTCAAATTACCGGCTGATATCCCTCACTAGCATTTCATGTAAGCTACTAGAGCATATCATCCTCAAACACATAACTGTTTTTCTTGAGATAATAAAATTTTTGTCTCCTAATCAACACGGATTTCGTAGTGGCCTGTCCACTGTTACGCAGCTAACGGAGGTAGTTCATGATCTAGCTTCTACCATAAATAATCGTGGCCAAACAGACATAATTTTACTTGATTTCTTTAAGGCTTTCGATTGCGTATGTCACAGAAAGTTACTAATTAAACTGAAAAGTGCGATAGGAGAGGGGTTATTGTTTTCTTGGATAGGAAATTTCCTAATAAATCGCTCACAGTTCATGCAGTATGAAGGTCATATATCAAACATAGTCCCCGTAACTTCTGGGGTCCCTCAAGGTTCCGTCTTGGGACCACTATTGTTTTTAATTTTCATAAATGACCTCACGTCAAACATTGACTGTAATATCAAACTGTTTGCAGATGACTGCATTATTTATAAGGAGGTAACCAGCTACACAGACCACATTAATCTCAATGAATGTCTAACAAAGCTAGCAGATTGGTGCGCTAAGTGGCAAATGTCCATCAATGTGAAAAAATCCGCAGCTATGACGGTAACACGTAAGCAGAATCCATCGCAATTCATTTACACCGTTCATGGTTCACCACTGACTAATGTTGTGCAGCATAAGTACTTAGGCATTACATTAACGTCTGACCTGAGATGGGATACACACATAGCTAACGTCACTGCGGCCGCACTGCGTAAACTTTTCTACATAAAAAGACGACCTAGAATTGCACCAGCGCCCGCAAAACTCTTGGCTTATACCATGTTCGTAAGACCAGTATTAGAATATTCCAACGTAGTTTGGTTTCCTTATACGCTAAGTGGTATTAGTAAATTAGAGGCAGTAAACGCAAAGCCATACGGTTTGTACACAACAAGTTCAAACGTACAGATTCTCCCACTAACCTTCTGGATTCTTCTGGCATTGAAAAACTAGCTACTAGGGCAAAAGAGGCACGCCTGAGGTTCTTGTATCAGTTGTTACATGGCCACTACAAGGTAGATGTGTCTAAGTACGTCACATTTTCACAGTCACGCCCTACTCGTCATAAGTACAAATACAGTCTGCAAGAATATTCCTCAAACAGTGACGTCTTTGGAAAATCGTTTTTCCCACTAACAATACGCGAATGGAATAAACTGAATGCAAATGCTACTAATGCCGACACACTATCCACATTCACGACAGTGTTAGAAACCATGCTGTGGGCAACTGTGGGCGCAGGTTAGCCAGATGAGGACAGAGGATGTTCGAGGACAACGAGAGACTTTTATATACACGACGACGGACAAAGGAATACACACAACATAAACTCACACATATATACACGCGTTCACGGTCCTACGCGAAAGGGAGTTAATGTTCTTGTTCGTTCACTCACGTTCTACTCTTGGGGCGTGAACGTTGCGCTTGACCTTGAGCTCTCTGGTAGTCAGAACGCGGTGTGCCTTGCGCTTGCGGAGTTCGTACCGAGGCGGGGCCCGGTCTAGAAGATAACCGCCAGGGGCATCCCAGTACGGTGGTCGACGCCTGGGCTTGCCTGTACACGACCGAGAACAGCGTGTCGCCGACTGCCGCGAACAGACCTGGGACAGCGTCTCGCTCCGAGACCAGAACAGCAGCTGGCCGTGACGAACGCCGCTTCAGACCAACGTGGGAGCGAGGTTGGGCGATGCCCAGTCCAGAACGCACCCGAGGACTTCAACGCCGGGACGAGGCCCGGCCACGGAGGGTCAGAACGAGCAGCCAAGGCGTGGCCCGAACTTGTACTTGCTCTCTGCTCTCTGGGGTTAGGTGGGGCGATGCCCAGTCCAGGAGGCACCGGAGGACTTCAACGCCGGGACGAGGCCCGGACACGGAGGGTCAGAACGAACAGCCGGGGCGTGGCCCGAACTTGTCCTTGCGCTCTGCTCTCTGGGGTTAGCCGAGCTGTCCCCGTCGCTCGGGAGCTTTTTCACGTGGTACGCGCACGAGCACGCGCATAGGCGCGCTCATAGTTTTACCGCTATCACCATCATGATGATTCCCGCGCAACTTGAAATACTAAATCGGCCCCGCACACCGATTTTCTACGTGAAAGCATGACGCACACTCTCCAGGGCAGGGTTTTTTTACCACATCTTCCCCCAGTTCAAGAACAGCGAAACAGTGGGGTAAAAGGGGTAGGCATACTCGCAGAGTGGACTGGAATGTCCAAGTGTCTCGCCGGCACCATAGGGCACTGTAATATACACTCAAAGATTTACCGGCATAAAAGCGCACTTTGGCAGCGGTATTCTTTATCATCGCCCATCCACATCGACGGATGACAGTGAAAAAAAAATAATAAAAAAGGCAAAAGTATGTGACAAGATTGTGCCACACCTCAAAGAATCTGTACACTTTTCAAGTGTAACTCGACTTCATGTGCCTTGAAATAACATTTCAGCTCTTTGGTTGCCATATTAAAAGCGTACAGCTGGTTTCACTTAGCTGACAATTATTCTCGGTGACTGTGATTGTTCGTGGACCCAGGAACTCGGACGCGCAGAGCCGCGACCGTGAACACAGAAAATACATTATCAAGTAAGATGGAGCACAACTGAAAGACATAGACAACTGACACAATACGCATAAACTGAACACATTCAACGATGATAATGTTTTGTCTTTGACGATGTACCAAGGGCGTCCACACACGGAATGCACGGCACCACACGCTCGTGACCCGATTGATGCCTAGGCCAACGACCACTCACTCATGCCGTTGCGGCGAACACAGGCACCGGGCAGCGCGATGAATTCGTCGAGTCAAGCTTGGAAGCATCGACGCCCAGTAAGTCAGGCAAACATAATGTCAGCGCGGGGAATTGGTTCCGCATGCAGTTCAAAGTCCATTGTCGTGTCGAAGTTCAGTTCAGAACCGGTCAACCAGGTTTGTATTCTTTCTCCTTTTCTTCCATGTACTAGCGCAGAACCAGAGCTCTTTCTTCCTATGTGCTTCTGTGTACCGCGGTGGCTTCTCGATGTTCATATAGATGGAGCAGTATTCAATCCAAACATTTGGGTCCGAGCGCCAAGCTACGCAGTCCAAAGCACGCCACATCTTTCGGTTGTCTTGAAGTTGGTGCGCCTCCGCATGGTACGGAGTACCATGTTGTGGGCTCACAGCGTTCCTACCTCCACTACTACGTTTGGAGTTCCGGCCCCTCTTGCTCGAATTATGGTCATCTTCTGGCTCTGTTTTAGGGTTTTTCAATGCCACTCGCTTTTCGTTGGGCTCCGAAGCAAGAGTCTCAGATGCGCATGACGTGCTCTTTGTATGGCCGAGAGGTTTCAGCTGACCACTGCAGAGGCCATGCTGCTCTATACTTCCGTCACCTTCAATGCCACCACATGTCTGCTTAACACATTCACTAGCAGACCGTGTACCCAGAGCTACATCACTACGTTCTCCAACACATACTTTTTTGGTTGTACCTGACAGATTTGTGTCCACATCATAGATAACTATCTCATCCTTGAGATTATTGACTTGGTTCTCTTCAGTAACCTCCTTAAGCACTGCCTTATTTGCAATCTCTCGGATTACCAAGATAGCTGTGCTGATTTCAGACAACAGCTTCTCTCCTTCCTGTCGCAAACGCACACGCTCATTGTCATTTTTGCACATGTACCGCAGTTCAAAATCAATTCTCTTATGTTCCTCTTCGAGGTCTTCTTGCAACATTCGCTCTAAGTCGGCGCAAGACCACCCGACCTCCTCTCCAATACAAAGCAGTCTTTGCACGTTTACAGGCATCCTGTGTGCGACCATTTCTCGCCTGAAAGATGTTGAGTGCCGATCCTGGCAAGGCCCATGTCCATTCCGATCGCGTGCAATTTCTCTAAATCCATCGGTTCGTCCCGCCCGTCTTGCTCTCGGCAAGAAGGTAAGGCCGATCTATCCTGGAATCTTCTGATCCTGGCAGGCTCGCCAAAATTTGTGGGCAACTGTGGGCGCAGGTTAGCCAGATGAGGACAGATGTCGTTCGAGGACAACGAGAGACTTTTATATACACGACGACGGACAAAGGAATACACACAACATAAACTCACACATATATACACGCGTTCACGGTCCTACGCGAAAGGGAGTTAATGTTCTTGTTCGTTCACTCACGTTCTACTCTTGAGGCGTGAACGTTGCGCTTGACCTTGAGCTCTCTGGTAGTCAGAACGCGGTGTGCCTTTCGCTTGCGGTGTTCGTACCGAGGCGGGGCCCGGTCTAGAAGATAACCGCCAGGGGCATCCCAGTACGGTGGTCAACGCCTGGGCTTGCCTGTATACGACCGAGAACAGCGTGTCGCCGACTGCCGCGAACAGACCTGGGACAGCGTCTCGCTCCGAGACCAGAACAGCAGCTGGCCGTGACGAACGCCGCTTCAGACCAACGTGGGAGCGAGGTTGGGCGATGCCCAGTCCAGAACGCACCCGAGGACTTCAACTCCAGGATGAGGCCCGGCCACGGAGGGTCAGAACGAGCAGCCGGGGCGTGGCCCGAACTTGTACTTGCTCTCTGCTCTCTGGGGTTAGGTGGGGCGATGCCCAGTCCAGGAGGCACCGGAGGACTTCAACGCCGGGACGAGGCCCGGACACGGAGGGTCAGAACGAACAGCCGGGGCGTGGCCCGAACTTGTCCTTGTGCTCTGCTCTCTGGGGTTAGCCGAGCTGTCCCCGTGGCTCGGGAGCTTTTTCACGTGGTACGCGCACGAGCACGCGCATAGGCGCGCTCATAGTTTTACCGCTATCACCATCATGATGATTCCCGCGCAACTTGAAATACTAAATCGGCCCCGCACACCGATTTTCTACGTGAAAGCATAACGCACACTCTCCAGGGCAGGGTTTTTTTACCACACATGCGTAATCTACAGTAGCGCTTCAATGCTTCACATACCTTTGCTATTTTCCTCTTTTCTTTTTCTTTTTTGCGCGGCGCACTGTAGCAGGCCAGAAAGTACTGGGTGAGGCTTATGTTTTCGTATCCGTCTGTTTTTTTTGTTTTTTTCTTTTTATTCATTCAATCCATCGCTCAAATACCTGGCTTGGTATGCGCAAGTCAGCAGTTTCCTGAGTTTTCTGCTAGAAAACTGCGCATATTGTTGATTCGGTCACCGTCATTTGTCCTGCTCTTTGATATCATGTGAACCGAAAAATGTGGTGCGTTTCAAATTGATGTTTCTCGTTTCATTCTCTTTTTTTTGCTCGCGCAAATAAAATGTGGAATGGTTTGCCGGATGCGCTTGCTGGTGATGATGGTTGTGCCGATAATAAAGATGCGCTACATATCTACATATTCTTATAACATTGTATAACACATTTTGGTGCGATTATCTTCCTGTTTTTTTATGCGGATAATTCATTATTCCTTGTATCTTGTTTTTTTCACCAATAATGTAAGGAATTCCGTAAGTCAGTTGGAATGTTATTGTTTGTTCTTCATGAATGTATACTACCTGCAATGTGCCCTCTGTAATGACTCCAACATTGGAGTCGTCAGTATTGCAAATAAATAAATAAATAAAAATAATGTCGTAAGGATTTTCTAAGCTGTGCCAGCTTTTTTTTGAAATCGACAGCATCGGTTTTTGTGCTGGAGAATCGCCTCTTGCTAGTGACTGCCTGCTTACAGAGGTAGGAAAGCTACAATGCTGCAAACACAGTGGGATCAGTACTTAAAGAAAATGAAGCTGCCCAATCGTAATCTTCACTGCTTCAATAAGCATCAGGCATACCAATTCCTTAATATTTTGGTACAGTATTCTGTCTTTATTTAATTTATGGCTGTTTGAAATCCCACAATTTTTGTGCTGCTAAAACAACTATGTGGCACTGCTGGCCACCATAGGCACTAACTACATTACGCAATCTTAAGACATTTGAAATTGTAAATGTATTCGTAAATTGGAAATATTCACTTGCTCTAAATTAATAGATAGGAATGAAATGAAAGCTAGGAAATAATATATTATAATTAATTTTAGCTCTAAGTGAAGGCCAACTATGTTGTATTCCCAAGGAAGGTATGTGAAAGCTGTCTGAACGGTGCCTACCCTAGCTTATAGCAGTTTTCAGCAAATGGTGTAGTCATCTGGGCCACTTCGATTCTGGGTGATACATGTAGGCACATGCAGTGAATCCTCATTTTTATAACTTTGTCTAGCAGTTCAAATCATCTTCATGTGCATAGGCATGTCGTGTAACCAGCCTTTAGTCATCTGTAGATAAAGAAAGTAACGAGCGCTTTTCTCACCAAAACTTGTGCATAATCTTGCAGTGCAGTACAAAACATATTTTACCCATTACAGTGTTCTAAAACTACCTGTTAGAACAAACAGACAATGATGTCAAGGGAAGTATAAGGGTTGTTATTAGTAATAATTGTAAGGTAAATGGGAAGAAAGAAAAGTGGACGAAAAGATAACTTGCCGCCAGCAAAGGCTGTACCTGCGACTTTCAAATACCACACGTTGCTCTTTCGCCGCAGAATATTATGCAAAAGCAAGAGACTCGCACCAACAGATAGTGTAGAATTACTTACAACTTCACGTGATGTGTGTGAATGATGGTCGTCCCTAGAGTTACAGTAACTCTAGGCTAGAACAAGCACCCCTTGGAGGTGCTTCGATGCCATGTCATGAGCTAAAGAAGTTGAAACTGTGCAACTGAGCTGATGGATGTTTCAGAGGGTGTTTTAGGTAAAAGTAGATAATAAGGTCTGGGGTTTTACATTCCAAAACCGTAATACAGTCATGGAGGCAAGCCATGGTGGAGGGCTGCGAAAATAGACCATCTGGGGTCCTTAGATGTCCACCTATATATAATTACACAAGCATCTAGCGGCATGCCTCCATTGAATGTGACCACCACGGCCAGAATCAGACCTGTAACATTTTGGTCAGCAGCCAAGCACCGTAACCACTGTTCCACCATGACAAACTTCAGCTAAATATGTGGAGGAAGGAGAAGCTGGACAGGTTGAGAACAAAAAGGTTCACTGCTTTGGGGAATGTAGTGTGTTGAGGCTTTTTTGAAGGCACATGAGCTGAAAAAATTCTCACAAATCCCACCCATTGTGCGAATCGATTTCAAGTGAAGCAGAGAGCGAGTGGCTGCTTATGATGGCCTTTTTTTAAGAAGTGGAGGGTGATTGACTGACATAACAACACTCGCACTTGTTCGGGCTTAAGAGTAAGTATGTCAGAACAATCGAGGGTGACCGTCTAGCCTCTGCGAGTGAACCTCACTTGTGGAGAACTTAGGCCTATTGCAATGAGGTTGCTATCAGTTGACAGAAAAATATTTGGTTCTTTATGCACCTCCTTTTTATTTCGTACTGAAGGGTTTTATGACTATTTGCAATATGTTCTATGATGTTTTTAGTGAGTTATTGATTGTGCATTTTACTGACACATGCCATTTAAGTCCTTTTTTGAAAGACATAAACTCTAATCTTTACTATTCAAACGAGATAATTACTCTGTTGTTTAGCAGCTTAATACAGAGTGACTGACAGGATTAGATTGACACTTTGTCAGCCCATCTTGACCTAAAACAGAGTTCTGTGTCACCCAGTGGATATTTTTTATGGCCCAAAACTATAATCATGAGGGAGCCGTATTGGAAGGCTCTGCAAATTTTAAACTGTCGGGGGCTCTTTCATGTGCAGCTGAATCCAAGCACAGGCTGCTGCAACCGGGATTGGATCCCACGATTCTCGGGTCAGCATTTGAGAACCATAACCACTAGACTACTACAGCGAGTTGCCAACCAGGATTTTAATTTTAAAGAACTGATCGAAAACTTGAAAGACTAGGTAGGCTCACTGGGCTAACACCGAGACTTGTTATAGGCCTGCTTTTTCAGTTATGCCTAATGAGAAATTAATCTCTGTACGATGAGTGGCACATTTGTGTTCACAAGTTGCATGAAAACTGTGTGGTTTAATTAATATTATCTGTAACATTACATCCTATGATTGCTATGCACACCATAGTCAAAAGAATTGACAAGTTCTAATCAAGCTGATATGTAATCTAGAGTGATTTACTTTGTGTCGATAGATTGCTCATATCTTGTTCACATTTTTCAAACAGCGTGTTGATATCGTTGCTTTTTTATTATTATTGCACTCATTGGGTATTTCGAATCCCACTGATATGCGATCTGCAGGGATTTGCTTTGTGCTCATATTGTTGCTTCTTATCATTTCTATTGTACTCTTGTTGCTCTTGCAGCCCTCTGCTCACAGCTGTGAAAACCATGGCTCACAGCTGTGAAAACCATGAGGGTAATAAGGAGCAGTTTATTTGTAATTTTTTGTGAAGCTGCTGCACCCAAGCAGGCTTCTTGTATTCAAAAGATTTGCAGCTATAATTAACAGTTGAAATTTGATGCCAGATTTGTCACTTTCAACTTTTTGTGTCTGTTGTCTTGTGCTACCATGGATTTTAAACTGTGGAGCTTAGTTTAAATTTTTATACTATTCTCATCATAAATTTCAAAAGCATTGACAGTGAGCAGTCCTTCAGCACTGCTGACTCAGTGCTATTCAGCTAAGAATGCACACATTTCTGTATGCCAACTGGATAGATTACATGGTTTCAAAAGTGTATTTAGAATTTTGGTTGTGGTGAGATGAAAGTTGAGAGCTTGTTTTGGAGGGCAATCAGCTCTATAAGTTGAACGTTTGTGAGTTCACGGTGAAGCTTTGCTGTTTGCTCTGTCGACAACTATTAGATGGTACACACCAAACTGATATTTTACCGCAGTGCTTGGAATTGTTGGTGGAAAATGTGGCTATTGTAAAGGCTCCACGACTCGCTCTTGGATCGACAACCTTACATATTTGAACTGAAGAGCAGATAACTGAAACATACCAATAATGGTTTAATATGCATGTGTGCTATTATATTACTGAATTATCGTATGACCTTTTTTCTTTTGTCAAGTCAAGTACTGTTTTCACTGGTCCACTGTCTTCATAGGTGAGTTGCCTGACAGAAAATTTTTTAAGATGACAGGTGCACGAGTAGTTCATTGGGCTAGCTTGTATTTGTTGGTACAATGTCGTACAGTGCTTTGCGGGCCACATGTCGAGGTGCTACAATGTACAAAAGCATGTGGAAAATTCTAGAAATTGAAAAAGACTTAATTTTGTCACACATTCTTTGTCTCTGTGCTAATTATTTTTAAGGGTACAACGGTTATACTTACACGTAAAGACTACTCATGCTGTTTTTAGGCAGCCGTCATGGTAGACGACAGTAGCTTGTGCATGAGGAATTCACTTAACCTTTTCTCAGAAGTGTATGGCTTTCCTTGAGAATGCCTGCATGGACTGCAGACATTGCCACTCATTGAAATTTTCTATGTTTTGTCTTTGTGCTTGCTTCATAATTACTTGTGTCAACAATAAAATTCAATTACCAGCAAGAAGCTTCTCCTTGTTCATTTTCAGTTTTTCTTCATTGTTGGGCACTGCATGACTTAGTGGCCCCGCCACGGTGGTCTGGTGGTTAAGGTACTCGGCTGCTGACTGGCAGGCCATGGAATCGAATTCCGGCTATGGCAGCTGCGTTTTCGATAGAGACAAAAAAGCTGTAGGCTTGTGTGCTCAGATTTAGTTGCGTGTTAAAGAACCCCAGGCAGTGAATTTCCAGAGACCTGCACTACGGCGTCTCTCAAAATCATATGGTGGTTTTGGGACGTTAAACTCGACATATCTGCATGACTTAGTGCATGATAGAAAACACACCAGGATGGGTGTTACTTGGCTGTCTCCTGTGTCAATGCAAACTTAATTTGCAGAAGTATATATGGCACTGCATCGGTCAGTATAAAAATTTATTGCCCACCAGTTGCAGAGAGGAAGTGGCAGTAGTTCCAAGGCAGAGAGTGAAGCTTATCTCGTGTATTCCTATCTAAGGGACACTCGTAAGCTATGCCAGAGTTAATGACTGCATAGGCTTTCTCAGTAGCGCCAACAGCTCTTATATTTCATGCAGGCTTAATAGACAGAGAGCAGGCTGCTGAACTCTGAAATATTAATGTAGACTTGAGGGGCTGCACTGTTGGGTTTGTTGTTGAGCTATGTTTTACTCCATATTTCTTTTTCAGTTTGTGTGATGTATAATCTAACAAATGTTTGTGCACCGAACCCTCCATTGGCTCCACTAGAGAATTTGGTATATGTTTAACAATAACTACGCAAAGACCAGCCTCTCTCTTTTTCACCAGTACAGCACCGGCAATCTAAAAGTTCAGACGATCCATTATGCATTCGCACAATCCGACTCGAAGGCAAAAGCCATCTTCTCTGATTTTATTTTATTAGATTGTACTGATCTCCCCTCCAACATTTCTTAAAAGCATTGTGTACCTCATGTGGTTTTGCATGCCTCCAATATTGGCCAACCTTCATCAGATGACAATGCCACCAAATCTGCGACCTCAGATTATGTCATTATGACATTATTTGACTTCCTTTTCGTATCGTTGTTGATGCCAACGATCACTTCAAGCTTTTCATAAAGCGCATCTTCCACTTTCGCCTTAATAGAAACATCAATGTTTGTGAATGCTTTGTGCAAGTAGCTCACAGTTTAAAAATACAACTTGCATAAGTTCTCACACGTTATACGGAAGTGTAAAAGCCAGGGACATCTATATAAACACCTGGCTTTGGCTGTGTAATATATGCTACCTGAAAGTGCACTTGAATTGCAAAAGCAGTTTTTATCAGTGCCACAGCCAGATGAAAATTGAAGGGTGCCACCCCCACCCCCTTCTATAATTTATTGTATTTTATGCATAGTTCATAAGTTGGTAACATTTGGTAGCACAAAAGCAGTTTTTATCAGTGCCAGGCCAAAAGGGGTTCAAGGGATCTCAAGCAGCCCCCCCCATATATGTTCATTCATTATAGTCAATTATATCCTCTGTGACAACAGCAACAACGGAAGCGTTTGATTCTACATGGAGTTTCGACCAGAGTCTGGGTTTTGTCAGGAATGAGGGTACAATCTGTTCGCGCTCACATTTATAGTATTTTGAGTATAAAAAAGAGGAAAGAACGGCTAAGACAGAAAAAAGAAATAAAAACTGACAAAAAAAACTGACAACTTTATAATATATATATATATACATATATATATAAAAGGAATGAAAGTTGATATAAATTTAATTGAGGTTCCAAAGAATATAAAGCACGAAAGAAAAATGGTTCCGGAAAAGACTGACAAAATTTAGGCCGCGGGACCGGCCTTCTCTCCGACGAAGGTCGTGAGACCACGGCCGAAACGCCACTCTTTTCCTGAAAGACTTCTCTTACTTGCTTGATATACTCTTTTGATACGTATACATACATAAATATACATAGGTTTCCTTCTTGTTGCCTGTAGGATGTGTCCTTTATGTTTACCGCAGGATGTTAGCTGGCAACAAATCACATGCACTAGCCAATTGCAAGCTTGCAAATTAATGCACCTGGGTTCACAAATTGGTATTAAAAGTGGTAGTGGATATATATATATATATATATATATATATATATATATATATATATATATATATATACCTCCTTGGCCATGACACCATGGTAAATGTAACAACTACATGAACCAGGTGCACTTGCGGGTAACATATAGTTAACTGCCAGGTAACATCCTGCAGTAAACATAAAGGACACATCAGAGAAGTATCAAGAAGGAATCCTTCCACAGGAAGAGGAAGGAGTTCGTAAACATAAAGTAGTGTCCTGCAGGCAACGTATAAGATGAGGAACCATAAAGGTCATGTAGGACATTAGTAGGAAACAGACAGTACATTGCCAGGACATCACCATTTTCATAGAGGATATATGAACGCCACTTGCGCTACTCAATATATTTTTTTTATTTTGCCGGTGCCACCCCTGTGCTTTTCGATAGTGTAAGGGCCTATACGTGTCATTCGCGAGCCATATATTGCAGACGCTATCGCCTCAAGCACTGTGCTGTTTTGAATTTTACTTTTTATTGTTACTCATATGGGGGGATGTTGAGACTAACCCAAGCCCCAATGATACGATTCTTAAACAGCTAGTTGAAGGCCAAAAAGAAAGTAAAAAAAACTGGGTACTATTGAGAAACATCAAGCCGAAAGCAAGTCTGCCATTTCTAGCCTGAACGAAGGTATGAGTAGGTAACGGAAGTCAAACAGTCGTGTGAAAAGCAACAGGTCTAAATAAGGTCACAAGTTGACAAGGTTTATGAACTTGAAAACCATAGTAAGAGGTGAAATCTAATATTTTATGGTGTGCCAGATGACCAAGAGCTTGAAACATATGAAAAAGTTAAGAAGTACATAACTGAAATTCATGAAACAAAACTACACTGTGATAAAGTTATTATAAACAGAGCACATCGTCTTGGAAAGTACAGTCCGAACAACATGAGGCCAATAATTGTGAAGTTTCTCTCGTGCAAAGACAAGCAGTTAGTACTTTCTAATGCTAGGAAATTAAAAGGCACATCTATTAGCATATCAGAAGACTTTTCGGAGGACGTACGCTGAACGCGTAAACGCCTTTGGGATTGCGCGAAGAAGAATCAAGACGAAACTGACAAATAGAACTTAAGTTCATGACTCTTTATATTATTAAAGTAAAGTATATCTACGATGCTGCCCAGCACCACGTCATGCGGGTGGATTAACAGCGTTCAAAAGCAAATTGGTTGGTTATTTCTTTTCTAATTGTGAATTGCAGTACTTGTCACAATAAAAGTGATGAATTTTTTAACTTTGTTGAAATGACTATTCCGACTATCATTCTTGGATCAGAATCCTGGCTTCATGCAGATATTGCTGATGAAGTATTTCCAAGTGGTTATGTTTGCTATCGCAGGGATCGAATATGCTTTGGCGGCGGAGTCTTTGTTCTAGTAGATGCGACAATTTGTTCCCAGATAACAGATATTGAGTGCATTGGAAGCAAAATGTCATGGGTAAAGACTAGATTGAAAAATGGCCGCTCAGCATCGGTATGTTCGTTCTATCGTCCACTAGGGAGTAAGAATAACGTTTTTGAGGAACTTAGCAACGCAATTGAAAAAGTGGACAGTGAATAATTATTTACTGGTGGAGATTTCAATCTTCCAGACATCGATTCGTAACAGGCAGATATCATTTCTAGCGCTTGCACTCAGTCAACCAAAGAACTGCTAAGGTCATGTGGCCTCTTTGGGTTAACACAGGTTGTTCTGAAGCCCACAAGAGGTTTTAGATTTGATTTTTACCGATGCGTCTGAGTCGGCGCGATCAACATTAGCGCTGCCGGGCATAAGTGATCATGACGCTGTTCTGTGCGATGTAAATTTGCAATACGTCGAAATTCCGAACGGTGACGCCCGTCAAAGTTTCAGCTATGAGAAAGCATGCATCTCTGATATAGCCCTCGCTTTAAACTCTTTTCATGACACATTTGAAACGCAGGCGGAATTTATGAATGTTGAGGAGTTGTGGCAAATATTTAAAGGAAAAATGCTGGAACTGCGCGAAAAGCATGCGCCTTCATGGTTTCTAACTGCCAGGCGCAGCAAAAGCAAACCATGGTATTCACGTGACGTTAAACGCAGGGCCAGGTAACGTGCGCGTGTTTACTCTGCTTATAAGAAAAACCCTTCGTTAAATATGAGAGATAAACTTAGAGAAAAAACAGTTGATATGAAAGGAGCTCTGAAAACAGCTGAAGATAAATTCTTTCATACATTTTATCTGCGCATAAAGAAGCGCCCTAAGGAACTGTGAAAATTCCTTAAGTCAACCAGCAAAGACGCCTTATTGATTCCAGCTATTGATGACAACAACACCACTATCCATAATGACGTAGATGAAGCTGAGTGCCTTATCTCATTTTTTTAGTTCTGTGTATACTTCTCGGGTTAATATCACTGACACTTTCGCACAGTCTTCTGAGGTGGTGGCGGAAAAAATGAGTGATATAGTGATTGGGCAGCATGAAACAGAGGCTTTTATTAAATCTATGAATGCCTCTAAAGCCACAGGGCCGGATGATTTGTCACCTGCATTGCTTTCTTTGTGCCCATGCGAAGTATCTAAATATCTGTGTGTCATTTTCACTAAGTCTTTAGAAGAATCTTTATTACCTGATGACTGGAAACTTGCCAACGTAGTGCCCATTCACAAGAATGGACCGTGAAATAATAATAATAATAATAATAATAATAATAATATAATAATAATAATAATAATAATATAATGGTTTATTTCTCATCAATAGTTTGATGAAGGACAGCTGCAGGTAAAAGCTGCTCTCTAAAAGAGGCAGCTTGAGAAAGACCCACAGCTACCTAAAGGACGACAGTAGTGGCAAACAATCAGATATGTGAAGTCAACAACAACAACACCAAATAGATAAATAAATAACAAATAAATAAAAATAAATATCAAGTCACATTTTAAAATTAAAAATAGCAACCCTGGTAATGCAGCAACTGCAGAGAAATCTTAAAGACTAAATTTCTGTATATCGCGCACTGAATATGTGCACAGTGTAAACAATCTGTGCCAGCTTTCACATATTTATTAAGTAACGCAGGAACTATGTAGGATGACTTATCCGTAGGGTAGTTTGTTCTCGAAGTTCTTATTTTCCATGTTTCTTTATTTCATGTTTCAAACAATGTAATATGCGGCTGCAGTTCCGAGAGGTCATACAAAAAATTTCGACTTTCTTTCAATTCACGCGTAATTGCCAATGCTAACTTAAAATTGTAGAGACAATGTGCGGGTAGTATTCCAGCCTGTTGAAACAATTTGCTTGTATGGGCATCATATGGCAAGTTAAAGATGATTCTAATATACTTCATTTGCATCAGGTACAGTTTTTGCAAGTTCGTGTAAGTTGTAGTCCCCCATACCAAGAAACAATAGGCAAGATGTGAATAGAAAATTGATCTATAAAGTAAGACTTTTACCTTGTATGGTACAACAGTTTTGCCACTGCACACCAGACCCACTACGCGAGATAACTGACTCAGCACACTGTCAATGTGTTCGCTCCAAAGCATATCGCTCGAAAATGTAACTTCAAGAATTTTCATACTATTTACTAGCTCAATATAAGTATCACCATACTTGAGATGTATGTTTTCATTAAAGGGCTAATTTTGAGGTCGGAACAGTACTGCCCTTGTTTTACTAGTGTTTATGTTTAAATTATTACAGCATGACCAGAGCTTTAGTTTCACAAGAAACTGTTTCATTTTTTCCACAAGCGCGATATTATTTTCAGCTAAAAGAACATGCTTACATCATCGGCATCTAAGACGTATTTCGAATCTGGATAAATACGAGTTAAATAATTCACATAGGCTATAAAAAATAAGGGTCCAAGGATGCTTCCCTGAGGTACACCCTTAGTAATAGGCTTCAGCTCTGAGAATTTTATATCTATTTCAACCACCTGTTTGCGATATTTAAGATAACTTTTTATTAGGTCTAGTGCATGGCCATGAATTCCACAGCACTGTAACTTTTCAAACAACGCGGAATGCTGAATGTTGTCGAAGGCTTTACTAAAATGAACAAACATAGTGAGAACAGCGCGTTTGTTTTCAAATTCAGATAATATAAACTCTCTTTCTTCTAATAATGCCATTTCCGCGGATCGATGTTTCCTGAAACCAAACTCAGCCTCCGAAATCACGTTGTGTTTTTCTAAGAATTGGTACAGTTGACGGCGCATAAGTTTTTCTAAACCTTTCAAAAACCTTGGAAGAATAGATATGGGTCTGTAGTTTTGAATATCATTTTGTCGCCTTTTTAAACAAAACACTGCATTTTGCTATTTGCATTCTTTCGGGAAACGTTGCACTTGAAAAACAGAGATTGAATATGTAAGTGATATAAGGAACAAGAGTATCTAGCGCATATTCAATGGGTTTAATATGCATACCATCAAAATCATGAGATGAAATATTGCCTTGTTTTGAGAATACAGAATAAATATCTTCGGCCGCTACAGGCTCAAAAATATATGGAGGATGAATTAGGATGTGGTAGAAATTGAATAAAATCACTAGACATTTCATCATGCATAATATTGACTTAGTGATCATTGATTATATTTGCAAGTTCAGCTCCTGATACGCTACGCCCATTTATAATCAGATTCTCTGCACTTGCCCGTGTTGTACCATGGTTCAAAAATGAGTTCAGCTTCGTCCATAAGGCGTGAGTCTTATCTGCACTGGTTTCTATTTCTGTATGTTTGTAGCGCAATCTGCGCTTACTGATTTCCTTATTAAGTCTATTTTTGTATGCTTTATATTCTTTCAAAATGTCAGTATTTTTATTCAAAAGAAATTTGTGATAAAGTTTGTTTTTTGTTTAATTTTGCTGAGCAAGTTTGGGGTCATTCATGGCTTACGGGTTCTCTTCTTCAAACGAACTTGTTTTTTGGTGATTTAAATTAGAGGCCACTAGTGTTTTTGATTATAGGCTAATTTCACTCCCAAGTGTTGCATGTGTAGAGAGGAAGAAGATCATGTGCCGCAGTGGGTCACGCTTTTAGCGAGAGGAGCCGAGCGCGAGCTGTTCTCCCGAGTGTTGATTCCTGCGTCGGTTGCTGCCGCCCGCTTTCCGCATCAATAGACCTGCTGTGCAAGTACTACTTACGCCAATAAACCCCGTTTCAGAGTGGTGGAGGTGCCGGGGTAACTCAACCTGGAACTCCACAACAGGAAACTACCTGCCATCCCAGACATGGCTGAAGAAAACACCCAGCAAGGTACGAGCCAGCCTCCGATGGTCATCGTGCCCACTGCACTACGCGTGCGCGATCCACCTGTTTTCGACGGTACTGATGAGCAAGACGTCGAAGATTGGCTGTCGACATTTGAAAAGGTAGGCGCAAGCAACAAGTGGGACGACCCTTCGAAGCTGCAATATGTACCCTTCTACCTGAAAGAGGTAGCGAGTCTCTTGCTTAACAACCACCACTCGAAATTCGCCACTTGGGGTGCCTTTAAGCTACGCATTACCGATGTGTTCGGCTGTCCCAAGGTACGCAAGCTTCATGCCGAGCAGCGCCTACAGGGACGCGCACAGCTTCTGGGGGAAGGCTTCACAAGCTACATCGAGGATGTGCTCGACTTGTGAAAGCGCCTTGACACTTTAGTGATCGAGGCAGACAAGATCAAACACATTTCGAAGCGGATAGAGGACGACGCCTTCCAGATGCTGCTGACCAAGGGCCCACGTACCGTGTCCGAACTCGTCACTCTTTGCTTGAGCTTCGAGGAGTTGCGCAAACAACGGGTCATGACTCGGCGGCCAGCGGCTACCGATGAAACTCTCGCGGCATTGACCCTGGGTGGAGACCACAGCACGATCATGTCGGAAACCAAACCATATGTGCGCGAGGAGGTGGCCCGACAACTTTCGTGTCTGTCGTATCTACCGGCAACGGAACCCTCTTCTGAGCGTCTCGCGCCCATCATCAGGCAGGTAATACAGGCGCAGGTCTCTGAGGCACTGCCGTCCACCTCTCAGACAGCACCCGTCAGCGTGCCATGGACTTGCGCTGCTGTTGCTGCTACTCCGCCACGACCTCCGCTTGGGCCGACTCCCCAGCCTGTACGAGTATCAATGACGCCATTTCCAGCAACACAACAGCGCTATAACGGAAACCCTTGGCGCACAGTTGACAATCGCCCGATCTGTTACGCATGCGGATATCCAGGTCACGTGGTGCGCTTTTGTCGCCGGCGCTTCGCAACGGGCCCGGCTGCAGCTCCGAGGTACCCTGACTACTCTTTACCGACCCTGTACAACGCGCAACGAGAACTGCCACGTCAATGCGACCGACAATCAGTGGAACGGGACCCGTCACCAACCGAACCAGACCACCACCCTGCTGCCGACTACCGACCATTCGGTCCCCGTCGCTCATCCTCATCACGCCGCTACCATTCTCCGTCCCCTCTGCGTCGCCGACCGAACCCCGTAGAGACGGAAAACTGACTGCCGCAGCTCCTGAGGCACGAGCTGCGAAATCGTCGCATTGTACAAGCCCTCGCCCGTCCCCCACAAACGTTCTGGAAGTGTCTGTCGAAGGCCCACGAACTCTTGCGCTTGTTGATACCGGTGTCGCCGTATCTGTGATGAGTCAGAAACTCTGCCGTTTGATACCAAAAGTAACAATGCCGCCTTCCGACGTTTTGCTGAATACCACGAGTGTGCCACCAATTCGAACAGTCGGAGCATGTACGGCGAGAGTAAACATTCAGGATGTCCTGTACCACATCGAGTTTCTCGTGTTGACCACTTGTTCCCCTGACGTGATACTGGGAGGGGATTTTCGTCGCGCCCCCACGACGTAATTGACTGCGCTCGCGCGCAGGTGGAATTTTCTGTGTTTTCAGATGCGCCATCTACCAACAATGAGCGCACTTACCTTGGCAAGCTTCTTGTTGCTTCCGACGTTGATGTTCCTCATCTTAGTGCCATCGTTGTCCCCGTCAATTGCGCTGAATCGTCCGGCACTACCGTTGTGTTCTCCTTATCTGATGTTTTCAGTCGCCGCCATGGTACGTCTCTGCCATACGCCGTTCTGCCACCTCACCAAGGTACTTCGGAATTGTCGTTTGCAATCCAAGCTCATGCCCTCTCACCTTAAGAGCTCACGAAACACTGGGCTATGTTCATCTTGTTGGTGACAACGTTATTGTGCCTGTTGAGTCCCACGACCCTGGCCACCAACTTCAACTGAACGCTGTTACTCCTATTTTTACGCGGGATGACTACTCCTCGGATATCTTCAATCGTTCCATCGACAGCAAGCTTCCTCCGGATCAACGGGACCAGCTAATAACCCTTCTGCATGAATTCCTAGATTCATTTGAACTTCCTCAAAAGGCACTGAGTCAAACTAACGCCGTCGCTCACACAATGTACACTTGAACGCACCCTCCTTTGCGGCAACGCCCCTATCGCGTATCACCCAAGGAACGAGGTGTAATTGCAGAGCAGGTGGATGATATGCTTCAGCGCGGTGTCATCAAACCATCTTAGAGCCCCTGGTCTTCACCTGTTGTGCTAGTGAAGAAAAAAGACGGTTCGATTAGATTTTGTGTCAACTACCGGCGACTGAACAAAATTACACGGAAAGATGTATACCCTCTTCCCCGCATCGACGACGCTATCGATTGCCTACAAAATGCCGAATTTTTTTCTTCGCTGGACTTACGTTCAGGTTACTGGCAGGTTCCAATGGCAGAGTGTGACCGTCCCAAAACAGCATTTATTACGCCGATAGCCTATACGAATTCATTGTTATGCCATTCGGTCTGTGCAATGCACCTGCAACGTTTGAAGGAATAATGAACAGCATTTTACGCGGCCTTAAATGGAAGATTTGCTTATGTTACCTTGATGATGTTGTCGTATTCTCTCCTGATTTCCCTACCCACGTCGACCATCGGAGCATCATTCTTCAGTGTCTTACTAAGGCAAACCTCCAGCTTAACCTAAAGAAGTGCCGCTTTGGGGCTCGCCAACTTACTATACTTAGTCACGTTGTGTCAAAGAATGGAATTTGCCCCGACTCAGACAAACTTCACTCAAAGAAATTAGGAGCTTCATCGGTTTGTGCTCGTATTTTCGCTGTTTAGTCCACAACTTTGCATCATAAAGAGCCCCACCTACACAACTACTGAACGGTCCAGCTAATCTTTCTAACTGGACACCGGCATGTGACGAAGCTTTCCTTACACTGCGCCGCCTGCTTACGTCCCCGCCAATTCTACGCTATTACGACCCAAATGCCGCCACTGAAGTGCACACAGATGCCAGTGGCGTTGGTCTGGGAGCAGTACTCGCGAAACAAAAGCCCGGTATTCCAGAGTACGTCGTCACATATGCAAGCCGCGCACTCACGAAAGCGGAAAGGAACTACTCCGTAACTGAAAAAGAATGCCTCGCAATCGTTTGGGCGTTAAGCAAGTTTCGTTCTTACTTGTACGGGCAGAGTTTCGACGTTGTGACCAATCACCATGCACTTTGTTGGCATGGCGTCACTAAAACATCCTTCAGGTCACCTTGGACGTTGGGTTCTTCCGTACAAGAATTCGACATTCGTGTCGTCTACCACTCAGGACGAAAACACTCTGATGCGGACACCCTCTCACGATCACCAGTGAGATCCAGCGCAGACCTGCAATCGGACGCCAACTTCTCCATTGCTCCCATTTCCGTCTCAATCATGTCGTCTGAACAGCGGAAAGACCCATTGATAACATCTCTCCTTAACATTCTTTCCGACTCTTCAACGTCTGCGTACCCATGACCACGCGCTCTTCGCCGCCAAGCCACACATTTCGCTATACGGTACGCGCAACTATACCGCAGAAACTGGCACGCGGATGGTCGTAAATGGCTCTTGGGTACACCACGCCACATGCGATCTGATGTCGGTGCGTGTTTTCATGCCCGCCCACAACATGCTCACGCTGGTGTGTTAAAAACATATCGGCGGATCCGCCAGCGTTACTACTGGCGAAGTATGTACAGTTTTGTACAAAAATACATTCGGTCCTGTTCATTATGCCAACGACGAAAGACAGCGGCCCATTCACCCGGATTATTACAGCCTCTACCGTGTCCGGCGCGCCCTTTCGACCGCGTTGGTATCGATCTATATGGTCCCCTTCCTTACACTGCCGCTGGAAATCGATGGATCATTGTCGCCGTCGACCATCTGACAAAGTATGCTAAAACAGCTCCACTACCTACGGCTGGTCACGTGACGTAGCCAATTTTGTTTTGCGACGCTTTATACTGCGTCACGGGGCACCATGTGAACTACTAAGTGATCGAGGACGTGTCTTTTTATCCGAAGTTGTACAACAACTCCTTCAGGCATGCCGCACGGTGCACCGCACCTCTACAGCCTACCACCCGCAGACCAACGGTCTAACTGAGCGCTTCAACCGAACGCTAGGAGACATGCTCTCCATGTATATCAATTCCGACCAATCAAACTGGGATGTCATTCTCCCATTTGTGACCTATGCCTACAACACAGCGACGCAGTCAACCACAGGCTTCTCGCCTTTCTTTCTTCTATATGGACGTGGGCCATGCTCTACCCTTAATACCATTTCGCCGTATCGTCCCGACGTCTCAGAGTTCAACCCTCTCTCTGAAATTGTGCACCACGCTGAAGAGTGTCGTCAGTTGGCCCGATCATTCACCCCGGACAAGCAAGCACTCGAAAAAGACCGCCACGACCGCGACCAGCAAGTCGAGACTTTTGCCGTGGGCTCGCTCATCTGGCCCCGACTGCCCTTCCACTCCCCAGGTCTGTCCTCTAAGTTTGCCCCCAAGTTTCATGGTCCTTATAGCGTCGTCGAACATCGATCTCCTGTCACATACGTGATTGAACCAGTCACGCCATCTACAGAAAGACGACGCCTTGGTCGTGAGACTGTCCACCTGAGTCGTCTCAAGCCCTATCACGACCCACTCCTAATCTCGTCACCTTGACTCTCCAGGATGGCTTGTCTTCGTCACCGGGGTATTGTAGAGAGGAAGAAGATTATGTGCCGCAGTGAGTCACGCCTTTAGCAAGAGGAGCCGAGTGCGAGCTGTTCTCCCGAGCGTTGGGATTCCTGCGTCGGTTGCTGCTGCCCACTTTCCGCATCAATAGACCTGCTGCGCAAGTACTACTTACGCCAATAAACACCGTTTCACATACAAAATACATAAACATGTTCTGTCTACCAAAATAATGACTCATATGAACACGTATTCTTTACATAATCCTCAGCAGCACGGCTTTCGTAGTCGTTCTTTCTGCACAACACAGTTACATGAAATTACACACGACTTATCCTGTGCTTTAGATAAGGTTTTCTCTGTGGATTGCTTGTTCCTAGATAAAAGAAAAGCGTTTGACGTCGTACACCACTATTGAATGATTGAAAAACTAAAAATGTGTAAAGTGAACGATATGGTTGTCAACTGGATAAGCAAGTATTTAAATGTAAGAAGGCAAAATGTTATCAATAGTAAGTCATCCCGGAAAGTTATTGTGCCCTCTGGAGTGCCTCAAGGGTCAGTGTTGGGTCCGCTATTGTCCTTCATCTATATAAATGACCTTTGTTCCGGTACTTCATCGCATATCAAATTATTTGCCGACGACTGTGTTTTGTACAGACTTATATATAGCTCCAATGACTGCACTATCTTCAAAATGATCTTGATGCAGTTTCTGAACTATGTGGAAAGTGGCGTATGTTCAATACTGCAAAAAAACAGTGCATATGTGTTTCACTAGAAAAAAGGCACAACATGACTTATTTTACACTGTAAATTCAACCAGGCTGCTAACAGTTCGTGAACATAAGCATCTCAGTATATATTTTAAACCGGGTCTTTCCTGGAGCCGTCACATCAATCACGTCAAAAGTAAAGCAGGACTTTTGTTAGATTTCCTGCGCAGAAACGCAAGTAAGTTACCATTTGAGGCCAAGAATCAACTATATATGACTAACATTCGATGTGTCTGAGATTACGCTTGTGCTGTGTGGGATCCGTGGAAGGCATGTGATGTGTCCAATTTAGAAAGAATTCACATCATGGCTGTTTGGTTGTCTGCTCTGATTTTAACAGAAGTTTCAGAGTTTCAAAAGCAAAAGAAAAGCTTGGTTGGGAACTTCTAGACAAGTTAAGGAAATATTTGAGGTGGAAACTTTTTCACAACATATTTGATAGCCGTACAGGTCTGGACCCCTCACGAAACTTTTGCAAACCGGACTAGGTTTCACAGCGACTAGATCATGCCAATAAGATAAAGGAAACAAGCTACCGCACTGACGCATTTAAAGTGTCATTTTCCCCAGGATAGCACGGTGTAATAGGTTGCCTTCTGAAGTTGCAGAGCTTACTTCACATGAAGTATTTTCAAGATTATTTCATATATTTCAGGGTCTAGAGTAGCGTACGCGCGAGGATATGTAGGGACGAAACTATACTGTGAATCTGCTTTGTATTGTCTACTCCCACGTGCCGCTACGCATAGTTGACAATGAATGGCGTTATTATTGTGTTGCATAGGTGTGAGTGTGTATTCAGTGTTGAAATTTTGTATTCCCCCCCCCTAATGTAATGCCCTTGGGCGCTGTGGGTACTATGATAAATAAATGAATAATTATGCGATGTGCTCTTCCACGGACCTTTTACATGTGACCACATCAAACATATGAATGAAGCTCAGTGTGTATTCATTTAGTTGTCGCACAGGTACAAGAGCCATTATTTAAATTCAGTATAAAAATATGCGCATCTAACCGATTCATGTTTGCAAGAGTGAAGCTGTACTTATCACGTTACACTTGCTGCTTGTGATCAAGACAACAACCGCACAGTACTGACATTCTTTCGGCTACGGAGAGTAGAATCTTTGCTTTTTTTACAGCATTGTCTTTCGTGAAAACACATTATACACATCGTTACAGGTCGAAATGAGGCAGTGGAGCTCGCGTTGGATTATTTCAGATTACTTTATCAATGACTGTATGAAGTAAAGAACGCCACTTGAAAGAACAACGTCTCGGGTGACCATAACGTTGTACATGCCACTTCTCAACATGCGTCTAAAATAGCACCATACATTTGCCGATATATCGTACACTATTTCTAGTAGTCAGGATAATCTACTTGATCGAAACCCTTCGCAAGAGGTATGAAGTGACAATCTTCACAAATGCTGAGTAAGCAGTCACGTCACGACGTCTGCAGTCACGTGTAGGTCAAGACCATTTACACGCGATGACCACACTTCGAAGGCGCAGTGCAGAACGTGAAAGAGAAGAAAAGGTGCAAGTGAAGGCGGCTTTGTGGTGAGGCTTGCGACGGGTGCGTCCCTATTTGTCGGCGGTGGCGCAGGAGTACGAAGCGCCCACGGGAATGCAGTCCCAGTCTTCGCCCACTGCCGCCCTGAACTCGACATTCTTGGGTGGTTGAGCTGCGCAGATGCACGTAGGTTCTCGGTACACGAACCAGCAGTACCTGCGCAATAACATTCCAATAAGAATTAGTGTTTTCATGGTTCATGTTGTTCCTTGTTTTCGGAGTTTATTTCTCTAAAAATTCGGGAAGTGTTTTTCGGAGTTCATTTTTCGGGAAAATTACGTTTATCGGTGTTTATTTTCAGATTCATTCTTCGAAATTCAGCGTTTAATCTTCCACCGTAACTTGGTGAAATGTGGTTTTTAAATAAGAACTACTTCTAGTGAAATGGACAAAAATAATAATTTTGCTTTTACATCTAATTCTTTCTCACTTGCTAATTGTCTGCCCTTTTACTAAGGCTGTTCATGTGCACCTATCTATTATCGCCGTAGTGTACAGCTGGGGTTTCGGAGGTAGTCAAGATTCTCCCAAAACCTACCTTATCGTCTTGATAAAAGGTAGAGGACATGTTATTTTTCTTATTCTCAATGCTCAAAATCTTAGATGAAATTATACCTTACGGCCCCACCGTGGTTATCTAGCGGCTAAGGTACTCGGCTGCTGACCCGCAGGTCTTGGTATCAAATACCAGCTCCGGCAGCTGCGTTTTCGATAGAGGCGAAAATGATGTTGGCCCGTGTGCTCAGATCTGGGTGCACATAAAGAACCTCGGGAAGTCGAAATTTCCGGAGCCCTCTACTACGGCGTCTGTGATAATCATATGCTGGTTTCGGGACGTTGGACTCCACATATCAATCATGAATACATGACCGGTAAAATGGGCAATCGCAGGGAACTGTGGGATACGAGGGCTTCCGGTTCGATGCACCACACGGGTTAGCAGCGGCACGCATGCATTTTTGTGCAGATCTGTTGAAAAAAATCACCTCTCCGTGCAATGTCAGTGCTGTAGAAGTTAGTTCTTGTTTTTGCTAACCTTGACTGTGACGATCACAAGCTACGAAAGCCATGAACGGCAAGGAAACTTTTTTATTGTAATAAAATGATCTGCAATGCTTTTATGCTGTGCGGGGGTATACTGTCAGTTTGGCTAGCAGATCAGTCGGTAGAGAAAACAGTTTTTACTGTATCATACGTTACTGCTGACAAAAAATCACCATTTTAAAGATCTCAGGGGATGGGGATGACTGTGGCAGTGTACTAAGTGTTCATTTCGGGATCGCTGCTTCGGCCGACATTGTCGGTCGATCGGCATGAAGCGCAGCACTTATTGAGTGCGTTGAAATATCGTTTTTTGCTGGCCTTCAGTGCCCTATAGGATGTATTTCTTTGTCGAAGCCCGATGCTTATGTAAACGCTGATCTTGATCAAATTGCGCGGCCCGGTGGCACATAAACGATACAGTCAGACATATATGGCACCGAATAATTGAAACCTTCCACTTTTTGAATGCACTTTTTCCTTTGGTTGCCGTCGTGCGCACAGATTTTGTGTTTTTTGTCATATGTATAAGCTTCTGTGTTTTTTGTCATATATATAAGTGCAATGGCTGGCGCTCATCTTGTCTGGCAAGTCGATTTCATTCGTGCGTTCCCATAATATATCTGCTAGGTGCTTGCGCGACAATTTATTTCTCTTTTTTTTCTCAACTATTACACACGTACCTGTGATAAAACGGTTTTTGCACACTCTGGCTTCACGTTACGCACTCAAAGGCTACCTGTCACTCTGGCTCTCTTCAGAGCCGCGGGCCACCTCATTTTTCTTTCTTAGTTCCAGGGGAATCGATACATGGCGTTAGCCTTTCACCCTCGAGTTGGAGCAGCCAACGGCTGAACAACCGACCATGATTTATCAGGACGAAGATAAACGGGCGACCACGCACGAATCCCTAATAATCTGAGGCTTGCGGCGAAGCGGTTCGCCGTTGTCTACACTTCTCGAACCGGAAAGCGGTAGCAGATGGTGCATCCCACAATCCCTCGCTCTTTTACTGGTCACCTATTGAAATTATATCTCACTACAATATTGTCACGTGGTCGTGACGTGAACAAAGGAAGCAGCATGCGGGTTCAGGTTAAATTGTTTATTCAACCGAACTTGTGGCCAGAAAAAACGACAGTCAGATTACAGCAACACAGTGGCACTGCTAGCGACTTGCAGAAGGTCAGCCGCCGACCAACTGACGAACGGCGAAGCGTGTCGGCATTTACACACTTGCTATCCAACATTCAGTGTTATCGCTAGCGGTGGCTTAGCTTCCACGATAAGTGCTGCTGACTAGGCGAGTTAGTGCATGATAATGACGACTTGCGTGAACACTGTTGCAATGTAAAAACAAACTTTCTTTTGGTGGTTTCCTGCCTATGCTTTGTAAGACATGTGGATGCACTTCTTGCTTTAATCAGTGTGTCATCTTAGGCCGCAATCGTAACCAGTTGACGAAGGAAATAATTGAGGCGAACACTATCGCAAAATGTGCGAAGCTGTGTGTGAGTACGCCATCTGTGGCTTTGTCTCAAAAAGAGCTCCATTTTCTGGAGCGCGTGCTGTGAAGCATTAGTATAAAATTGATAATTTGTAATCAGATCACTACTACGTTTCTTTGATAATGTGCTGTGCCACACGTGTGTGGTTTTGTCATGTGTGTGGCGCCGCGGGCACAATAGGCTATGTAATGTGTTGTAAGGGTACGCAATAAACAAGAATTGGAAGTTAGCGCTTACACTGTCGTCTGTTTTTTACCCTGCTTGATTGTATAGTATCTTTCCTTCACGCTCAAACTGAGCTGCGCTAAAAGCCATATCATTTTTTCCAGATTAAACTGTAATGCGCACGAAGTGGGCGTCATCTCAACATGATCTGCAATGACCGTGAACCTTCTAGAACAATGAGGTGCAGTTTGCGCCGAGTCTTCAGACAGTCTTTGTGGGCAAAAATCGAATGTAACATTAGTGTATAGAAGAAACGCACGTGGCATTGCCCCCCTACCCTCTGGAAAAACATCGTCCTGATGCTTAAAACTGAAAACCGGGGGGAGGAAGGAATCATTATCATTAGCAGCATGACTACGTCCACTGCAGGACAAAGGCCTCTTCCATGTTCCGCCAGTCAACTGGGTCATGTGCTTGCTGCTGCCACTTTATATCTGCAAACTTCTTAATCTCATCTGCCAACAACTTTCTGTCTCCTCCTAACCCGCTTGCCTTTTTCAGGTTTTCTTCATCAGCGGAGTTTGGCAGAATGGCGTCGAGCGTCGTTGTGGGGATCCTAATTATAGTGAGGGGTTTAACGTCCCAAAACCACCATATCATTATGAGACATGCTGTAGTGGAGGGCTCCGGAAATTTCGACCACCTGAAGTTCTTTAATGTGCACCCAAATCTGAGCACACGGGCCTGCAACATTTCCGCCTCCATCGGAAATGCAGCCGCCGCAGCCGGGAATTGATCCCGCGACCTGCGGGTCAGCAGCCGAGTATCTTAGCCATTAGACTACCGCGGCGGGGCGTTGTAGGGTTTTTCCCGTATACCAATTGGTATGGTGACTTCTGCGTCGTCTCTTGCACTGCCGTGTAGTATGCCAAGGTCACGTACGCAAGGATGGTATCCCACGTTTTGTGTTCGACGTCGACGTACAAGGCCAGCATGTCGGCGATGATCTTGTTTAGCCGCTTGGTGAGGCCACTGGTTTGTGGATGGTAGGCGGTGGTCTGGTGATGATTTGGCTGGATGTACCTCAGGATTGCCCGAGTTAAGTCCGCCGTAAAGGCCGTATCTGTGTCGGCGATGAGGGTCTCCTGCGCACCGTAACGTAGAACGATGTTTTCAAAGGAGAATTTGGGTACCTCGAATGCATTGCCTTTAGACAGGGCCCTTTTCTCGGCACAGCGTGTGAGGTAGTCGGTAGCGATGATGTTCTATTTGTTTCTTGACGTCGAGGTTGGAAATGGCTAAGTAGGTCCATGCCGATTTGCTGAAACATTCGGTGGGCTGGCTCGATCGGCTGTAGAAGTTCAACTGGCCTATTCAGTAGTGTCTGCCATCGCTGATAATTGCAGCATGTTTTCACTCAAATAGTAATGTCAGCAGCAAGATGAGGCCAGTATTAATGTTCCTGTATTCTGGTGAGCGTGCGGGAAACACCCAAGTGTCCCGCCGTGGGGTCATCGGGCAGGGCTTGCAGTAATTCTGGTCGCAATGTGAACGGCATTACGAAAAGGTGATTTGTTCGACTTACCGAGAAGTTCTTCCTTCGGAGAGCGCAGTTTCGCAGGATAAAAGACGTCAGTGTTCCTTTGAATACCTTCGGGACAATGGCAGCACTGCCCTCGAGGACCGTGAGTTCCGGATCGGCTGACGTGTTCAATGAACCCAGCACCTTCACCAGTGTCGCAGTGCAACGCGAACAAAAGATGACAGCAGCTTACGGCAGGGAAAAGAGCGTGTTCAGGATCAGCTGTACAGCAAGACGCCTACTTCGTTGTCGTCCCGAAAAAAACCGCCTGACCCACTAGCTGGAATCTACAAACCATTCCTATCATCGGTATAGCATCAAACGCGTTATTCGAAGGTCGTAGGTTTGAATCCTGCTCACGGCAAGCTATTTTTAACCCTCTTTTCTGTCTTTTTATTTACATTACATTGGTGCTAATAACTTCCCCTATACATTTATTGGCCTTATTGTTTGTTAGATCTCATTGATATTGTGTCAAAACAGAAAAAAACAAGCCCTTGTGTATACACTTCTTTCCCTTATTCATTAACGAGGGTCTCGTACTGGCAGACTCGGTGCCGTTAGATTGTATACGAGGGATTATTGGTCAGCTGCCCGCTCGTAATAAGTTAACGTGCTACGTGACGCCACACAGGCTCATAAAAGGGTGTCCCACACTCGCCGCCATGACTACGAATGGCGCTGACACTCCCACGTTTAAATTCACATATAAACCCAATAATGTGGCGGGGGGGGATAGCCGCCGTGATAGGTCAGTGGTTAGAGCATCAAACCCGTTATTCGAAGGTCGTAGGTTCGGCTCCTGCTCACGGCAAGTTATTCTTTTACCCGCATTTCTGTCTTCTTATTTACACAACATTGGTTTTATTAACTTCCCCTATACATTTCTTGGCATTATTGTTTGTTAGATCTTATATATATATATATATATATATATATATATATATATATATATATATATATATATATATATATATATATATATATATATATATACCAGTTAATTAAGCCAGGCATGAGCTAAATGTGAAAATGTACAGGTGATGATGACATCTAAAGAGAATGAAGAGCCATTCGCTTGTCGCGCTCACACTAATTCTCCCGTGTGGTGAAAGCGGCCGCCTAGTCGCTTGAGAGCATTATGAAATGTGTCGCGCATAAGGCTTTACACGAGATACGTGCACTATCTATGTCGCTCGGCAACGATGATCAGGATTAGCGCTAAGAGGAGAAACGCGGTAATTGACAGGAGATGTCTGTTCGACCACCATGTACGGCCAAATGAAGCGACTGATGAATTTGTCGCATAAGCCGGGGACGCGCAGTGGAGTCCATAGAAGAACTTCGTCACCAGAAGAAAAACTCGCAACATGGGGAGACGAGTCGTAGCGAGATTTTCGAGTGTCTTGAGAGAGGCCGGTGTTAACACGGGCCTGGTGACGGCAGTGTGCGAGACGACATAGGAATTCTTCAGAGAAAGGAGCCGTCGAGGGTGCAGGGGCCGAAAGGAAAGAGACATCCAGAGCGAAACTCGGCGAGCGACCATAGACGAGAAAAAAATGGAGAAAAGCCAGTGATGCATTGAAGAGCCGTATTATAAGGGAATGTCGCGAAGGGTAGAATTGCATCCCAGTTTGTGTGGTTGGGGTGAATGTACATGGTGATCGTGTCCGATAGGGTCCGATGAAAGCGTTCAGTCAATCCGTTGGTCTGCGGGTGGTAGCTAGAAGTGGTCTTGTGAACAGTGTTCGAGGCACGCAAAACTTGCTCGACAGTGGAAGATAGGAAGACTTTGCCACGATCAATGAGGAGAATGCGTGGGGCTCCATGGCGCAAAAAGATGTGGCGAAGAAAGAAACCGGCGACCTCAGTGGCAGTCCCAGATGGTATAGAAGCTGTTTCTGCATAGCGGGTAAGGTAGTCGACGGCCGTGGCTATCCAGCGATTCCCATTGGATGATATAGGAAGAGGGCCATACAAGTTGATTCTAACAACTTCAAAAGGCGAGGCGGGCCAAGGAAGAGGTTGCATTAAGCCAGCCGGAGCAGTTGTCAGTCGCTTTAGTCGTTGGCAATGGACACAGGAGGCGATGTACTTAGCGACGGCTGGAGAGGCCAGGCCAAAAACAACGACTTCGTATTTTGTCGTAAGTCTTGTGATATCCAGGATGAGCGGCGGTTGGATCATCATAAAAAGCTTCCAGAACTTCACGTTGCAGAGAACGTGGGATGGCGGGTATTCTTTTGTTGCCATCGATGTTGTAAATGTAGCGGTATAAAGCACCACCGACAAGCTTAAATTGTTTAAGTTGTCGACGGAGTCTGGCGTTTGGAGGAGTAGTAGAGCCGGTGAAGCGGTCAACAATGGTGCGGCCGTATCGGTCGACACGTTGTTGTGAAACAAGGACGGATAGGGTGCCAGGTGATGAACTTAGCACTGCGATTGGAGAGGTGCTGTCGCTTTGGAGTATCAATGGTGAGTGGCTTCCGCTGGGCAAAGGACAGCGTGATAGAGCATCAGTATTTTGATGGTTTTTCCCAGATCTGCAGGTGACATTGAAATCGTACTCCTGCAAGCGAAGCACCCAGCGCCCGAAGCGACCCGATAAGTTTTTCAGCGATGAAAGCCAGCATAGGGCGTTATGGTCGGTAACGATGGTAAAATGACGGCCATGAAGATATGTGAAGATATGGTTGGAATCGTTGCACTGCCCAAACAACAGCAAGACACTCCTGCTCCGTGATAGAGTAGTTCTTCTCTGCAGCGGTAAAAACACGACTTGCGTAAGCAACGACGCGTTGGATGAGTTTTTGTCACGCTGCAAGAGTAGCGCACCTAGACCATTGTCACACATGTCCCGTTATTAGGGAGGCGATCGCCGGGCTAATTCCAAGAGCCGAAGTATCGGCCCCCGAACCGCACCACGAAAGCGTGGACAATTTAGAAGTGGTCCTTTTTGGCGCACCAGCGGACGCCGGCTGTGGCCCAAAGAACAAGTCAGAGCCGAGAGTTGATAAACAAACAAATTATATTCTCAATAATGGCAGATCGAAAATAATACTCGAAAATGCACACTCCACAATAGTTGCATACAATATGTCACCAATCAAACCAATCAATCAACGTACTACACAGTACAATTAGCCACACTCGAACAACGGACACAGACAACAGTACACACTACAATGCAGTCGCATGCATTGAACAACCAAGACCCTTAAAGACTAAAGAGATTAGAAAACCTATTCAGTCCAAGTCCTTGGAACCAAAGTCTGAAGGATACTCTTTCGAGAATCACTCACTCAAAGTCCAGCGTTGTTGCCGTTCCGCTGTCCCGAAGTTTCTCTTCCAGGAAACCTCGCGTCTTCAATTGGCCACTCTTCAAACTTCAACTTCTTCGCCGGAACACGTCGGCTTCACACCCGCAGCTGTTGCCACGCGTCTTCGCTCGATAGCGGTAAACCCACGCTCTTGCTTGTAGCTCGAGCCTTCACCCCTCAGGTAGAAATCCTCTTCATCTCCGGCTTCGTCCCTACGGACCAAAACCTTCGCCGACTACACGGCCGAATCCCTACGCGCTCTGGCGCTCACTTCCGTCTCCTCCTGATCTCTCATCTCGGCTGCTCGGTTAAATACCTTGCGCGCGACATTCCAGACGGTTGTCGTCATTTCGTCGGCGCGATACGCAGCGAAGGCTGGGAAGAGAGCGAGAGACTGTACGGGGGCCGTCCCCGACAGATGACTCATCTCGGCATACACGCCCCTTTTCTTCTGGAAATTTCTAGCGCTTGCCCGGCCGCCGCTGTGGAGGGAGGAGGTTCATCGGCGAAGCCACGGTTCCGAGAGGAGAGGCGTCGCGCGCCCGGGGAGCCTTGGATGCTTGTTTTCTCTTTTCTCTCTTTTTTTTTCTTTTGACCTCGCGGCGTTTCTCCCGCCCGTTATCGCAAGAATTTGGCGGCGCGCCCGTTTTTAGCGCTCGTTCTGTGACACTGCCCCCCACTTTAAGAATATTATCTCATAATATTCAAAACCCCACAGACGAGCGCGAACAGTCACCACATACTCTCACAGACTGTAACACCATCAGTCGCTCATGACACTTCACATTCACAATAGATCACTTAATACAATTGTACATTGTAATTCAATTACACAACACGTGAAAACACAACCACAAGCACATGAGTACAACACTCCACCACACATTCCCAATAATACAAATGTACAAAGATCTCTCATTACAACAATGGTACAATACTATACATCACATCACAGCACAACACTTCGACACTTGTGACACAGGATAACACAACATTAACACATCATATGTCACTCAGCACTGCCCAACACATTCTGATTCGACTTCAGCACTTATCCTGTGTACTTTGAGCTGCGCTTGCGTCCTTTCTTGCGGTGCTCGCTCGATCTCTTCTTGTTTTTCCTCGTTCTTTTTCGGCGAGCCTTTTCCAACGATGATATCTGAGGCGGCGTCTCAGCCATCGTTGTCACTTCCGACACCGTTAACGGGTCATAACATTCGACGGGTCCTGTCTGTTTGTTTTCCAGCTTGATCATGCCTCTACATTTTGCCCGGCTGGCCAACTCCGTCTCCTTTACACTGTCGGTCGGTTTAGGTCGTGCCGACGTAAGTCCAGTTGCTCGGCCCGTGAACTTATTCGACACGATCGTCTTCTCCTTCGCTGTCTCTTGCGCCGCAGCTTCGCCTTGGGCTCTAGTGAGATCCGTCACGGGCTGCTCTTCCACAGTATCTCGCGGTCGCTGGGTTGGCGAGGGCTCTATCTTAGGGTCTTCTCCCAAACCTTCCGGATCATTCGGTCCTCGCGCCCCGGCGATGTTTCCGATGACAAGGTCGTACAGGGGGGTCGTCATACATAGAGCCGTAACCTTCCCGCTGAAGTATGGGGTTTCAACCTCAATCTCTGCTTCGGGAAGCATCTGAACTGTACGGTCAATTAAGCAAACCGGTTTTGTTTTGCCTGTCAACTCACTTTCCCGTACCAAATTTCTCCGCACGATAACCGTGGAGCTACCGGTGTCTCTTAGAACCGTAATCTTCTTGCCCGCAACCTTTCCAGGCAGTGTTGGCATTCGCTTCGTAACACCGGTCGACTGTTTTGACATTACAGCACCAACAATAGGAATTTTCTCCCCATTTTTCAATTCTACGAATCCGTCGGTGACGGTATTATTATCGGATTTCGGTGCTGCTTGCACACAGGATACCTGGTGAGTTTGACTCGCTCCGTTTCGACATGCATCTGCTTTGTGCCCAGTCTGTCCACATTTGAAACATTTTACAACCGTGGGGCTCGTAAAGATCATTCGACAGTTTTTCGCGCGATGACCCACTCGGTTGCACAGAAAACATCGCGGAATGCTCTCTGGTGCACGCTTCTTTTCTTCCGGAGCCAATTTCTTCGAATCATCGGGACAATCCTTCTTGACCTTGGCCAAATTAGTTCCACCTTGCGCTTCCAAGAATTGATCAGCCAATTCAAGCATTCCTTCAAGTGACTCAGCCTTCCTCTCTTTTAAGTACAGCGACAGGCTTGGGTGGCAACTAGTAAGAAATTGTTTTCTAATTAGGAGGTCTCTAAGCTCATCGTACTCCTGCGCTGTCCCTGAAAGTTCAATCCATCTGTCGAAATAATGGCAAAGTCGGGCGGCATACTGCGTAGCCGTCTCACCATCAGCTGGCTTTCCTGTCCGAAATCTGTCCCGGAAACCTTCTACAGTGAATCTAAATCGCTTCAACAAAGCAGCTTTCACCTTTGCGTAGTTGGCTGCATCGGTCGGCGTCAGCCTACCGTACACACTGAGCGCTTCACCACTCAAGCAGGTACTCAAAGCAGTTGCCCATTGATGTTCCGGCCAATTCTGGCTCCTCGCAATCGTCTCGAATCTGTGAAGGTACGCGTCAAGGTCGTCCTTCCTTTCATCAAATGCTACGAGCAGCTTGCTTGGGTTCAAGCGGAAGGAGCCGTGGTCCTCCCGTTCGCTGCTTTCAACTCTAGCTTGGACGGGAGTTTCACTTCGCTGTTGCAAACGGAGCCGCTCGAGTTCCATCTCGTGCTGTCGCTGCCGTTCCCTTTCCTCTCTTTCTTCTTTCGCCCTCTCAGCTGCCAGTCTTTCTTTCTCCAGCTCCAACTTCAATTGCAGCTCTCTTTCTTCTTTCAGCTGTCGCTCCCTCGATTCCCTTTCTTCTCTCGCCGTTTCGGCTGCCAACTTCTCTCTCTACAACTCAGCTTCTTTTTCCGCTTTGGCTCTTTCGACCGTCAACCTCTCTCGTTCCAACTCAGCTGCTTTTTCTTCCTTGGCTCTCTCAGCTGCCTATTTCTCCTTCTGGCTTACCCATTTCCGTAGTTCGGCGCCGGAAAGACCCATCTTCTCACCAAGCGCAACTAACTTTTCGTAGATCCATTGTGTCTCGCAACTCGCAAATAAAACCTTGCCGCGTGCAAAAAGTATCTGCCTAAATCAGTCTATCGGAACACTCCCCTGCACTCGTTAACGAGAACACTGAACAACACACAGAATCGTTCCGATAGCAGTATCACCAACTCGAGGCTCTTTCTTACTACTTTGGACACACTGTGCACCAAAAGGTCCTGTCTCGCAGACGCCAGATTAATTGTCACACATGTCCCGTTATTAGGGAGGCGATCGCCGGGCTAATTCCAAGAGCCGAAGTATCGGCCCCCCGAACCGCACCACGAAAGCGTGGACCATTTAGAAGTGGTCCTTTTTGGCGCGCCAGCGGACGCCGGCTGTGGCCCAAAGAACAAGTCAGAGCCGAGAGTTGATAAACAAACAAGAGAGAGAGAGAGAGAGAGAGAAAATTTAATGCGGAAAGGCAGGGAGGTTAAATAAACAAACAAATTATATTCTCAATAAAGGCAGATCGAAAATAATACTCAAAAATGCACACTCCACAATAGTTGCATACAATATGTCACCAATCAAACCAATCAATCAACGTACTACACAGTAAAATTAGCCACACTCGAACAACGGACACAGACAACAGTACACACTACAATGCAGTCGCATGCATTGAACAACCAAGACCCTTAAAGACTAAAGAGATTAGAAAACCTATTCAGTCTAAGTCCTTGGAACCAAAGTCTGAATGATACTCTTTCGAGAATCACTCACTCAAAGTCCAGCGTTGTTTCCGTTTCGCTGTCCCGAAGTTTCTCTTCCAGGAAACCTCGCGTCTTCTATTGGCCACTCTTCAAACTTCAACTTCTTCGCCGGAACACGTCGGCTTCACACCCGCAGCTGTTGCCACGCGTCTTCGCTCGATAGCGGTAAACCCACGCTCTTGCTTGTAGCTCGAGCCTTCACCCCTCAGGTGGAAATCCTCTTCATCTCCGGCTTCGTCCCTACGGACCAAAACCTTCGCCGACTACACGGCCGAATCCCTACGCGCTCTGGCGCTCACTTCCGTCTCCTCCTGATCTCTCATCTCGGCTGCTCGGTTAAATACCTTGCGCGCGACATTCCAGACGGTTCTCGTCATTTCGTCGGCGCGATACGCAGCGAAGGCTGGGAAGAGGGCGAGAGACTGTACGGGGGCCGTCCCCGACAGATGACTCATCTCGGCATACACGCCCCTTTTCTTCTGGAAATTTCTAGCGCTTGCCCGGCCGCCGCTGTGGGGTGAGGAGGTTCATCGGCGAAGCCACGCTTCTGAGAGGAGAGGCGTCGCGCGCCCGGGGAGCCTTGGATGCTTGTTTTCTCTTTTCTCTCTTTTTTTTTCTTTTGACCTCGCGGCGTTTCTCCTCCCGCCCGTTATCGCAAGAATTTGGCGGCGCGCCCGTTTTTAGCGCTCGTTCTGTGACAACCATGACTAATTGCGTCGGTGTGAAGGAAGATGGGTGCGGTAGAATCGAAGTGGTACAGTACCGGATACGACGTGAGAGCTTGATTGAATGCCGTCAAAGCGCTTTCGCAGTCCTCGGACGAAACGAAGGTGACGTTCCCTGCGAGGAGTTGATGGAGCGGAGACGCAAGTTCCGCGAAGCCACGCATGAAGCGCCAGAAGTAAGAAGATAACCCAAGAAAGCTACGCAGGTCCTTTTGACGTAGTGGAGGAGGAAAATTGAGGACGGCAGCAAGCTTCTCAGGGTCCGGCCGAATTCCTTCTTTGCTGAAGAGGTGGCCGAGAACCTTGATTGTCTTGCTAGCAAAGGTACATTTCTTGGTGTTAAGCTGTAGACCGGCTTTCACAAGGCATGGGAGGACTTCGTCAAGACATTGTAGATGCTGCGAGAACATAGATGAAAACTCTTCTATGTCATCGAGATAGCACAGACACGTTTTCTATTTCAAACCACTCAATATGCCGTCTATCATGCGTTCGAAGGTGGCGGAAGCATTACAGAGTCCAAAAGGCATCACATTGAACTCATACAACCCATCTGGCGTTGAAAAGGCGGTCTTCTCTTTATCAGACTCCGACATTAGTATCTGCCAGTAGCCTGACCTAGATCGAGGCCAGAAAAATACTCGGCGCACTGTAATGAATCCAGTGCGTCGTCGATCCGAGGGAGAGGATAAACATCCTTGCGCGTTATTTTGTTAAGCGCATGATAATCGACGCAGAAACGAACTGTCCCATTTTTCTCTTGAACGAGAACAACTGGGGATGACCAGGGACTTGACGAAGAACGTATGATGTTGCGTCGTACCTTGTCTGAGACGTTTTCCTCGATGATCTTGCGCTCTGCCCGAGGCACGCGATATGGACGCTGATGCACAATACGAGAGCCGTCAGTCTGGATGCTGTGAGTAGCGGTGGTAGCCATGCTGCGGACGGGCTAGTTCACGTCAAATAAAGATTGGTGTCTATTCAACAGGGCGACCGAATCTTCAGTTTGAGCAGGTGTTAAGTCAGTGCTTGTGGTTGATGATGATGATATATGGTGTTTTTTGGCGCAAGGGCCATTTGATGGCCAAAGAGTGCCAGTTCATGGGACGAGGAATGTGGACAATGATTGTGATTAGCGGCTGTATAAGGGCCATAAAATTCCTCGCGGTAAGGCGGGTAAAAACATTCAAGTAATAAAATCATGACCATGCCGTGAAGGGTGTGTGTGGTGCGAATAGATGACAAAAGTTGGTGATAATAAAAACAATGGTGGACATGTATGGCATTAGCACAAGTGCCTCACTCGTTCGTACGCCCCGCCGCGGTGGTCTAGTGGCTAAGGTACTCGGCTGCTGACCCGCAGGGCGCGGGTTCAAATCCCGGCTGCGGCGGCTGCATTTCCGATGGAGGCGGAACTGTTGTAGGCCCGTGTGCTCAGATTTGGGCGCACGTTAAAGAACCCCAGGTGGTCTAAATTTCCGAAGCCCTCCACTACGGCGTCTCTCATAATCATATAGTGGTTTTGGGACGTTAAACCCCACATATCAATCAATCAATCACTCGTTCGGACCCTTGCGTCCAAGGGCCGTGAGGCAAGTGCTTTCTTGTGTAGCCACTGCAGCAAAAACCTCTCTGGAGAGGTCGTGCTACGGGATGCCCGGGTATATGATATGAAAATTATGAAATTCTTTTAAAAACGTTAACGATGATTTATGACTAAAAAGTGGTTCCCTACCAACGAACATTGCAGGGTGTAAAGGTGTATGTTGTCGGTAGGGTAATGGAAAATGCTGTTTTCTTATAGTTTCTTATTGTTTACATTGGATTAAAACGTGAAGGACTGTTGATGCTTCACCACATTTTTCACACAATGGTGGATCACCACCGGACAAAAGATGTGTGTGTGTCGTGTATGTGTGTCCTATCCTGAGTCTCGTTAGTATTACCTCTGTATGACGCGATTTTGATACTGGCAGCCAATGACCAAGGTGTGGCTTAATAATGTGTAGTTTGTTTTGTGTGTGTGTATCCCACTTGCTCTGCCAGTAGTCCCTGAGGTTTCGTTTGAGAGACGGCTTAAGATCAAGGGCCGGGATTATTATGGGTGTAGGGCCAGTGCTTTTGTGGACGGATACAGCGAGCTGATCCGCCCTCACATTGCCTTGGATCTCACGGTGCCCTGGCACCCAGCACACTACAACATGTTGTTTCAGTGTGTAGAGTGTGCACAAAATGAAGTAAAGTGAGACAAGGACCGGGTTTTTTGTTTTTTAAGACTGTGCAGAGCCGTTACCACACTGAGGGAGTCTGTATAAATTACTGCTTTTTGTATTTGTAATTGTTTGATGTGTTTAGCTGCCACAAGTATCGCGTAAGCTTCTGCTGTGAAGATACTTGTGCCTGGATGTAGAGGGCCAGCATCCGAAAAGGATGGGCCGACAGCAGCGTAGGACACAGAGGAGTTGGACTTGGAAGCATCTGTAAAGAACTCAGGACGTGTGTATTTGTGTTGAAGTTCGAGGAAGTATGTTCGGATATGGGCAATAGGCGCATGTTTTGTAACTTCTAGAAAGGACACATCGCAGTCTATAGTCTGCCATTGCCACGGTGGCGGATATGCTACATGAGCCATTAAACTGTGTTCTAGTGAGACTCCAGTTTCCTCAGCTAGACTTTTCAGGCGAACTGAGAAGGGCTGCCTCATCGAAGGCCTGTTTTGAAACAGAAAAGAGCTCCACAAATCATTAATAGTAGAGTATGAGGGGTGCTTCTTATCTGCTTTCACCTTAAGGAAATAAACAAAGGACATATAAGTTCTCTGCAGATGAAGCGACCACTCATTTGACTCAACATAAAGACTTTCTACGGGGCTGGTGCGAAAAGCACCCGTAGAAAGGCGGATGCCCAAATGGTGCACGGGGTCCAGCATCTTCAAAGCACTTTGAGTTGCAGACTGATAAACAACGGCCCCATAATCTAAGCGGGTGCGAATGAGGCTTCGATACAGATTTATGAGGCATTGCCTATCACTACCCCAAGTAGTACGTGACAACACTTTTATAACATTCATGGCTTTTAAACATTTTGTTTTTAAATTTTTGATGTGCGGTACGAAGGTCAGCTTGTTGTCCAAGATTAAGCCTAAGAATTTATCTTCGGCTTTGACGGACGGACGTTGCCCGTTCAGTCGAATGTCAGGTTCAGAGTGCATGCCTCTGTTTCGAGAGAACAAGACACACGTGCTTTTTTTGTGGGTTAAGTCGAAATCCGTTTTCATCTGCCCATTTGGAGACCTTGTTTAAGCCCAGCTGAACCTGCCGTTCACACATTGCCAAGTTGCATGACTTGAAGCCAAGCTGAACGTCGTCGACATATGTACAATAGAACATATTGCGGGGGATGGACAAGTGCAAAGAATTCATTTTGATAATAAAAAGTGTGCAACTAAGCACACCACCTTGTGGCACGCCTGTTTCCTGGACAAATGTTTGGGAGAGAACACTGCTCACACGGACACGGAATGTCCGATTTGACAGGTAACTTTCGATTATATGAAACATTCTTCCGCGCACACCGAGGTGGGACAGGTCTCTTAGAATTCCAAAACGCCCTGTTGTATCATAAGCCTTTTCGATATCGAGGAACACAGAGAGAAAATATTGTTTATGGACGAAGGCGTCTCTGATCTGTGCCTCGATACGAACAAGGTGGTCTGAGGTGGATCTACTTTCTCGAAACCTGCACTGAAATGGGTCGAGCAAATTGTTTGTTTCAAGGATATGTACAAGTCGGCAGTTTATCATTTTTTTCGAAGACTTTGCACAAGCAGCTTGTAAGTGCAATAGGCCTATAACTTCAAGCTAAAGAAGGGCCCTTGCCCTCTTTCAAAATGGGAATAATAATTGCCCCTTTCCAGGAGGTAGGGATAGTGCCAGAAAACCAGATAGCATTGTACAAACAAAGTAAAGTTTTTCGTGTTTCGTCTGGTAGGTTTTTTAACATTTCATACACCACACGGTCAGAACCTGGGGCAGAAGTACTGCAGCAGTTTAGAGATGTTCGGAGCTCAGCTAGACTGAAAGCTTGGTTATATGCTTCGTATCTAGTGGATTTGTGTTCGAGTTTCTGCTTTTCTCTTCTTGTTCTGTATTTTTGGAAAGTGTCAGTATAGTGGGACGAACTGGATACCCGTTCAAAGTGTGCACCGAGTAAGTTTGCCTGATCTTCCAAGGCATCACCCTGAGTGTTTACGAGTGGGAGTGAGTGTACTTTTCTTCCTGCTACCCTACGAACCATGTTCCAGACTTTGGCCTCTTTTGTATATGAATTTATCCCTGATAAAAACTTGTGCCAGCTTTCTCTTCTGGCCTGCCGACGCGTTCTCCTGCCTCGAGATTTTATTTTCTTAAAGCTCTCAAGGTTTTCGGCTGTCGACGAGTTTCACAGTAACCTCCATGCCCTGTTCTGTTCCTTTCGCGCATTCTGACATTCATTGTTCCACCACGGGACGTGTCGGTTGCCGGGCAGTCCAGATGTTTGTGGAATGCACTTGGCTGCTGCGTCAGTAAGAAAGGCCGTGAAGTACTGCACAGCTTCATCTATGCCTAATCCGCATATATCAGTCCAGTTTAAGTGAGTAAGCTTTTGAAATTGTTCCCAGTCAGCTTTGTTTACTAGCCATTTGGGAACATGTGGAGGACATTCATATATTATTGGTGTGCTCAAAACTAACGAAAAATGGTCACTTCCGTATGGATTATTTATGACTTTCCACTGAAGTAATGGTACAAGTGAAGGAGATGTGATACTGAGGTCTATGGAAGAGTAAGTTTTGTTGGCAAGGTTATAGTATGTTGCTTCTTTGCTATTCAACAGACAAGCACCTGATGAAATGAGGAATTGTTCAATGAGACGACCTCGTGCATCACAGCGAGAGTCACCCCACAGACCATTATGTGCGTTCAGGTCCCCAAGGACCAGATAAGGTTCAGGTAGTTCGTCTATTAAAGACTGGAATTGAAGTTTTTCAAGACGGTGGTGCGGAGGTATGTACAAAAAGCAGAAAGTGACGAGTTTGTTTAGAATAACTGCTCGTACAGCCACCGCCTCGAGGGAAGTTTGAAGGGGTAATTGTGTACATGCTATACCTTGACTAACTATAACCGCTACACCACCGGATGGTGGCATTTCATCATCTCTATCCTTTCGGAAGATTACATAGTTACGTAAAAAGTTTGTGTTTGTTCGTTTTAGGTGTGTCTCTTGTACACACAGCACTCTTGGATTGTGTTCATGTAGGAGTTCTTGTAAGTCATCGATGTTTCAAAGAAGGCCTCGGATGTTCTACTGTAATATTTCTGTCTGCATATTTAAACAAGAGGGATGCTGCTGTGTGTACAAAGAGTATCCTGTGTTTGAGTGAGCTCGTTAATTCAGGTGGCAGGACGCTCGTCCGGCCCCGTTATTGGTTTTTTGTTTTTCTTGGCGCGCTCCAAGGAGGCGCGCCGCTCTTTTGGTACCAAGGGTACCGTTGTATCCATTGCCTCCTCAGAGGCACTGGATGCCTGCACATGCGAGCTGGTGGTTTGGATTTTAGGCCTCGCCTGGTGAGGTGAGGCCTTGAGACCAGAGGACCCTGGAGTCTCCGGACTCAATTTGCTTGGAGGCGGAGTAGACTGAACTACTGCCGCCTTGGGGGCAGTCGTCACAGCCGATGGCTCGCTCTGTGCTGGCCGAAGGGGTGGCGAAGGCTGGTGCGGCGTTGCCCCCTGACGCGCCGCATCAGCATATGTTGTGCCGTAAAATGGCGACACTCTTTGTCTCGCTTCTTTGAATGTAATATTTTCTTTGACTTTAAGAGTTATTATTTCTTTTTCTTTCTTCCAGTTAGAACACGAACGTGAATATGCGGCGTGTTCCCCGTCAAAATTCACGCAGTGAGGCGTAGTAACAAAGTTATCAGACGGGTGGCCGTGGCTACCACATTTTGCACAAGTTTCCTGACCCCGGCAGTTCTGCGAGCCATGACCAAATCGTTGACATTTATAACACCGTCTTGAATTGGGAATGCAGGGACGGACAGACATTTATAACACCGTCTTGGATTGGGAATGCAGGGACGGACAGAGAGTTTGATGTAGCCTGTGTCTATAGATGAAGGCAGTGTGCTAGATGCAAAAGTGAGTATTAAATGTTTGGTAGGTATTTCTTTGTTGTCGCGTCTGATGACGATTCGTTTCACATCCGTGACATTTTGCTCTTTCCACCCTTCAAGCAGTTCCTGTTCAGACATTTCAAGAAGGTCTGCTTCTGAAACTACTCCGCGTGAGGTGTTCATTGATCTATGAGGTGAAACAAATACTGGGATATTACCAAATGCTACGAGTCTGCCAAGTTTTTCATAGTGGTGTTTTTCAGGCAGCTCAAGGAGAAGGTCTTCGCTAGCCATCTTTGTAATCTTGTATCCTGGGCCAAAGAGCTCAGTCAGAGATTTAGCAACAAGAAATGGAGATATGGCTCTGGCTTGTTTTGTTGGCTTTTCGCTGTGCACAACATGGAATTTTGGAAAGCATTGTCTGGGTTGGCTGAAAATTGATATTTCATCGGTGCGTCCCCTCTTAAGCGGAAGACGATGTAGGAGATGGGGAAATGCAGGTGTTCCCATAGTAGTGTACTTTGTTTCGGCAGCAATGGCGACCACCCACCATGGAGACCAACCAGGGGACGCTGAAGCACTTAATAGCATAAGGCTGCAGACGCCAGCCGTACATTGCCACTATAACCAAATATAACTACTCAAGGTTGAGTAATTACACAAGGTTAACCCTTGCCACCAGGAAAATTGGAAGTAACCAGAAGAGAGAAGTAGACAGGACAAAAATAAGAGAGAGAAATAAAGACGAAGTTGTAGGGGAGAGAGATAGGAAAAGGTGACTGCCGATTTCCCCTGGGTGGGTCAGCTTAGGGGTGCCGTCTACGTGAAGCCGGGGCCAAAGGGGTGTGTTGCCTCTTCCGGGGGGCCTTAAAGCTCCAATCACCCAGCATTAGCTCAACCCCCAGAATCCCCTATTCCCCGGACACGGCAAAGCCACGCACGGCTAGGCGTGGGAGGGAGTCGAAACCCCCCCGTTAGCTCGGGTCCGTGGTGTCGCTGCACACCAAACGCCTGGTTGCGCAGGCGCCCCTGCGGGAGTGCTTATGGTTGCCGACACAGGTGTAAAAGAGGCAGTGAATGGCAGTGAATGTTCTTTGGAACACCGTTGTGGTTGTTGTTCGGAAGAGTAACAATCGGAACAGGCTCACTGTCGAACGCACAAGATACCGTTGAGCCACAGGGGAGTAGTACGTACTCGGGCGTTTGATTTAAGGCGGTTAGGTAGGTAGACCCATCGAAGAAGCGAATAATCCCTGGTGTGATCACAATGCCCCTGCGCAGGGTATGGCCGTAAGGGAGAATTAGTACGTCACCATCCACAATGTCGGTGCAATTAACACTTATAATTCCTTCGATGTATGGTCGAAGTACAGAATATGACTTGGTGACAAGGCGGGTGCGTCCATCGTGTTCAAGCGGAGAAGAGCCAGTGGCATTTAGATGCAGGTGGCGCTGATGACGAGATATGAAAGCGGACGCAGAAGACAAGAAATCCCACCCCAGAATGAGAGTGTGGGTGCACTCACGAAATACCGCGAAAACGATTTGCTGACGAATGCCTTCTATGCAGACACGAATGGTACACTGTGCAAGTGGACGAATTAGAGCGTTGGTCGCTGCACAGAGAGGCGGGCCACCATAAGGCGTTGTGACTTTTCGAAGGCGGGAACAAAAATCAGCATGAATAATCGAAACGGCCGCGCCAGTGTGTACAAGAGCGTAAACGCGTACACCCTCTACAAACACTACTATCAAACTTGATGGCCACTCTGGAGGAATTGTTAGCTGTCCGGTGGGTGCAGTTCCCTTCCTAAAACTTCATCGGGGAGTTTTCCGTCTGGGCGTTCGTGGAATGGGAGGCTGGCTGCAGAGGCGACACTGAACGGCAACCTGGCGAAAGCGACCTGCGGCGAGGTGTACGGGAATTCCCAGGCATGTCAGTATGGTAGGTACGTCATGTTGGGACGGAAGCTTCGATGTTCTTCAGGAGGGTAGCCACGTTGATCGTCTTGTTGGCGCCTTCGACAAAACACAGTGATATGTCCTCGATAGCCGCAGTAGTAACAGATTGGCCTAGGAGGGCGCTGAGGTGCGTAGTAAGGCGGTGCACGCACTGGCAGGGACAACGAAGCCACAGGGGTATGGTCTGCTGGTGTAGGCACAGAAACGGTGGCTGCGCAGACAGCGTGGCAACTTCGGCGTACGTGGGCGTCTGGCGCACACAGGGACCATTGGAACACGTCGGACGCGATCTCTTGTTTATTCAGGTCTCGCAAGCTATCTTTTGTAAAAGGGAGAGTACCTTCCGCAGCGCAGGAAGAGCAGCGCCCGTGAAGCTCTTCACGAACGATGCCGCGAATAAGCGCGCGCAAGTCAAGGGGTGCAGGCAAACGAATGTCGGTGGCTTCGTAGCAGAGGCTATGAGACTGAAGCTCGTCAGGTCGCTGACAGATGGTTATCACGTCCTGGGTGGCGGCAGGGTTTCGCATGGCGAGGGCGTTAAAGGCGAAGGTGTTAGTGCCTTTATATTGTGGCGTATTTGGTCGTTCCGAGACATGGTGGAGTTAACACGCTTGCACAGTGCAAGGACATCCTCAATATAAGAGGTGTAAGATTCACCCGGCAGCTGCGTGCGTTCAGCGAGTTTCTTCTTTGCTGCCTCAGTGCGAACTGCAGGGGCACCAAATATCTGACGAATTTGCTGCTCGAAAGTGTCCCAGTCGGGAAGATCCGGGTGGTGGTTCCAGAAGCAAGTTTTCGCAACATCGGACAAGTAAAATGGGACGCTGCGCAACTTCTGTGAATTGCCCCACCGGTTCAAATCTTTGACGAGGTCGTAGTTCTTGATCAAGTCTTCAGCATCATCGCCTCGGAGACAGGAAAACACAGGTGCATCAAGCAGGCGAATGTTGTTGGGTGGAGCGGGTGTCGGTGGCTGCAGTAGGACGGCAAGGTTGGAAGGGCCAGGGTTTTCTTGGGCTGCCATGGCAGGCGGTTGTATGCGACGACCCGAGCGGAGCTCGAGCGAGAACGGGCGAGAGAACTTGGGGGAACGAAAAGCACCTCCACCGCTTGTGAGGAACCAGTTTATTCAGCCAGTCTTGAGCTAATTCACGCTGGTGATGATATTTTCAGATGAAGAAGATGTACAGGTGATGATGATATCAAAGAGAATAAAGAGTTATTCGCTTGTCGCGCTCACACTAATTCTCCCGTGTGGTGAAAGCGGCCGCCTGGTGGCTTGACAGTATTATGAAATGCGTCGCGCATAAAGCTCTAAACGAGATACGTGCACTATCTCTGTTCCTCGGCAACGATGATCAGGACTAGTGCTAAGAGGAGAAACGCGGTAATTGACAGGAGATGTCTGTTCGACCACCGTGTACGGTCCAATGAAACGACTGATGAATTTGTCGCATAGGGCGGGGACGCGTAGTGGAGTCCATAGAAGAACTTCGTCACCAGGGGAAAAACTCACAACACGGCGAGACGAGTTGTAGCGAGATTTTCGAGTGTCTTGAGAGAGGCCGGTGTTAACACGGGCCTGGTGACGGCAGTGTGCGAGACGACATAGGAATTCTTCAGAGAAAGGAGCCATCGAGGGTGCAGGGGCCGAAAAGAAAGAGACATCCAGAGCGAAACTCGGCGAGCGACCATGGACGAGAAAAAATGGAGAAACGCCGGTAGTGCGTTGAGCAGCCGTATTATAGGCGAATGTCACGAAGGATAGAATGGCATTCCAGTTCGTGTGCTTGGGGTGAATGTACATAGCGATCATGTCCGATAGGGTCCAATGAAACCGTTCAGTCTATCCGTTGGTCTGCGGGTGGTAGCTAGAAGTGGTCTTGTGAACAGTGTTCGAGGCACGCAAAACTAGCTCGACAATGGAAGATAGGAAGACTTTGCCACAATCACTGAGGAGTATGCGTGGAGCTCCATGACGCAAAAAGATGTGGCGAAGAAAGGTAATCGGCGATATCAGTGGCAGTCCCAGATGGTATAGAAGCTGTTTCTGCGTAGCGGGTAAGGTGGTCGACGGCCGTGACAATCCAGCGATTCCCATTGGATGATATAGGAAGAGGGCCATACAAGTTGATTCCAACGACTTGAAAAGGCGAGACGGGACAAGGAAGAGGTTGCATTAAGCCAGCCGGAGCAGTTGTCGGTCGATTTCGCCGTTGGCAATGGACACAGGAGGCGACGTACTTAGCGACGGCTGAAGAGAGGCCAGGTCAAAAACAACGACTTCGTATTTTGTCGTAAGTCTTGTGATAGCCTAGGTGAGCGGCGGTTGGATCATCATGAAAGACTTCCAGAACTTCACGTTGCATAGAACGTGGGATGACGGGTACCCACTTGTTGCCATCGTTGTGGTAAATGCAGCGACATAAAGCATCACCAACAAGCTTAAATTGTTTTAAGTTGTTGACGGTGTCTGGCGTTTGGAGGAGTAGTAGAGCCGGTCAAGCGGTCAACAATGGTGCGGCAGTATGGGTTGACACGTTGTAGTGAAACAAGGACGGATAGGGTGGCAGGTGATGAACTTTGCGCTGCGATGGGAGAGGTGCTGTCGTTTTGGAGTATCGATGGTGAGTGGCTTCCGCTGGGCAAACGACAGCGCGATAGAGTATCAGCATCTTTATGCTTCTTCCCAGATCTGCAGGCGACATTGAAATCATACTTCTGCAAGCGAAGTGCCCAGCGACCGAGGCGACCCGATAAGTTTTTCAGCGATGAAAGCCAGCATAGGGCGTTATGGTTGGTCACGACGGCAAAATGACGGCCGTGAAGATATGGTCGGAATCTTTGCACTGCCCAAACAACAGCAAGGCACTCCTGCTCGCGATAGTGTAGTTCTTTTCTGGAGCGGTAAGAGCACGACGTGCGTAAGCAACGACGCGTTCGCGTGAGTTTTTGTCACGCTGCAAGAATACCGCACCAAGACCATGACTACTTGCGTCGGTCTGAAGGATGGTGGGTGCGGTGGAATCGAAGTGGCACAGTACGGGATCCGACGTGATGGCTTGCTTCAATGCCGTGAAAGCGCTTTCGCAGTCTTCGGACCAAATGAAGGGGACGTTCTTTGCGAGGATTTGATGGAGCGGAGACGCAAGTTCCGCGAAACCACGTATGAAGCGCCGGAAGTAAGAAGATAACCCAAGAAAGATGCGCAGGTCCTTTTGACGTAGTGGACGAGGAAAATCGAGGGCAGCGGCAAGCTTCTCGGGGTCGGGCCGAATTCCTTCTTTGCTGAGAAGGTGGCCGAGAACCCTGATTGTCCTGCAAGCAAAGGTACATTTCTTGGTGTTAAGCTGTAGACCGGCTTTTGCAAGGCATGTGAGGACTTCGTCAAGACATTGTAGATGCTGCGAGAACGTGGATGAAAACACTACTATGTCATTGAGCTAGCACAGACATGTTTTCTATTTCAAACCACGCAATACGCCGTCTATCATGCGTTCGAAGGTGGCGGGCGTATTACAGAGTCCAAAACGCATCAGATTGAACTCGTACAACCCATCTGGCGTTGAAAAGGCGGTCTTCTTTTTATCAGACTCCGAAATTCATATCTGCTAGTAGCCTGACCTAAGGTCGAGGCTAGAAAAATACTCTGCGCCCTGTAATGAATTCAGTGCATCGTCGATCCGAGGGAGGGGATAAACATCCTTGCGCGTTATTTTGTTTAGCGCACGGTAATCGACGCAGAAACACACTGTCCCATCTTTCTTTTGAACGAGAACAACTGCGGATGACCAGGGACTCGAGGAAGGACGTATGATGTTGCGTCGTAGCATGTCTGAGACCTTTTCCTCGATGATCTTGCGTTCTGCCTGGGACACGCGATATGGACGCCAATGCACAATACGACAGCCGTCAGTCTGGATGCTGTGAGTAGCGGTGGTAGCCATGCTGAGGGCGGGCGAGTTCACGTCCAATAGAGAACGGTGTCTATTCAACAGGGCGACCGAATCTTCAGTTTGAGCAGGTGTTAAGTCAGTGCTTATGGTTGCCGACACAGGAGTAAAAGAGGCAATGAATGGCAGTGAATGTTACTTTGGAATACCGTTGTGGTTGTTGTTCGGAAGAGTAACAATAGGAACAGGCTCACTGTCAACCGCGCAAGATACTGTTGAGCCACAGGGGAGCAGTACACACTCGGGTGTTCGATTTATGGCGGTTAGGTACGTAAACCCATCGAAGAAGCGAATAAGCCCTGGTGTGATCACAATGCCCCTACGTAGGGTATGACCGTAAGGGAGAATTAGTACGTCGCCATCCACAATGTCGGTGCAATTAACACTTATAATTCCTTCGATGTATGGTCGAAGTACAGAATCTGACTTGGTGACAAGGCGGATGCGTCCATCGTGTTCAAGCGGAGAAGAGCCAGTGGCATTTAGATGCAGGAGGCGCTGATGACATGATATGAAAGCGGACGCAGAAGACAACAAATCCCACCCAAGAATGGGAGCGTGGGTGCACTCACGAAATACCGCGAAAACAATGTGATGACGAATGCCTTCTATGCAGACACGAACGGTACACTGTGCAAGTGGGCGAATGAGAGCGTTGGTCGCCGCACGTAGAAGTGAGCCGCCGTAAGGTGTGGTGACTTCTCGAAGGCGGGAACAAAAATCTGCACGAATAATGGAAACGTCTGCGCCAGTGTCTACAAGAGCCTCAACACGTACACCTTCTACAAACACTACTATCAAATTCGATGACCGCTCTGGAGGAATTGTTAGCTGTCCAAGGGATGCAGTTTCCCCTCCTGAAACTGCATTGGGGAGTTTTTCGTGTGGGCGTTCGTGGAATGGGAGGCGGGCTGTAGAGGCGACACTGAACGGCGACCTGGCGAAGGCGACCTGCGGCGAGACGTACGGGAATTCCCAGGCATATCCGTATGGTAAGTATGTGACGGTGAACGGTAATAGGACGATCGGGAGGGTGGTTGTAGGTAGTTTATGGTAGGACGGAAGCTTCGATGTTCTTCGGGAGCGTAGCCGCGTTGCTCATCTTGTTGGCGCCTTCGACAAAACCGAGCGATATGTCCTCGATAGCCGCAGTAGTAACAGATTGGTCGAGGTGGGCGCTGAGGTGCGTAGTAAGGTGGTGCACGCACTGGCGGTGATAACGAAGCCACAGGCGTATGGTCTGCTGTTGTAGGCACAGAAACGGTGGGTGCGGCAGAGAGCGCGGCAACTTCGGCGTACGTGCGCGTCTGGCGCACGCAGCGACTGTTGGAACGCAGCGACTGTTGCGCAGGTTGCGCACGCGATGCGGAGGCGATCTCTTGTTTAATCAGGTCTCGCAAGCTATCTTTTTCAGAAGGGAAAGTAACTTCCGCAGCACAGGAAGAGCGGCGCCCGTGCAGCTCTTCACGAACGATGTCGCGAATAAGCGCACGCAAGTCGAGGGGGGCAGGCAAATGAACATCAGTGGCATCGTAGCAAAGGCGAAGAGACTGAAGCTCGTCAGGTCGCTGACAGACGGTTATCACGTCCTGGGTGGTGGTACGATTTTGCTTGGCGAGGGCGTTAAAGGCGACGGTGTTAATGCCTTTAATAATGTGACGTATTTGGTCGTTCTGAGACATGCCGGTGTTAACGCGCTTGCACAGTGCAAGGACATCCTCAATATAAGAGGTGTAAGATTCACCCGGCAGCTACGTGCGTTCAGCGAGTTTCTTCTTTGCTGCCTCAGTGCGAACTGCAGGGGCACCTAATATCTGAAGAACTTGCTGCTCGAAAGTGTCCCAGTCGGGAAGATCCGGGTGGTGGTTCCAGAAGCAAGTTTTCGCAACTTCGGACAAGTAAAATGGGACGCTGCGCAACTTCTGTGGATTGCCCCACCTGTTCAAATCGCTGGCGAGGTCGTAGTTCTTGACCCAGTATTTGACATCATCGCCTCGGAGACCGAAAAACACAGGTGGATCGCGCAGGCGAATGTTGTTGGGCGGAGCGGGTGTCGGTGGCTGCAGTAGGACGGCGACGTTGTATGGGCCAGGATTTTCTTGGGTCGCCATTGCAGGGGGTTGTATGCGATGACCCGAGCGGAGCTCCAGTGAGAACGGGCGAGAGGACTTGAGGGAACGAAAAGCACAGTCTACGACTTGTGAGGAACTGGTTTATTCAGCCAGGCTCGAGCTAAATCACGCTGGTAATAATATTTTCAGATGAAGAAGATGTACAGGTGATCATGATATCAAAGAGAATAAAGAAGCATTCGCTCGTAGCGCTCACAATCTCTCTCTCTCTGTATATATATATATATATATATATATATATATATATATATATATATATATATATATATACTCTCTCTCTCTCTATATATATATATATATATATACGTTCTGCTGGGCGAGACGCGGGCGTGTGTACGAAGGCCACGAAGGCAGACGAAGCGGTGCGCAGCTCGAGAGGACGAGTTCCTGGCAGCGTTCCTGAGCCGGACGTGGGACCCGTACGTGTCGGCCAGGTCGAGCTCCGGTGTGTCTGTTCGAGGTCGAGTCCGTCGGCCTGTACAAGGTCCAAGGACGGGGCCTGCTGAACGGCTCCTGCCTGGGTGCAGTGGCCGGGAGCAGATTCGTGGACGAGGCCTACCGGGTGTGGTCCTCGTGAGCCGTGGCCTGATCCTGGACCTCAGGAGTTGCGACCCTGACTGCTGGGTTGGCCGCGACGTCCGACTCAACGGCACTGCACACGGTAGCGCATCCGTGTGCCGTCAGCCGTTCCAGCCGTGCCACCTTTGCCCTCGCGCACGTCGACGACCGCATCATGTCGGGACGACGGGGACCCAAACTGTGAGACAGCGGTTTCTTCTTGCGAACCGAGAACTATACGCGCTGGACACTGAGTTAGTGTAGCCGCGAGCTCTCCGCATAATAGAGGTCTGACTCTCGTGCAGGTTGCGTGATGCTTGGCGTGTAGGGTTGGATATATAGTTTTATTTTCACCTGTCACTTCTTTCTCTAGTGTGCAATATAAAGCTTCTTTTGTTCGCATCAATTTTTGATGTTAATCCTTTCTCGTCCGATATCAACAAACATAGTGACGAACGTCCTTAACCATTACACCTGGTCAAGGGAAGTTACTTTTTTGACCCACCTTTCTTCCTTCTTGTTTACATTAGATTGGTTCTAATAACTTCCCTTATGCATTCCTTGGTAATATTGTCTGTTAGATCTCATATATATATATATATATATATATATATATATATATATATATATATATACGTAGGGAAGAAGACGTACGTACGAATTGATTGCATGGACGTTTCGGCCGTGAGTCCGGCCTTCATCAGAATACAGTTTATGGCACGAGTGGTTTATATACATGTGCATATCAATGTGCGATACATGTGCGATATATGGGCATACATATATGCAAGTCACAAAATTTGAAGGGCACCTGATACACGAGTAAAAAGATATAGTTTCCATGCGCGAGCACGTGGCGAGCACGTTGTTTACAGATAAAAGATAAAACGCATAAAAGATAAAGCACATAACACGAAGAGTAGTCCAACCGGTAATAACAAGGGGGAAAAGAAGAAAAAAATAATAAATTAATAACAACAAATCACAAAGACGTTACAAAGCTGCTACGTAATCAACCTATACAGACAATGTAGTGCGACTTGCTGAGCAAGGTTGAAAAAAGATGGACAGGGTGATACAGGTTACGCAGATAGGCAACTAAGTTTTCCTACGTTTTCATTTAGACCAGATGCGACGGCGTCGAACTTATAGATGAGGAATGATTCACGGGCTTCTCTATCATAATTTGTGTGGAAAGCAGATTCTAGTAATGTGACCTGTAGATTTTCAAAAGAGTGGTCAGGGAGGTGCACGTGTCTTGAAATGGGCAAGTGGGGCAAGGTGTCAGCATGAGATTTATGGTTGTTAAAACGCAGTCTAAAAGGCCCTTCTGTTTCAACAATGTACTGTATTTCACATAGCGCCCATTCTATCATGTATATCACGTTCTAGAATCACAGTAAAGATTGCCTTTGAATTTTAAGGAAAAGTTGGAACCAGTACTGGTGACTCGTTGGCATGTGCGCATGTACGGGCATACTTTGCATCGAGATTTTCGGCAAGGATGGCACCCGATCGTGTCAGGACTGTCTGCTTTTAGGGATGATGACGATGAGAGTATGTCTCAAATAGTTTTAGCTTTGCGATACACTGCTTTAGGTGGTTCGATGAAAATGGTTCTTAAGCGTTCACTTTGCATTAAAATATTGTGGTGCTTTCTGGTATTTGGTGGAAGTGGTGGAAGGTGCTTTGCAATCCACTCGACTTTTATCTATCTAAAAGCATCTCCTGAATCTTCGTTCGGGATGCCGCTTGCACCAGCAGACCACCATGTCGTGCAAGAGCAAGTGACAGTGTCCATTCATTCGGCCCAACGACACCCCGCCAACCTCAGCGTGGCCAACAACCCCCCTCGGAAGCCTCCAATCTTAACCGGTCTGTGTGGCAAAAATGTCAAAGACTCACTCGACAACTATGACCGTGTAAGTGTCTACAACTGGAACGAAAGTTCGAAGCTCGCACACGTCCAGTTTTAGGTCTCTCAAGTTGCCAAGACATGCTTCCTAAATTATGAGAGTGACTTACCCGATTAGTGTTCCTTTAGAAACTAGCTCCGGCGTATTTTCAGTGGACTGCTGAATTCACTGAACTCGTGATGGCGCCGTTCCCTGACGCCATGCCGTGATTGCTGAGTGAGTTTAAAGTGGACAGGCCACAGCCTCCTATACAGCCACTTTTGCGGTCCCAAATGCACAAGCGCATTCTAGCGCATTCTCACTAGGATACAACGCGTTTGTTCACCGCGCGTCTGCGGAATCTCGTTCTCCGAAGCCATCACATGGTTAATGGAAAAGTGTTAGGGGGAAGAGGCCGCAGCGTCTTCCCACCCCTTTACACAGGCCATAACGCGTTACCACGTGAGCGTGCCCTCGCAGTGCTTGTGCCAGCTGTTGCGCATGCACAGTAAGGGTGGTCACGCAGACCAGATTGACCTTGACCATAACCTGCTTCACATCTTAAAGACCCCGTAATGGCCTCCCATCATGGCAACGTGAGCTGTGGATGCAGTGTTCAGTATCGACGCTGATAACTATGCGAAAGCATTACACTCGTGAAGCCACACGTTTCTAATTTCACACTCTTGTTCTACTCGGGTTTCGCCTACGAAGTCTGTGAGGAATGCTCGATGCAAAATTGGCCTCAGTGCTGTAAAAGGTTCACGATTAGTAAATCGTCCAGTTAAGATCGCTGGAAAGACGCGTACAGTCGAGATTATTGCAGAGCTTGCGCGACGACCAGTGATAAGGCTGGAATATTCGACACCGCATGTATGAAGGCTGACGCACTTCGTCGCTTGTCAGTTGATCAACGGCCGACGCTCTGTTTGACTGCTATCGGTGCCAGTGTGTGTTGCTGTAACTTTACTTTTCGTTGACCGGCCGCGAATTCAGCCCAAATCAAGCTTCTGTTTGGACCTACAGTCTGATCCCTTCATTCACGTCACGAGCCCATGACATCTGCTGTAGATTCTGCTTTTTTCATGTACCGGACGCCTTCGTCAAGCTGTGAACCCAGCCCACGTCATGAAGAAGACACCGACTCCAGCCACGAGCAGCCAGTTAGCCGCAGGCAACGAGGCCTCCCACTGGAGTACTAGTGTCTACCCGAAAAGACTTGCAATACCAAGATTTTGACGTCTACCACGGCAAGAATGACAGCACCTGTGCCGCCAGCGCCAATCGTGCTCCGACAATCCAAGAAGTCACCAACTTTGCGTGGTTCGCCACTTGGAGACCCGGAAAGGTGGCTTAAAAATTGGCAGCATATCCACGGCGTGAATGATGGAGAGTGGGGCGAAGAATTCGTCCGTCCATTCGTTCTTGCTTCCATACGTACATGCGTCTATCTGTGTGACCGTCCATGCGTCCATCCGCCCGTCAGTGCGTGCGTGTGTTCGTGCGTCTGTCCCTGCGTTTGTCCATGCATCCGCCTTTGCGTCTGTCCATGCGTCCATCTATGCATCTGTCTGTGTGTCCGCTCGTCCATCTATTCAACACTCCAAGTACCACCATCTCGCATCTTTTCATCATATATTCCCCATATAGATGCACCGCCATCCAGCGGACATTGCAAGGACTAAACGAGAGGTGGCACACGCACACTTTCTTATGGCTTGCGCTTTGGGTCTACTTCCCACCTTTAACCACCTCGAGTTCATGGTATATACTAGTTCACCGTATTCATGGCACTGCGGCGCAACGCTCGCTAAACCTTTTTAAAACTAAGAAGGTTACACCCAGCGAGTATAACGTAGCAACCTTTTCTTGTCTAATAGTGCTCAATGTACATGCCAATGGCTGCTAACGGAGATCGCAGCGTACGCGTTAACTAAATGCCGAATGCTTGTCTCTCATTCCCCATTAGCAGCCATTGGCATGTACACTTAGCACTATTTTTTATTGTTCAACAACGCACAGAAGAAATCTCTCACCGGCACCACCTTGGAGGTCGAAATGTTATACTTATTACATACTAAAACGGCTACGAGGGACGAACAGGTGCCTCTATAAAGAGCTTCGCCTCTAAAAGTTCGACCGAGTCACCCTCTTCATCGACTGGACCGACGGTGACAAGATTCGGCATGTCTATTTGACTTTGAAAGACGCTGCGCAGACCTGTTTCTAGAATAAAGAGCGAAACCTCAAAACGTGGGACGTTTTTCGTACAAGGTTCCCCACTGCTTTCGCAAATGTGCCCCGCAAGGAGAAGGCTCAAGCTCTTCTCGAAACCCGTGGGCAGATGCCAAATGGAAACGTGGCTCTATTCACGCAGTACATGACATAACTCTTCCATCACTGTGACACCGAAATCCCCGAGGAAAAGAACGTCTATTTGCTCATGCGAGAAGTCAAACAAGATCTCTTCGTCGGACTGACCAGGAACCCACCGAACACGGTCACGAAATTCGCTTCGCAAGGATCTACAATTCAGAAGACATGAATCGGGAAAATTGGGAAAGTCGGTAGGACATAACTGAAAGTATGAGTAGCACAACGTGGAAGTAGTTACAGCGTAACTGAGGAAGTGAAAAAAAAGATAGAAAAGAACGCTAACTTTCAACAATGATTCAATAGCGGAGTGGTGTAATAGGCGAAAAAAGAAGATAATGGGCATGCGTAGAAGGGTGCAGTTAGCAACCACTGCGAAACAATGTCAGCAAGACTCTCGTCTGTCTTTGATTGAGCGGGAAACAAAAACGCAGCTTAAAAATGATCGAGATACGCAATCTCTTTTTGCAGCAGTGCAATCGATGGGGAGCTTACACGTGTACCGTCAAGCTTACTTATGTAACAGGCTTCAAATATCTAACGCGTGGCTTGCGAGTGGTGCTTGCCAACTACCTCGCACCGCTCAACGAGGGGCACGCAGCTGCAGTCTCTGGAGTGGGTTCTTAGATGTCCTTGAACCGTGTTGTGTACATGTGCATTTAAACGGTTATTCAAGCACCTTCCGGTTTGCCCTATATATGTATACCTTACCGCAGCATAGGAGAACAACATATACGGCACCAATAGCACAAGGTATAAGACGCGTTTTGTGTTTCTCAGAGCATCTTATTCTACTTGCACTGGATGATTCAGCAACTTACGAACCTTTGATAGGTTTTCCGGGGCAGAAATTACAACAATGACACCAGCACTTTTCCCCGATTTTTTTTTTCGCAGCCTATGCAAAACGTTGTGCAGACAACGGGCTGCAACACTGTTATTTTCAGGCTGAGATCGCCTTCGATTTTTTATTTGTTTCAAAAGCTTTCCCGCAACAGAAGAAATCAGGGTGTTTGAGTAATCAGCGCTTTAGAGGTGCTTTATCTGTGCTTTGAAACTGTGTGAATCGAGTGCGGGTATGACCTTCAAAAAGCGTTAACAAAGCAAACTTTATTAATACCCCTTTTCACCCGTTTTGAATGAGCTCAGTGAAAAGGTAAAAGAGGTTTACCCCTTCTCGAGGAGAACAGCCAGCACAAATGATTGCTCCGAAGGCAGAATGTTAGTTCTAAGAGCCTAATCGAATTACCAGATGATAGCACATGAGTAAGTTCCATGAGTAAGTTCCAGTAAGTTCCAAGTGCTTCTTAAACGAACTTAGAAGACTAGGGATATCTTCAAAAATGGCATTTGAACAATCAACAAATACAATGTTATCATCCACAGATCTACAGACATTCACCAGAGACGATTCAAGACCTTTTTAAATGTGGGGATTTTTATGAACGAGAAAGATGTCGCTCAAGACTGTCCTGGTGCCACATCCAAACGTCGTGACGCGGACAAAGGAAGCAGACTGCGTGTTATCGTTAACCTATTAATTTGGCCGAATTTGTGGCCACGTAAGAGGAAAGCGAAAATACAGCAAGACACTGGAACTGATAGCGGTGAACAGAGCGTCGGTCGTCGATAAACTGAGAAATGTTGACGCGCGCCAGCAGATGAACATGTCCCGTCAAATATTGCAGTGATATCGCAAGCGGCGACGTAAGTTCCAGGAAAATTTGTGATCTCGCCATTGTGCATAGTTGCATCGGAAGGTTCTACGATTATCTCGATTGTTTTGTAGTTCATGGGCGTGGTTTTGCAATGCAGCACATGCACGTGTAATGCGGTGATAAGAAAACTTCAGAAAGGAGCGTGACATTGCCTCTCTCTGAAAAAATGCATCGTCTCAATGCTTGAACAGAAGATAAAATTACAATAACAATGCAAGAAAGTGTCAGCAATACAGTTTTTGTTCGCATTATTTGTGCACTTTTTTCGCTATTTCTGGGGGAGGGGGCCGCGCAACTTTCTCGGAAATTCAGTGAGCGCATATCCGAAATATGTCATAGTCCTAATGCGAGCAGTATACACATTTAAAGAACGCACAAAAAATTCCGCAGATCCCAAGTACCTGGAAATCGTCGACGTTATGCGAACCACGTGGAGGGAAGGTGACCATGTTGAAAGTTTTTTGAGTGACACGTCATGAAATGACGCTGAATATACCTACAAATGTTGCACGCACAGATATATGTTGATGAGTTGCAGATGTTTATTTAACCAGTTGTTTGCAGTTGCGCAACGATGCCTACTGGAACATGCGTATTAGGAACACCAGAAGTTGACATGAAGCGCTGATGCTCGCGAGGATGCTGGCCCTAGACACTGCTACATAAATCAACTTCAGGGCATGACAACCACGATCGACGTTAATTTGACGGGACGGCTGTATCAAATGAGTACATATATAATGTTTACAAAGCTGGGTAGGCAGCACTGCAACCACTATTGATGTTTCGTGAAGATTAGCGTCTAGTTCCGAGACCTGGCGTAGCTCTGTGGTAAAATGATTTATTGCTTGTCAGAATGTTTCGGTTCAATTGCAGCTGGGACCTTGACATTTATTTTTTGAATTCCTTGGGTCGACGCTGCCAACGTCGGGTATTTCTCAACGCTCGCGCGTGAAGATTGCCCGTGTGTGTCCTCGTCGTTCCTGGGTAGATACTAAGTGTTAATCTTCTGTGGCATATACACACGTACCAGCAGCACATACCCGACCGTGGGTATGTCACTGTCTTGTGGGAAGTGTTTGACGACGTATGCGACGGGGTTAGGACATTATTCATGTCTTGACCAGAGCGTCATATTCGTCAAACCATCTTACCCTCCCATGCTTATTTTGTTTCACGCCAAGTTAAGGGGTGACCACGAGAGCCCCCAAACGTAAGCCACTATATAGATAGATAGATAGATAGATAGATAGATAGATAGATAGATAGATAGATGCGCTCGAAGTCACCACAGTTAGCTAAGAAATGCTTCGCATTTCTAAATTAGAGAACAAACGAAGTGTGCTTGTGAGTTTTGAAAGAATGAGCCCGTAAATTAACCAATCAAATGCGGTAACGCGTAGTCTAACGGGGATCGTTTAGGAAGACCGATTCGAAATCATCGTCGTGGCCACTGCCACCACCCTCCCGAAGTGCATCGTCCTCGGTTCCATCGAGCAAGTTCGACAGCTCCATTTTCTTGAAGCTCTTTCGACAATGATCAGAGAAACTTGGTCCCACGACACGCCGATGCCGGAAGATATAAGCATCCGCACATAATTGAAAAAGGACTACTTCAATGGAAGCGAAACTTTCATTCGCAAGCGTGCTTCTGCTTTCTCGCGTACCGATCGCGCTGGTCGTCACGTTGATGTACGTCCCCTTGAAGTGATTTGCGGTGCTGCGCTTCCTGCTTTCTTCGGCGAAAGTTACAACAGCAAGCTTCGATTTCACCAACTATATAATTCCTGTAGCACATCGCAAGGCAACCGTCAAAACGCATCGGCCGTATGGGAAACCTAAACTTCCGAAATTGACCGAGCGTGCGTTGCAGCGCGGAAGCAGAGAACAAGGGGAACAGTTGGCACGACAGGCCCTCACACGCCTCCGATGCAGAAAGTCGTCCATGCCGTGACGCGAGTGTGCATTCTCGCCATTATTGCGGCGGTAGAAATCGGAAGATAGGGGGAGGCAAACGCTCGAGCAGTTCCGGTGACCCATCAATAGGTTTGTGTCCAGGTGTGGTTTTCTAGGGACTGTAGTTCAGGGGAAGTCTTCGGACAAAGGAGCTTTGCACTCGACGCCTGTTGGACTGCGCTCGTGGGCTCGGCAAGGCGCGCACCCGGCCGAAGCATAGGAAAGTCGAAAGGTACGTGTGCCGCCGAGCTGGCTCAGGTGGGTCAGGGAGCGCAAAATATTGTAGCGAAACGTCGGGGTTGTTCAAAGTTAGGCGCATCCGACGACCAGGGAGACGGATAAGTGTGGGTGAAACTCCGCGCAGGCAATCGATGAGAAGTCAACACGATGATTTCGGGGAGCACTCATTGGGGGTTTATTTAGCTAACACAACTTCAATTTACAAAATGCACTCGGTCACAAAGACAAAGCATAGAAAATGGTGACATACCCCTCGGCCTGCATGGCCTGGTCTCCCGTGGTGAGATCCGCTGTTTACCCCGACTCCGCTCACTTTTCAAGTTCAAACATCCTCTTTTTAACCCTTGGTCGAACAAAGAGTCTTCACAAAAACCAATCACATGTTGGGACTCACAGCATCACAACCAATCACAGAAACACTTTCATAAAAGGCACTACATTTGTAAAAACGTCGTCACCGAAGGAAACACGCAAAGGGAGAGAGGTTCTCCGCACGTGACACTCTCTCCCATGCCAGGCCGTGCTGTCCAACATTACTCGTGCCGGCCCCATCGGCCGACTTCAGTCGGCGGCCGTTCTCCCGCTCGAGCCCCGTCAGTTCTTTCGTTAATTGTTGCTTCCTAGAAGCGTCCTTAAGAGCGATGGATACACCATTGGGCTCCGTGCGCTTTCCAGGTGTACATGCGACAGCGCGTAAGAATTTGGTCGCTTACCTGCCGCCACTATGTCTCGGTCAGGCTAAGTGGTCGCGTCCCCATGTCATTCTCAATGACACGCGTGCCTGTTAACAATGGCTTAAACTCGGACGGTGGCGCCGGACCTGCCTCTTGCTAGACGCTTTTCCGAGTAAGCTTTCCCCTTCTAATCCCGAACGGGGGCGACCTTGACTGCTCAGCTTGTGAGCCAAGAACAGGGTTCTCCGCGAAACCTTGCTCTCGCGACACCTCCCCCCTACGAAAAAGAGTGCCCCACTCGTTTTATCTGCAAACACGACAAGAAATAGACTAATTATACAAAAAGGTTTTCGCATTCAACAAGTACATAAAACAACAATTACATAAAAACAACAGATGAAAAAACAACAAAATCATTGGGCACAGAAATATATACGTTCACTTGTCGGTACTGCAATACAACTCAGTGTCCGTTTCGTAAGCACTGACATTCTGTTGTGCGTTGTTATTACTTGAAAATGTCTTCCAGTCCGAGTAAAGTTCAGTGTCCGTGTCGTAGCTTTCGCACTGTTGTACTGGAACACTGGTCTGTGTCCCGCGCACACAATGTTGCAAACGGGGTTCCTGACTCACTCGCGAACCGCACTCGCGCACATCACCATTGGAGCCGCACTCGCGCACAGCACTTCGATGCAATCCGTGGTCATCTCTCCTGGCACTTCCCTCGCGCACATCACCACCGAGATCGCGCACCTCATGATTATCATCAGACTCATCGTCCGCGTCGTCGGCATCGGAGCCCAATCGAACGTGGCAGGGCTTTAAACGCGCCACATTCACAACGTCACGTTTTTTCCCAGTTTGGTCTACCACCTCCCAGTTGTTCTCGGCTACCTGGCGCACAAGACGGAAAGGTCCGTGATATTTGTGAAGAAGCTTTGTCGTCTTCCCTTTCGCCCGGGAGGGAGTCCACAAGTACACCAAGTCGCCCTGATGATAAACAACACTTCGTCGCTTAGCATCATAGCTGCGCTTGTTCTCCTGCTGACGCTTCTCCCGTTCATTTACTATTTTTTGAGCCTGCGGGACACTTTCATTGCATCCAGGGTGTAGTCGAATCCGCGTTGCGCGCCCGACCCTACATCCACCGGTAGTGTCGGTTCATGTCCGTGAAGAAGAAAGAAGGGAGTGAATCCAGTCGTCTCGTGGGTGGAAGAACTGTATGCAAATAGAACGTACGGTAGGAATTCATCCCAGTCGCGGTGGTGTGAGGAAACGTACATGCTGAGCATGTCAGCCAACGTGCGGTTAAAACGCTCACACAAGCCGTTGGCCTGTGGGTGGTATGCTGTTGTGGTGGCATGCTCGCTACCCACGAGCCAGAATATTTCTTCGGTCAAGTTGGCGACAAAGTGCTGCCCGCGATCGCTTATTACTTTCTCCGGGGCATCATGATGTAGGACGATTTGTTCGACGAAAGCTCTGGCTGCTTCTGCGGCAGTGGCCGCTGGACACGCGGCAGCCTCGACCCATTTCGTATGGTAGTCGGTAATCACGACGATGTAGCGGTTTCCTGCTTTGGATTTAGTGAAAGGCCCAATGAAGTCCATGCCCACCTGCTGAAAAGGTCGACCTGCAGGTGGGATCGGTTGGAGGAAACCGATCGGCCTCCCCGGTGGTTGCTTTCGTGTCTGGCAGTCGGGGCAGGAGAGAACGTACTTGCTTACGTACGAGAACATCTTCGGCCAGAAATATCGGCAACGAACTTTCTCCTATGTGCGCTTGACACCTAAGTGGCCTGCCATGGTGGCGTCATGGCAGTACCTTAAAATCTCAGATCTCAAGCACTTGGGGACAACGAGCGCAGCACGATCCTCCTGAAACCCTTTCGCCCTTCGATACAGTACACCGTCGATCAACCGAAAGCTCCGTGCCGTTCTTTTAGTTTTCCTGACAACGGGCGCATCCGGGTGCTCGAGGTGCTGCATGATTTCTTTCATCCATGGGTCTGCCCTCTGCTTTTTTCCAACATCCACCTGATCCAGAACCAGCAACGGTAAGGGGTTTTCTTCGCTTACAGGCGCGGGATCATGAGGAAGGCGGAAAAGCGTGTCGGCATTTCCATTCTTGAGGCCGGGGCGGTGTCGCAACGTTATGTCGATGGGGCGGCCGGGCTGGCCCCCTAGGCCCGGCCGTTCTCGTTTCCCGAAGGATTAGGCTGCCCATTCTGATTGCATTGGAGCTCCGCCTGATCGTTCCTGCCATCTCGGAATTGCTGCCAGCACTGTTGTGCTATGTGACCTATGCGGCGGCAAATCTGGCATCGGGGACGCCCGTCGTTGGCACGGGAAGTTCTCTGAGGCCAAGGCATTGGGGGGCGACGCACCTCGTTTTCGATGCTTTTTAGCCGGTCAGACAGCATGGCGATCGAGTCCGCAATCGCTTTTAGGTCTCTTTCGCTGTCAGCAGCCTCCCGTGGGCAACGCGATTCGGCCGCGGCGCAAGTGGCGACACACGTAGGAGGAGAGTACCCTGTCGCTGCGGCGGGTGCGAACCCTACGGGATGCGCGATGTTTTGCATCCACGACTGTAATCCGGTGGAATACTGGCTGCCAATCGGTTGTGGCGCCGACGCACGGCTCATCAAAGCTGCCAGATTTATGCGTTGCAAAATTTGGAGGAACGCAGTGCAGCTCTCCGGGTTTGTGATTATCATCTTCTCCAGAATATCCGGACGCAAACCGCGTATAAGGTGCCGCAACCGATCATCTTCCGTCATGGACGGGTTCACTCTTGCACAGAGCTGTACGACGTCATAGTAGTACTGCTCGGGGGTTTCGGACGGCAATTGGGTGCGGTTTTGTAGCCGCAAATGGGCGATCTCGACTGAGTGGCGACTCGTAAAGGACGTTTTAAGTAGCATCGCCCATTCTTCCCATGTATTAGGAGCACCGGTTAGAATTTGAGTGGTGTGCCACTTTTTCGCATCTCCGTCTAAAGCCAGATATAGAAATTTCACCTTCGTGGCTTGGTCCCAATTATTAAGCGACGCTACATGTTCGTAGCAAAGTAGCCACTCTGAAATAGATTCCTCCGGCGCGCCTCTAAAGACTGGTGGTCCGACAAATGGTTTAACTTGGGGGGTAGACATAGCAGAGAAGAAGGTATGGGGTTCCGTCATAGTGGAGCTGTCAGAGGTAGGTTCCTTATATTTGTTGTTGACTCGGGGCATAATTTCAGAGCGGGACTATCGTTACCGAGCAACCTCCACCACTTTGTAGCGAAACGTCGGGGTTGTTCAAAGTTAGGCGCATCCGACGACCAGGGAGACGGATAAGTGTGGGTGAAACTTCGCGCAGGCAATCGATGAGAAGTCAACACGATGATTTCGGGGAGCACTCATTGGGGGTTTATTTAGCTAACACAACTTCAATTTACAAAATGCACTCGGTCACAAAGACAAAGCATAGAAAATGGTGACATACCCCTCGGCCTGCATGGCCTGGTCTCCCGTGGTGAGATCCGCTGTTTACCCCGACTCCGCTCACTTTTCAAGTTCAAACATCCTCTTTTTAACCCTTGGTCGAACAAAGAGTCTTCACAAAAACCAATCACATGTTGGGACTCACAGCATCACAACCAATCACAGAAACACTTTTATAAAAGGCACTACATTTGTAAAAACGTCGTCACCGAAGGAAACACGCAAAGGGAGAGAGGTTCTCCGCACGTGACACTCTCTCCCATGCCAGGCCGTGCTGTACAACATTACTCGTGCCGGCCCCGTCGGCCGACTTCAGTCGGCGGCCGTTCTCATGCTCGAGCCCCATCAGTTCTTTCGTTAATTGTTGCTTCCTAGAAGCGTCCTTAAGAGCGATGGATACACCATTGGGCTCCGTGCGCTTTCCAGGTGTACATGCGACAGCGAGGCGCCCCGACATCCTAACAACAGCGCGGAAGAATTTGGTCGTTTACCTGCCGCCACTATGTCTCGGTCAGGCTAAGTGGTCGCGTCCCCATGTCATTCTCAATGACACGCGTGCCTGTTAACAATGGCTTAAAATCGGACGGTGGCGCCGGACCTGCCTCTTGCTAGACGCTTTTCCGAGTAAGCTTTCCCCTTCTAATACCGAACGGGGGCGACCTTGACTGCTCAGCTTGTGAGCCAAGAACAGGGTTCTCCGCGAAACCTTGCTCTCGCGACAATATGCTGGTAAATAATTTTTAGCAAAGGCCGCAAAATATTAGCATGCGCAAAATTCGCGAGGACCCAAATGATGTGCGTAAATATAGTATTAAAATACAGCAGCAGCAATAAAATACACTCTTTTAACGCGCATAAATGGCATATGGCGCACGACATAGAACACTTCAGGTCGTGAGCGGCACCGTTCAAAGTTGGTGATGCCGTCAGGGACAACCGTAGAGTCGAGTGGGCCGATACGATACGAGTAGGCCGAAACTACCCTGTATGGTCAAAGGTGTCGTTGCATAAGTTGACGTAGGTGTATCGGCCCCCGTTTACGTTCACTAGGCTGGTATTCCCCGAAGCGTCGTAGAAGATTGTAACGAGGTTGTCGGTCGCCTGTTGAATCTGGATGCTGTTGCGACCAGGGTTTGCGGCTCCGGAGATCGAGAATCAAGATGTCGAGGCAGGAGGAGGTTGAACTTCGTAGAGAAGGTTTATCTACATCATTTTCATTGCACGGGCTCTCTGGCCCGATGCTTTACATTAAGAAGGGCTGTCTATTGAACAAGCTCCGTAAACCACCCTAAGCAGCCCGCGAAGGCTGATTAAATAGTCTCATCTCCCCAGATCTCTAGATCGGGGAATATGTTCATACGGCACTGTTCAATAGCATGTCTCGCAGCACACACAAGTGTTACTATGCCGGCACCACCCGCAACAAACACACATACACAAACCAAACACGTGTATGGTCCCGGCGATGCTGCCTCCTTCGGTGAATCTTGCTTGAGTGGAGTGAAACAAGCCTGTCATCTCGCCGCGCGGGCCGACCACCCATACTTCGTCGAACAGCAGTCGTGGTCTTGGTGCCTCCGAGGGACCATGCCCGGACATCTGGTGCTGATTTGAGCATCGGTGGCTCGTCAGTCAGAGACGCACAGCGTGATAATCTGACGTCCGTAATCGGCGGAAGCTCGCCATTGTGGCTTTTATCGGGGCATGAAGAGACCACGTGTTGTGCCTTGGCGCGGACCCGAAGGACAGCGGTGCTCCGTAGAGTAATTTCAGCACGCAGCGCCCAGCACATGGAAACAGCAGGGCATCTTGGCACTGCTCCTTATCTCCACAAAATGAGGCGGCTGCTTTTTTTCCGTTTTGGAGGAGGCCGTGGCAAGAGGGTGACCAGAAAACGCAAAAATGCGGAGGTGGGCGAGCTGTGGTGCTTCTTCGGCGCTGTGTCGCTACACACTCACATTGAGGTTTTTAGCGGTGACTTTGGGTAACATGACGTCGAGTGTTATCCGGGGTCCTTTCGTAGAACAACTTGTACGGCGTCATCTGTGTCGTTTGTTGTATGGTGCTGTTGTACGCACAGTTCACCTACGGAAGAATTGCATCCCACTTCTTGTGTTCGACGTTGAAGATCATGGCCAGCATATCGGCCATAGTCTTCTTAAGACGTTTGGCGAGGTCATTGGTCTGTGGATTTTCGGTGGTGGTCTGGCGGTGACACGTCTGCCTGTACCTCAGGATCATCTGAGTCCACTGTAAAGCACGTGTCACTGTCATTAATGAGGGCCTCTGGAGCTCCATGACGCAGGACGATGTTCTCGGCGAAAGAAATGGCTACTTCGGCGGCACTGCCTTTGGGCATAGCCCTTGTCTAGTCGTAGCTTGTGATGTAGTCAGTTGCAACAACGGCCCATTTATTCCCGGAATTGGACCTCGGGAACGGCTTCAGTAAGTTTATGCCGATTTGCTGGAACAGCTGGCGAGGTGGCTCAATGGAGTGAAATCCGGCTGACCTAGTCGGTGGTGTCTTTTGTCGCTGACAGTCTTGGCAGGTCCTGACGTAACGATTGAAGTCAGTGGCAAGTCATGTCTAGTAGTATATTTCCTGTATACTTGCTTGCATTCTAGAAACACTGAGATGTCCAGCTGTCCGGTCGTCGTGTAAAGCTTCAATGACTTCTGTTCTCACTGCTGAAGGAACCGCAAGAACGTGTTTGTCTCGAAGTGGCGAGAAGTTATTGTTAAAAGAACTCAGTCTTGCACAAAGAACGACTTCAGTCCTTTCTTTAAAACCTTTGGAACAGTCATGCTGTTACCTTCGACGTATTCCACAATGCTCCTGAGCTTTGGGTTAGCGGGCTGTCACTCGACAGAATCGTCGGCAGGTATCATTCCCAAGTAGTCGTCGTCATACAGGTCGTTGGGTGGCGGCGAGTCAATGGAGGCCCGACATAGTCGAAATCAGAGTGTTTTTTTCCAGACTTGTAAACGACTGTCAGGCTGAGTTCTTCAAGTCCAAGGCTGCACCATACGAGGTGACCCGAAGGGTCTTTCAAGTTAATTAGCCGACACAAGGCGTGGTGGTCGCTGACAATTCAGAAAGGCCTGCCGTACAGGTACGTGCGAAACTTCGACGTAGCCCAGATGAGGGCAAGACAGTCATTTTTTTGTGTGTGGAGTAGCTGGCTTCTGCCTTAGATAGCGACCAGCTCGCAGAACTGATGGCCTCTTGAATTTCATCAATCTTCTGCACTAGGAGGGCTCCAAGCCCCACGCTGCTTGCGTCGGTAATGATTTCCGTGTCGGTGAATTCATCGAAGTGGGCAAGAATCGGCGGCGTCTGCAGGTGTCGTTTTAGTCATTGAAACGAATTTTCCTGCGCAGTTTTTCACTTGAACTCAATGTCGGTGCTTGTATAGTCAGTTTTTGTACGCAGGGAGGGATTTTGTATTGACTCAAGTATAGCTCCGATTTTAAGTACATTGTTTTCAGCTGATTGTGACAGACGCATTGCAGCGCACGTTGACTAGCCTCCCGTAGCAGTAATGTTTAGATATGTTGATGGTTATCTGGTGGTGATAAGGGGGGTAGATCCTCTAGCTGGAGAAGATTGTGTAAGGATCGAGTATTTTGAAAGTGTTTGTTCATGTTCAAAACGCTTCAAGCTTACCTAGGAATAGCCGGTAGGGGAAATATACAATTCATCGATGTGTATTTGAGCTGGGTGAGGACCACCTGTTCAGGAGCTACGAACCACGCTAAAAAAAGAAAATGTCAGGTTTGACTAGGCCCATTCAAAACTAATAAAAAGTGGAATCGCTGTCAGCTGTTTTAGGGTGGTTCTCGTAAAGCCATGTGAACACCTTGTTGAACAAAGTGTACAAGGCCAAATAGACCGCCTCGAGAGGGCAGGCTATATCAAGGAACTCACAAGTTCTGGGGCTGAAGCCCTCCTAAAGGAGGTGAGGACTGGAGGGGGTGTTCGTGCAAAGTGCTCTGGCAAGCCGAGTGTGAGGCCTGTAGCCTTGCATACAGTCACCGCTTGTCCCACCATCTAAACAAGGTGGCGGCAAAATGCGGTGTGTCGCTGGTGTTCTCTGCCCGAGAGTAGTTGGTTCCCATGTGCCCGGTTGTGAATGATCGAAAAGGCGAAACTGCGTGCACAAAAAAAAAACACGCGACACTGTTCATGCCATGCGAGACGGGTGGTGTGTATGCGACACCCCTTTCATGTGCCAGATGTTACGTAGGAGAAACCGGGCGCTGTGTTAATGACAGATTGTGAGAGCACCCTTCGGCAGTGGATGCGCAGGCAGCGGGGGTCATTTGGCGGATCATTGCCGCAGGTGTGGTTGTGCTCCTGATTTCGCCAATACACGTTTGCTTGGAAAAGGCAATCATAATGGTACGCGAAAAATTATAGAAGCGTTTGCTATAAGCGAGAATAAGGAAAAATGTGTCCGTAGAGCATCGGTTGCCTTATTCAGAAAAGAGATCGAGTATTTCAGAGCAAATGTGACGCGTGCAGTGTGGTAACACCTGAAGTGACAGCCATAAGAAAGCATCTCAGAATGTGATTGTGCGCATATGCGCTAATGTCCGACGATTTTCGGCCTTTTCAATAAATCAATGAGTTCATGTATAGCACCCGTCCTGTTTATCTGTTCTTTCTGCGCTTGCGTTCCTTTCCGTTTTGTGCTACAAATATGAACGCAAGTGTCCATAACGTACTGTATCCATAACGCATTGGAAAGCAGCATGTGCCGAGCAAAGATTAACGGGCATGACCTTGAACTGGACGAGTTTAAGGTCATTTTGATGGGCTCACAGTGTGCAATGACATCACGTCACTTTAAAACGTGGATTTCTTTCCACGCAGCCTGCTTGTGGTGTGGTAACAGCACTACTGCTCTCGGAAGCGAAAAAGAATTGGGTATGGCGGTCGCTGGCCTCATCAGCTGTAGGCTGGATTAGCTATAGTCGTTTTAAGAACGCTGCTCCTGCGCATGTCCCACGGATTCCAGACCCTGTATTTAAAAACACACCATCCGCCGGTGTGATGTTTAGTTTGGCGACAGTGCGCAACGTCATTACACTCGCCTTATATCGTGTATTACTTTTCACAAAGGTGAGCATTGCTTTATTTTTGCGTTAAACCCGAAAACATGTTGACTTCTTGAACTGTCGCCAAACTAATGTGCTTGTATTTCTTCACACGTGGAAATGCCTTAACAAAGCACCTGAGAATTCCAAAAGAGAAATTTAGGACTAGCTATGTGGGTTCAAGCAGAATATTGACCGTTGATTGATATGTGGAGTTTAACGTCCCATAACAACCATATGATTATGAAAGACGCCATAGCAGAGGGCTCCGGAAATTTCGACCAAATGGAGTTCTTCAACATGCACCCAAATATGAGCACATGGGCCTACAACATTTCCACCTCCATCGAAAATGCAGCCACCGCAGCCGAAATTTGATCCTGTGACCTGCGGGTCAGCAGCCTAGTACCTTAGCCACTAGACCACTGCGGCGGGGCAGGGTATTGACCATTGTAGCGACACTTGTGACAATGTGAATACGCTCACGCGAGATATTAAGGTCTTGCGCGAGGAACTAGTAACAACACGGAAAGCTAATGAGAAACTCACTTCAGAAAATCGACAGCTACACATAAAGGTAGAAAACCTCGAGTAACACACCCGAGCTGACAACCTTGAACTTAAAGGTGCGCCAAATGAAGAATATAAAATTGAGATTGTGAAGATATTAGGTAGTGTAATCCAGGAGCCGGTCATGGAACAAGATATTGGCACTTGTCATAGAATGGCCATATTGGAGGAAGGAACTGGGAGCATTGTTGTACGTTTTGTCCGTCGCAACAAACAAAATGCCGTTCTCATGAAAGCAAGAAAAGTAAGGCTCTCCGCCCGAAGAAGAGGCTTCAAGGAATCGGCGCCTATTTTTGAAAATGCAAATCTTACCCGGCCGAGTAAACAGTTGTTTGGTGCTGTGATGGCAAAGAAACGAGAAGCCGACTCAAAGTTCGTTTGGCCTAAAGGAAGATTTTTGCGAGGGAATCGGAGACATCTGAAAGACTTGGAATTTGTTGTAGCGAAGATGTAACGTGAACTAAATATAAGTAACTTTGAAAAATTTGGACTGATCCCCACAATGTCTAAGGTTTCAGATTGCAAATACAATGACCAAGTTATACTCTTGTGCGCCTTGAGAGCGTTCAATAAATGGTCCATTGCGTTTCATCTAAATGTTCGCAGTATCGCAAATAAAACGGACTACATAAGTTTGTTTCTGAATCCTCTTGAGAACAGATTTGATGTTTTGTGTTTTGCGGAATCATCGCTTACTCCGACTGAGCATTCCCCCCCCCCCCACAATTTGCGAGATATGTTCACGCATGCTTTGATTGTCCTTCAAACCAGGATGGCGGAATCAGTGTGTATGTTAAAGATAGCCTAAATCACGCAGGTAGTGATGACTTAACCTGCATCCCACCTTATATCGAGTGTCGCACATTGGGTGTCCAAAATGTACTAGTTGGAGCTATTTATGGACCACCCACTGCGTACAAATCTGAATCGTTTTACTTTTATATAATAGGTGTGGTGCAAACTTCTTTTGATTCGAAATTTATTCCTTATAATGGGTGACGTGAATTCCGACACGCTCAGTGGGGATGCATCGTATGAATAGCTGAGAGCTATTTTAGACGCGCTTGCTTGTTCGAAAGTTTTCACGCAACCCACTCGACACACAGATCACAGTGACACTTCATTTGATATCAGTATCACAAACCCCAGTTATAATGGTGCCAGTGGTACAATATCATGAGACACAAGTGACCACCTGCCCATTTTTACATTTTCACCACTTGAAAATGTCAGGTGAGACTCTGAAGAAAAGTCGTGCTGTCGTAAAATGAAGTCAAATCAGCTCAGCACACTTTATCTCACGCTGAAAACTATCAACTGGGAGTTCGCTTACGCAGAAAGTGACCCAGAATAAACATACCATCTTTTCTACCAAGTACTTAAGGTCATATATGATCAATGCTGTCCACTTGTTCCATTCGATAGTAAGAAGAAACGATTTCGTAAAACCTGGACCAGTCCATGTTTTTACTAAGAAAAAAACATAAAAACAGAATGTATCACGCAATTCCACAGACCCGTGACGCTGCTGTGCGAAGCGAAATAAAAAATTACCGAAAAACGTTGATTGACGATTTGAAAAAACCGAAAACTGCTTCTATCAAACCATTTTTTTCAAATATCATCGGAGAATCTACAAAGATTTAGAGCGATGTAAACTATTTATCCAGCAACTCGAAAATAAAAAGTCCTGTTAGCATTGTAGCTTTGGTCCATGGTAAGATGGAAGTCGAGGCACTTACAGAAATTAATGTGTACTTCACTAACATAGGCCATTTCAAAACGAATATCAGTTCTCATACACGTCCTGCTTACATGCATAAACGCGAAAACATGATGCACATAATTAGTCTATTTCCTACAAGCCCACAACAGGGGGGAAAACTATTGAGAAATATAAAAAACAATGTTTCGGCGGGAATTTATGATTTATGAGCCCTAACCATTACATATGTAGCAGTTGTATTTTTACGATTAGCACATCTTAATAAAAGAATGCTTGAAACTGGAATCTTCTCAAAAGATCTAAAACTTGCTCACACATGTCCACTACGTAAGGCAGATTACGTTGATGACATAACTAGTTACAGGCGAAGTTTGTTGCTGACCGTGTTATCTAAAGTATTTCAAAGTGTTATAACACGCGTCTTTGGTAATTTCGTAAGTAAGCATCACATAATAAATGACAGTATGGTTTCCGAAAAAGTAAAAGCACTGAGCAAGTGTAATATAATCATGTTAAGGATGACATACTGTTTCATATTGAAAACATCTTTAAAGTGTAGTTCTTTTCATTGACCCAAGAAAAGCGTTTTAATGCGTTAATCACGACATATTGTTAATTACTTTTATATAGTGATTATGTAGATTATCGCCCTTCATCTCTTAAAGTTAATTTTCTTGCAGGAAGCTATACGTTAAAATAGGTGATGTTATCTCCCCTACTACCACGACAAAATGAGAGGTGCCCTAGAAGTCGAAGCTTGAGCCAATACTGTTCATAATATATGCAAACGACCTATCCGACATTCCTAACTTTTAAGGTTTGTAATGTATGCAAATGATACGAATATTTTTGTTTCCGCACATGCCTTTATTTGTTTTCTGAAAATAATAATTGATTATCTTATCCAGCTGAAATGTTGGCTTCAAGCAAATCAATTAGTCTTAAATATCAAAAATCGAATTACGTCTCATGTAAACTAACCAGCACACGTTGTGACATTGAAATTACGTTAAAATGTCAGGCTCCTATTTTAGGACGCGTAAAATGTCAGAAATGTCAGAACGCCTACAAAGTCAGAAAAACTTACTTCAGAAAAAAAATATAGCAGCTGGTTCATTATTCAATTGATCGAATATAATTCCTTTACACTTAAAGAAGGCGTTATATTACGCTCATTCACTTATATTTCCGCTTATCATACTGTGCAATAGTTTGGGGCACCACGATGACTACCATGTTGAATTCATATGAGAAAATACAAAACAAAGTGAGCGGGCTATTTGGTAACTACTTCGGTGAATCAAAAGGCTTACTAACTATTCCTTTGTTTACTAAGCCTATTGTCCTCAAAGTGAGTAACTTATATAACTAAAAACTCCTCCTGCACAAACATAAACATGTTCTCTTAAACGAGACATATGAAGCATTTGAATGGTATACACTAGAAAAAAAGGTTTCAATACCATGAACACGCACAGCGTCCTAAATGTCGACCCTAAATTATCATACACCCGCCATAATAAGTTGTGCGTCTTCCGAAATTAACTTTGACGTTCCACTACCTAATTGTAAAGTACAAATAAGATTTTTCCACGTGAATCATTCATGCAATAGGAGTGACATACTTTTACATCCCCTGAACGCGTATTTTTCCACTATGGTTTCATATGTTACTTTTATTATGCATCTTCATGCATGTAGTGTGCATCTACCAGCAATCTTTTTTAAAACCTTTCTACTGCTTAGTGTTCTCAGCTATGTGCATAACCAAGTTATATTACTGCTTTTTTATGTCACTATTTATTCGTTGCTGCCTGTAAGGCCCCTCAGGTAACTTCAAGCTGTTTTAACGCGATAGCGTTAGAAAGCTCGTGTCGCAGAACTAGCGCTATCGGCGTCGGCACCGTTGGTTGTTAGCGAAATATCGTCCGTGAGCAAAAAGTCAAGAAGCAAATAGAATAAAAAAAGTAAAACTTCTGATCTGATTAAGGATCGAACCCGGGCCGTTCATGTGTCATGCAGGTGTCCTACCACAAAGCCACGCTGTTTTTTTTTCTTCTTTATTGCAGCATGTAACATTCAAACAAAAGCAAACACACTCGGACTAAGCTTCTAGCTCAATTCTTTGTCTTCAAGGCGGATGAGCCATTTTTAATAATAATAATAATAATAATAATAATAATAATAATAATAATAATAATAATAATAATAATAATAATAATAATAATAATAATAATAATAATAATATTAATATTAATAATTAATAATAATAATAATATAATAATAATAATAATAATAATAATAATAATAATAATAATAATAATAATAATAATATATATAATATTATTATTATTATTAGTTATTATTATTATTATTATTAATACCTTTTATTTCTTCAAATAAAACAGTACCTGTGACTAGGCCTGCCAAAGCCAATTGGTGGCTTGAGTGGCAGAGCCTCGCAGACAGCAAAACAAACCGGAAGCGTTACAAGATTGTATTTCATGGCCTAAGAGAGATAATAGGACAAAAAACAACGTGCATATAAGATTAGAAACAACAATGCATACAAGCAATAGTTACAAGCAATATACAATAGTTACAGCAATTGAAAGTGAAAAGGTGTAAAGGAAAATAGAAAGAATTATAGCAAATGCTTCTTAAGCAAAGTACCACACTGGATGATTGTGCAGCATCGTGCTTGCGAATGGGTGTATATGAAATAACACACGACATGCATTACAATTGTAGACAGATACGCCGTAGCAGTTTCTTTAATTTGAATCTTGTTTTTGTGCGAAAAGTGCTGCGGCGGAAGTTTGCCACATACATTTAAATGGTTTCAATTGACATAATTCATTCATAAAATTTAGCAATTCATCATTCTAGCAAAGTTTTGATTGATTGATTTGTGGGGTTTGTGGTCCCAGAGAGAGAGATAAAGATGCAAGGAAAGGCAGGGAGGTTAACCAGACGCACACCCGGTTTGCTACCCTGCACTGGGGAAGGGATGAAGGGTAATAAGAGGTTGCAGAGATATGAGAAGGTACACACAATCACGAGCACACTCGGGGAGCACACAAAGTCTACAGGCGGTCGCTCAGGTTTGTTGACTTTAAAAAAGTAGCAGCGCTTTAATCGCTTTCTGCGCAACTGAGGCAGATGCCCAAGGTCCTAGTATCTTCTGCACACAAAATGGTCCAGGGTCAAGTTGATTCAAAACCATCCGCAGCTGGCATCGCTGTGTGTCGTAGCAAGCGCAGCTGCACAGGACGTGTTCGATGGTCTCTTCAGCTCCGCAGTAGTCGCATGTAGGAGTGTCTGCCATACCAATGCGAAAGGAGTACACCTTTGTAAATGCAACACCCAACCAAAGGCGGCATAACAGTGTCGCATCGGAGCGGGAAAGTTGTGATGGTAGCTTTATCTTCAGCGACGGATCCAGTTCATAAAATTGACACCTTTGGAAGCTGGTAGACGACCAGAACGTGCGTGTGAGATCTCGAGCCAGCAGGTAAAGTTGTCTTGCTGCATCATTCCTTGATAGAGGAATCGGGACTACACGGGTTCCTTCATGGGCTGAGCGGGCTGCATCATCGGCTAATTGACTTCCGGTAATACCAATATGTCCAGGCAGCCATTGATATATAATATCATGCCCTCGTGCTAGAGCTTCATGATGGCAATGTCTTATTTCTTGTACCAATTGTTCATGACTCCTCCTACGCATGATAGACTGCAAACTCTGAAGCGCTGCTTTCGAATCACAGAATATGACCCATTTTCCTGGACGTTCTTGAACGAGATATTGTAAAGCAGCCCTTATAGCAGCAAGCTCTGATGCCGTAGATGTAGTCATATGTGACAACGTAAACTTGATTGTCATTGCTGCAGCCGGAATTACAGCGGCACCTGGTGAGCTGCTGGACGAAACGGACCCATCAGTGTATATCTGCGTTCGGTCCAAATACAACTCATGTAATGATAGCAGTGTTGCTTGCTTCAATGCTACTCTGGAGTGATTGCTTTTCTTTTTGATACCCAGAATTCCTAGACGTACTTGCGGCTGGTCGAGGCACCACAAAGGACATGCCATTCTCGCAGCTGGCGTATATCCTGATGGAATGTTGTTTAGGTGCTTGGCTATGACGTCTGAAAACGTAGCACGTGGTTTCCGGAGGGTAGAAGGGCCAAGTAATGGTCGGGGACACGGCTAGCATGTCGAATGGGCACTCTGGGGCAATCCACAACTCTATATGTCCTGACCGGATGGTCTTTGGCAAGCATGATTGTGGCATAAGTAGAAGCGCATCGGGGCAGTCCGAGGCAGATACGCAGTGCCTGACCCTGCAAACTCTCCAATGAATGAGTATTGGATTTGCAAGTGTTAGTTAGTACCGGCAAGCTGTAGCGCAATAGACCCAGAAATAGGGCCTTGTACAGCTGTAGCATGGAGGCCACAGAAGTTCCCCATGCTTTCCCGCACATGAATTTCATTATATGCATAATAGATAGCAGTCTCTTCTTCAAGTACGCACAATGCGGGCTCCACGAAAGACTTCTGTCGATTATTATGCCCAGAAAACGATGCGTCCGTGCATATTTGACACTCTGCCCATTGATGTAAACAGGGTATGGCGTCATTGCTTTGCGTGTAAACTCCATCAACGCGCACTTCACAGTTGATATAGTTAGGCCTTGTTTCTGAAGGTAGGCTGTTGTGAGGGTTGCTGCCCGCTGTATTCGTGCACGCAGCTGAGGGCGAGTAACTGCAGCACTCCAGAGGCAAATATCATCGGCGTATATAGATACGCACACCGACTTTGGCAGAACCTTCACCAGACCAATGAGGGCAATGAGGGTCCCAAAAACACAATATGATTATGAGGTACGCCGTAGTGGAGGGTTCTGTAAATTTCTACCACCTGGAGTTCTTTACGTGGACCCAATATCTGAGCCCACGTGCCTACAATATTTCCTCCTCCATCGGAAATGCAGCCGCCACAGCCGAGATTCAATCTCGCGACCTGTGGGTCAGCAGCCGAGTACCTCAACCACTAGATCACCGTGGCGGAGTGGAAGGAGTCTCCTTAACGCATTTTTTTGTCGACAGGTGTCAAGACGAAAACGGGCACAATCGGCGATTTGTAAGCGCATTTGGGAGGCCATCAAACTACGTCGAAAAAGGCCGGGATAGTGCAGCCGTCACCGCTAAAAACACACGGGAATTTCCAAGCAGCTCCAAAAATTGACAACTATGTCGATCTAGAGGAAAACATATTATGCCTTTCCACAGACATTGATCAAGAAAACGGCAAACGCTGGATAATGTGCTGCCATCTGTCAGACATTGTGAGAGTCTTTATGCCCCTTCCACGGCCGCCTCGATCGGGAACGCGCCCGATAAAGGCTGCCGTGTCTCTTCAAAAGCGAGAGAATTTCTGGTAGGACGTGGTCTATGTTGCGTACGCCAGTATCGTGTTCTACAGCCGTTATATTACGCTAATAACTAACCCACAAGACCCTACCAGAATGGGGAACAGCGTCAGTAGAGACACCACGCCGGACCTTACATTCATAAAGAATATATCCAACCCTCATTGGACCAACACTAACGTAAATCTAGGCAGCGATCACTACATTGTATGCACAATTCTACAAGCAGGTCCGCGTAAAAAGAAAGGTAGAAAAATAATGTTAACCGAGTGGGACACCTTTCGTAAGATAAGAGAGGACGATGCTACAGAGACCATCGAAGATATACAGAAGTGGACAGACACACTCCAGCGTAGCGTGCAGAAAGCCACCAAACATGTTCCCGAAGAGGCAGGAATGGAAGAAATGGACAGCAAGCTCTTACACATGTGGGAGGCAAAACGCAGCCTGCAAGAGCGCTGGAAAGGTCAAAAGCACAACCGGCGTCTAAGAAAGAGAATCGTCGCGCTCGACAGAGACATAGAAGACTACGCAAATAGGCTGTCCCAGCAGCAGTGGGCAGGCATGTGCACTTTAATGAACAGGCAGTTCGGAATGTCCAAAACTTGGAACATTCTCCGAGGCCTCCTTGATCCAGAAGGCACGAAAACAACACAAAGACAAAACCTGCAACGGATACTACACAGCTACGCAGGTACAGAAGCAGAGCTCTTATGCGAGCTACGCCAGACATACGTAGGAGATGCCACAAAGGCACGACTCCCAGAGTACGAAGGGAAGGATAACGTCGACCTCGACGCCTCCATAACAGAGGCAGAGATTCGATACGAACTCGGACGACTCAATCCCAAGTCCGCCCCAGGTCCCGACGGTATAACAAATAAAACACTTAGCAACTTAGATGACGAATCCGTCACTGCTCTCACAAAGTACATAAACGAATGCTGGGAGAAGGGCGCCATACCCCAGCAATGGAAAACCGCCAAAATCATATTAATACCCAAGCCGGGCAAAAAGCCGCTCATCGGAAATCTCAGGCCCATTTCATTGACGTCCTGCATTGGAAAGCTCATGGAAAAAGTAATTTTAACGCGTCTCGTCAGATACATGGACGACAACGAGCTATACCCACACACCATGATCGGCTTTCGACCAAGACTCTCGACGCAAGACGTCATGTTGCAGCTAAAGAATCAAATCATAGACGCCGAAACGCACACCCTGGATACAAAAGCCATTCTGGGCCTTGACCTGCAGAAGGCATTTCATAACGTCACCCACGAGGCCATATTGCGCAACTTGCAAAACCTACACGTAGGTCGGAGAGTGTACGATTACATAAAAGATTTTCTCACCAACCGTAAAGCTACAATCATGGCCGGGGAAGCAGAATCCGAAGAATTCGTTCTAGGCAACAAGGGCACACCACAAGGTTCGGTGCTTTCCCCTTTCCTATTCAACGTGGCGATGCTTGGTTTACCCTCAGAGCTGGAACGCGTCGAAGGGCTTCAGCACAGTATCTATGCGGATGACATCACCCTATGGGTGACGGGCGGGAGCGACGGTCACATAGAAGAGATTTTACAACAAGCAGTAAATACGGTAGAGCGATACGTGGAGAACAATGGCCTAAAATGCTCTCCTCAAAAATCGGAGTTATTACTCTACAGACCTACAAGCAGAGGTCGCAAGCGCATTCACGAACGACACAACATCACAATCTTAGCAGGAGGTTACCCAATACCTCAGGTACAACACATAAGAGTTCTGGGACTCCGAATATCCGAGAACGGACATAACGGGGAAGCAATAAAGCTCCTGGATAACAACACCCAACAAACCATTCGAATGATTCGAAGAATCGCCAACAAAAACTACGGCGTGAAAGAACACAACTTAGTGCAGCTCATCCAAGCCTTCGTCGTCAGCCGCATAGTGTATGTGACCCCATACCTCAAGTTGCAAGTGGCGGAAAAACAAAAGATAGAATGCATAATTAAAAAAGCATATAAGCAAGCCCTCGGATTACCGATCACCACGTCTAACGAAAAGTTCGAAGCGTTAGGAATGCGTAACACGCTAGACGAACTTATTGAGGCTCATATGATAGCGCAATATGAACGACTCGCGCAAAGCAACACGGGAAGACACATCCTGCACAAACTTGCAATAACGTACGCTGGCCAAAGCGGCAATAAATACGATATCCCAAAAGAAACCAGAGAGCGCATCATAATACCTCCGTTACCCAGAAACATGCACCCCGAACATCACCGGGAGCGGAGGAATGCAAGAGCGAGAGCACTGCACAAGAAGTTTCAACATGACGCGGACGTGGTATATGTAGATGCAGCCGAATATACAGACGGTCGACACACGGCAATAGTCGCTTCAAATCAAGCGGGCCACCTGCTTGCTAGCGGCACCATTAAAACAGGAAATTCGGAAATCGCTGAAGAAACGGCCATAGCGCTGACGCTTGCGTCCACAAGGGCCAGCGTCGTAATCAGTGATTCTAAAACCGCGATTCATAACTTCGCTAACGGAAGGGTCTCGAAAGAGGCGTTAAGAATTTAAATAACTTTCGCGGAGAGCGCGACGTTTATGTTATATGGACGCCCGCCCACTCCTCCCTCCCGGGCAATGAAACCGCACACACCCTAGCTCGAGAGTTAGCGAGCCGAGCAGGGGCAGGAATGACGCGGAGCCCGCGTGCGGAGAGAGACCGCATGTTCAGTTACAACGAAATTACCAAGCACTACAGATTAGGGAGGCAGCATTACCCGCCACCACACTCCTCATTAAATAAGCAGCAGGCGACAGCGTGGCGCCTATTACAAACAAACACGTTCCCAAACCCAATCGCTTATAATCATTGTTACCCGGACCTCTACTCAGACAGATGTAAACACTGCAATCAGCGGGCGGACCTCAAACACATTATCTGGGCTTGCCCCAACATCGTGAAGGGGCCAAACACATACATGAATACGGAGCAGTGGGAGACCGCGCTGCTAAGCTCAAGCATCGAGGACCAACTACAGGTCATCAGGCAAGCCGAAGATGCCGCTAGGGCCCAAGGACTCCTAGCTGCCATCTAAGGGAGGGGAGTCAACTCCTCTAACACTTGCCGTTTCAATAAAAGTTGTTTCTCTCTCTCTTCAAAAGCGCGCACTAGGAGCTGGACTTCGCTATCGCGTTCAACTCCTAAAGGCGAAGCTTAAAGGGTCCCCCAATTTTATGACAGCTTTTTATCTAGTGGCATCTCCAACATTCGGAGTCGGAAAATAAAGATCAAGTTAAAGTTCAAAACTCAAGAGGTAGTCCGGTGATATAAACGCAGTTTTCTCTGGAACCCTCCCGTCGACATTCAATAGCCAGTCTATAGGTCCTTCGACGAATAATACTTCGTATTGTGTAGCCGATCCAGGGCATTGTCCATCCGTGGGAGAGAATAATTGTCTTTTTTGTGATATTGTTCAGGTGGCAACAATCGACACAGAAACGTATGTTCTAGCCTTTTTCTTCAGTAGCACCACGGGTGGCACCTACGGGATCAAACAAGGCAAGATGATGTCGTCACGTAGCATTTGGTGAACTTGTTTTTTACGACCTCACGTTCTCTTGCGGAAAATCTGTATGGGTTCTGGTGTAGTGATCTGACATTTTCCTCTCTTATGATGCAATGTTTGGTGACTAGGGTCAGCGGAATGTTCGTCGACGAAGAAAACAGTCGTATCGCAGGATCAGGGCCTAGAGATGTTCTTGCTTATGCTTCTGGAGGCTTGAATTGACTTCAAAAACTGCATGAGGATCTTGGTTCCATGGAGTAGGTTCTACAGAATCGGCGAGGGGGAAAACTTTGGTGGCTCCCATAATTTCGCCGATGTAGGGGATCGTCGTACCTTTGTTCTGGTGCCTGTATTCATGACTGCAGCTTGCCACCCTTACCTTTGCTTTCTCGTGACTTAGCTCGGCGATGCCTCCCGCATCACAAATCTGGCGGCTAAGAACAAGTGCTAGTTGCCCTCGATGACGCTTTCAAAATCTGTGGGCATTTCGGTGCCGGCGGAAACAAGGACGCTAGAACAAAGCGGATTGGTGACTTCGTCTTCCAGAATATTCAATGCATGATTGTTTGGTGTTGTGGCGGTCAGAAGTGTGTTTTCTGGGGTTAGCGTGATTGAATCTCGGGTACATGATAGTGTCATGTTGACTTTACCCAGCACCTCTACCAAATGGTTTTTGCTCTCATCTCGCATCTTTCTTACAGTCATACTTCTTTTTACAGATCACCAGCATGGACTTCGCAAGTCATTTTCATGTGAAACACAACTTTTGACTCACACATGACCTAGATTCCATTCTCGACAGGGGTTCCATCGTCGACTGCATATTTCTAGACTTCTCTAAAGCGTTCCACAAGGTTTCTCATCAACTGCTTTTTTTTAAAACTCAGCAAATTCAACATTGATCCGAACGTTCTTCAATGGCTTCACTCTTTTCTTACTGATCGTTCCCAATTTGTCACTGTGAATAACACGTTATCCATTACTTCTGCAGTTGAATCGGGCGTGCCTCAAGGCTCTGTGCTTGAACCTTTGCTTTTCCTCATCTACATAAACGACTTACCTGATAATTTATGTTCATCAATAAACCTGTTCGCTGACGACTGTGTTATATACCGTGTTATTAACAGTGACTGTGACGTCTATCTTTTTCAATCAGCTATAAACCGTGTTCGTGACTGGACTAACATGTGGAACATGGAGTTAAACACTGACAAATGCAAAAACATGCACGTTTCACGTCGCGATACAACATTGCCCTCTTATCATATTAATAATACTAACCTAGAACCTGTGTCATGTTACAAATATATAGGCGTACTCATCACTTCTGATCTTTCCTGGAAGATGCATGTAACACATGTAACCAATAATGCTAATCGCACGCTGGGCTTTATACGCCGTAATTTTCATCTTTCTTCCTTTTCAGTAAAATTACTTCTGTATAAATCATTAGTACGTTCAAAAATGGAATATGCTGCATCTGTGTGGGACCCCAGCCAAGAAACACTCATTCATCAGCTTGAATCCATCCAGAGTCGGGCAGCTCGTTTCATTCTTTCCAACTATCATCGCACCTCCAGCGTCACTTCTATGAAAACAACTTTATCATTACCTCTGCTCTCACAACGTAGAGAAATATCTCGCCTCTGCCTGTTTCAAAAGATATATTACCACAATTCAGTCCTTAAGAACAAATTGATAACCCCTTCTTCTTACGTATCCGCTCGCATTGACCATCGTCATAAGGTTGACATTCCCACATGCCACACCAACCATTTTTTTAATTCATTCATCCCCCGTACGTCATCAAGTTGGAATTATCTTCCCCGATCTGTAGTCGAGATGTCTAATACCTCTATGTTTAAGGCTGCTATAACTAACCTGTCGCCATAATTTTTAGGAATATAGTATTTGCATTTTGTAGTAGACCTGTTAAGCTTTGTAGTTCTTTAATACCTGTTTTTGTTCTTATCATGTGCATTATTTCTTGTTGGTTTCCTTCAATGATCCATGTAACCACCAATTTTCCGATTTTTCATTATGTTGTGTAACCCACTCCCCTCTGTAATGCCATCGGGCCCTGAGGGTGTTGAAATGATTAATTAATTAATTAATTAATTATTAATTAAATAAATTATTAATTAAATAATTAATTAAACGTTAATCAGGTTGGAATTCCTGATGATGCCAGAGTATTTGTTAATGAGCATCTCTGCCCGGCGTTGAAGCGTCTTCTTTCACTTGCCTTGGCAAGAAGGCGTGAATATCAATAGCGCTTTTTCTGGACGCGAAACGGAAAGGGACTTGCGCGCAAAACTGAGGCTAGCAGTGTCATTCATATTGCTTCGGAGGCTGACCTTCAAAAGAACGCGTACAATACGGTATACAAAACCTTAAAGTTTCCATGTTCCTTTTGACTGCACAATGTATCGAGAATTTAGCCTACCATCTGAAATATCCGTGCTTTCACACGTGAACACGTGAGCAATTTTTATGCCCTTCGTTTGAACTCACGTTGACTCACTCGTATGCAAGTTATTCTAGCAATGTTTTTGCTAAGTTTACTTTTTCATTTGACGTTATTATGTTCTCTGAAACATGGTACCAAGAACACAGTGAAATACTTATCATAGATGGGTATAGCCATTTCTTTGTTAATCGCGCAGGAAAACGTGGTGGTGGCACCGCACTGCATGTTAATGGCGGAATACATTGCGATGTACTTGAGGACTTCACCTGCACCACGCCCCATTATTTAGTGCTCAGCGTTAAATCGGACAACGTTCTGTTTGTCGTGATTTACCGACCACCTACTGGCAGCATGTCTAATTTCTTGGAATTCACTGAAAAACTTTTAGAGCAGGCTTCTTTTCACAAGTAGAAAGCTCTTGGTGGCGGCTTCAACATTAACATGCTCGATGATGGCACTCGACCCGTGCAACTGTTAACCTTATGGATTCACTCCGTTTTTGTAGCGTTATCACAACGCCTACTCATGGGACGGCCTCTTGTCAATCGGCTCTCGGTAGTTTTATACTTAACGCTGGTACACAGATTTATACAGCCGGGACCATCAGCTATGATATCAGTGACCACTGCCCAATATACGTAGTATGCTAATTTTATTTTAATGAAAAGTGCTTGCCTGATACCACGTTCAGTTATATATGTCTATCTAAGGAAAATAGGCAACATTTTCGCGCACTTGCACTGCACACAGACTGGTCCTCTTTATATAACAAAAAAGATGCTACTGAGAGAAACGGTGAATTCCTGTCAATTTTCACTCATCTTTACAGTTTATCTTTTCCACTCAAAAAAGGCAAAGTAAAGAAACGTATTAGAAAGCCTTGGGTGCAGCCTCAACACGTTAAGATGATAAGTAAGAAAAATAGGTTATTCAATAGATTTTACGCACGCATGAAGGAAGCGGTCTCGTTGCATTTAAGGAGTTGCGAAATGCAATAAGCAAAGAAATGCGAAAGGCTAAAGCCTGGTGTGAAAGGCTAAATCCTATTGTGAAACCCTTTTTGCTTCGGTACAGAGGAAAAATCCAGAAAAAAACGTGGAAAATTATCAATGATGCCATAAGACAAAAAATGTGAAACAGCCTTTCCATGAAGTCACCCTAAACAATGAAAAGGTGACAGGCGTCGATTTAATTGAACGCTTCAATAATCACTTCGTGAACATGATGACGTCATCGGATAGTACGGTCACTGGCACAGCTGTTAACAGATTTAAGCATAGCACTTTTTTCGAGCCGACTGATGACACTGAGATTTCTCGTACTTTTTTGGGCTAAAAAACAACAATGCTGTTGATGCAGATGGCATTCAAATCGGGCCGATAAAACTTGTAATTGACGTCATCGCAATCCACCTTGCATTGGTGTTTCATCTTGTTCTAGAAACTGACCGTTTTCCAAGTGCTATGAAAAAAGCCAGGGTTTCAGTGATTTTTAAAGGCGGTAATCGGAATGACTTAGGGAACTATAGGCCTGTTTCTTTGTCCACCTTCTTTAAGGGTTTAGAGAAGGTGATCTCAGCTAAAATCGATGACTTTTTCTTAAAGAATAACATTCTGTCTGACAGTCAGCACGGATTCCGCCCAGGCAGGTCAACAGAGACGACATTGTTATGTCAAAAGGAGCTAATAATTGAGAAAATTGATGCAGGAAAACTAACTTTAGGTATGTTTATAGACTATAGCAAGGTATCCGATTGCTTAAATTATGAAGGTTTAACTGAAAAGCTAGACAGTTACGGTATTCGGGGCGTGGCAGACTTGTTGTTTCGATCATATATCTCCGGGCGGACTCAGTGCGTTGCTATTGAAAATTTCGGCTCTTCGTATTGCAAAATTAAATCGGGAGTACCGCAGGGTAGCGTATTGGGACCGACCTTATTTACTGTATATGTAAATGACATTGCTGAAATTGTTAGTGATGCATCCAATGTGCTGTATGCTGACGATACAAGTTTGTTTGTCTCTGGCCATGGACTTCATTATTTGTCGCAGAAATCTCGCAATATTCTTTCTAATCTGTCGGCATGGTCTTGTAATAATGCTCTAAAAATTAACAGCTCAAAATCGAAGGCTATATTACTCAAGGCGAGAGGCAGCCAATCTTGTTTCAATCAAGAATTACTCTTGGACAGTGCTACCATCGAAATTTTGAGGAAATACAAAGTATTAGGCGTTATGTTTTGAGAACACATGAATTGGACCGATCACGTTGAACTAATTTCAAAATTGTTGTCATCTGCCAGTGGTGTGCTGTCTCGCTGTCGGCATTTTTTTCCTGAGAAGGTAAAGTTGCAAATATATTACGCCTTGTTTGAATCGCATCTTCCCTATTGTGCGCTTGTATGGGCAACCACCACCAAACCTAATATTCGTAAACTTCTTCAACTTAAAAACGCGCGCTTCGACAAATAGCCAATGTACCCCATTTTCATCCCAGCGCGCAACTTTTTCAAAAACATAATATAATACATGCAACAAATCTTTACGAGTACCGACTTTTATATTCATTTTGTTTCGGCTCCAACAATATCAAATCCTTCTTAAAACATACGTCACAACTCGAATACAAAAAAAGTGACTCGCGCACTCGTAGCCAAGACAAGTGGTTAGTACCATTCAGACGCACAAATTATCTTATGCAGTCAATACGACATAGCCTGCCTTTGTTGTTAAATAAAGTGGAAGGGGAAAGACTTAATCCAAATACTTTAACTCGCAAACAAATTAGAGAATACTTTTGTAAATCGGAATGAACACATAAAAGACATCGTTATTACATTTTTGCTTTTTCTATTGTAATGTCTACTTCGCGCTCAGTGTTTCAATATACAAAATGTCATCATATTGTGCATCATAGTCATATTTATAGCAATGCTTTTCTTAGTGTTTCTTATTGTTTCTGATGTATCACAATGTATTGTCACATTTCTTCTCACATATGTGTTACATTTCTGTGTTATCTTTGTGTACCATGTGTTCTTAGGAAATCACTAATGTTATTCAACATGTTGAGATTTTTAGTTTCAAATAAATGGTGTATTAAATTTGGATATATGCTAAACATCTGTATATATGCTGGTCTTAGTGTTACTGCTGCCATGTGAGGGCCTTCAGGCACATTCAAGCTGTACTGTGCAGCTTTTCGCCTGAAGGACCTCCAACAATTTTGTTGGAAAATAAAAGCATTTCTTATTTCTGATTCTGATCAACAAGGAAGATTCAGGAAGCAAGGTTGATTCATTAGCCAAATGGTCTAGTTGTTATGTACATTCAAAACTTTACACATGAAACAGTGATAACTGTCCACGAGCACAGTAGCATAATAGTTCAAAAACTCCCGTTGCCCAATCATGAAAAACCACTGCATCGAGGCAGCAGCATTGAGCATATCGCTTTGGCAAGTACATCGTCTTGTTGCTTAGCTTGTCGAATTCATCATCACCGGCGTGCGAGGGCACGCCGGCCGTGCGTCAGCGATGGCATTCAGCAGTAACAGCAGTGCCCTTACAAAAATCCTAGATATGAACTTATATAAAAATCCTCATATATGGCTACATCAGTGATTCGGCATATCAGACTTTATACGGAATCCCCATATATGGGCCTTATATAACCTGATATGCCCAATTGCTGATGTAGCCATATATAGGCCTTATACAAACTGATATTGCCACGTTCCATTTCCCAAGTTTTTGTTATCGTCCCAAAACACCACACGATTCTCAGCGTAAACCGCGCCTGCAGTTTTCGAGAAGGTTCCGGACTGTAGTAAATTATTTCGATAAGATCACGCCCACTGTGCGAACGGTACAGATTGTTCTGGAACCTACGCCACCGCCAGCGATAACGCTAGAACATTCGACGGCAAGAGTATAAATGCCGACGCGCTTCGCCGCTTGTCAGTTTTTGATCGAAGGCCGACGCTCCGTTCGCCGCTATCAGTCCGAGACTGCTATCTGTGCGAGACTGCTGCTGTAATTGGACTTTCCGTTTACCGGGCACAGGTTCGCCCCAATAAACAGTTAAATCCCAACACGAAGTCTCCTGTCTTCGGCCACGTCACGACCCCGTGACATCTGGTGGAGATGCTGCTTCGTTCATGTACCGGACGCCCCCGTCAAGCCGTGCACCCCACCCACGTCGCGGAGAAGACACCGACGCCAACCAGGAGCAGCGAACAAGCCGCCGACAGCAAGGGCTACCACCGGAGTACGGGCCTCTACAAGACAAGGCGCGGAAGACCAAGGCCATGACCGCGACTGCAGCGACAATGACAATCGCAGCGTCCCAGCCCACGATGGTCATGCGTCAACCCAGGGAACCACCAATTTTCTATGGGTCATCGTTCGAAGACCCGGAGTCCTGGCTGGAAACATACGACCATGTGGCCGCCCTCAACCACTGGGACCATGACGAAAAGCTGCGTCGTGTGTTCTTCTATTTGGAAGACACCGCAAGGACCTGGCTAGAGAATCGTGAGTCCACGCTCCGAACGTGGGATGTCTTCTGCGGCGCATTTCTGCAAACGTTCGCGAGCGTCGCTCGCATAGAAAGGGCCGCTGCTCAACTAGAGACCCGGGTTCAGCTACCAAATGAAAATGTCACCATTTTCACAGAAGAAATGACCCGACTATTCCATCACGCTGACCCAGACGCGCCTGAGGATAAAAAAGTTCGTTTCCTTATGCGAGGGGTCAAACAGGAGCTCTTCGCGGGACTGATGAGAAACCCATCGAAACCGTCCAAGAATTTGTAGCCGAAGCGACCGCTATCGAAGAGACCCTGGACATGCGCACCAGACAGTATAATCGTGGCCTGACTGCAGACTGCGCTGCTGCTCAAGCCAGTAACTCCGGAGGCCTGCGTGAAACGATCCGAGCGATCGTGCGGGAAGAGCTGCGCAAGCTGTTGTCTTCGGCACAGCCTCAAGTGGATTCAATCGCCGACATTGTGCGAGAAGAAGTTTGGCAATCGCTTCAAATTCCCCACGCACCGCTGCCCGAGCCGGAAGCTATGAGCTACGCCGCTGCACTGCGCCACAACGCTCCTCCCCGTCCACGCCAAAACGCCGCCCCATCGCACTTCCGTCGACATACGCCACCGCCGCCACCACCCCCACCGACGTCATACCGTTCGCCAGCGGCCCAGCGCAGTGCACCGAGGAAGACTGACGTCTGGCGCACCCCTGACCATCGCCCGCTCTGCTACCACTGCGGCGAGGCCGGACACACATACCGCCGTTGCCAGTATCGACAGATGGGACTGCGTGGCTTCGCCGTCAACGCACCGCGTCCACAGCCAGGAGAACGACCACGTGACGTCGCCGACTACCTGACAGGAACTCGGTGGACACCACGAAGCCCTTCGCGTTCGCCGTCGCCCAGCCGCCGCACGTCACCGCACCACCGGCAGTACTCTGGCCCAACGCGGGGCCGGTCTCCCAGCCCGTATCCGGGAAACTAAGGGCAGCAACCGGTGGAGGTGCGGTTGCTGTGCGACGAACTACCGAAGATCCTCCGACGACGACGACGCCGCGACGTAGCTTTCCGAACACAACGCCAAACAGGCAAAGCACTGACAACGAAAGCTCACTTACCGAAGGTGGCCTGACGACGCAACATGGAAGCAGCGGAACAAGCCGACGCAGCCGTGACCCGACGCCACGCCCTAACTGTAATGCGAGACGGCGAACTAGCGACCTCGACGTTCTTATCGACGGCTACAGTGTGACCGCTCTCGTCGATACTGGAGCCGACTATTCTGTCATCAGTGGGTCGTTCGCCGCGAAGTTAAAGAAAGTTAGGACAGCTTGGAAAGGCCCTGAAATCCGCACAGCCGGAGGTCATCTCGTAACGCCTGCAGGAATCTGCACAGCGAGAGTCACCACTAACGGCCGTATTTATCCTACAGACTTCGTAGTCCTACAGCGTTGCTCGAGAGATGTCATCCTTGGCATGGACTTCTTATGCCTCCATGGTGCTGTCATCAACCTAAAAACAAAGTCGATAACGTTATCCACAGAAGAAGCACTACCACCGCGCACGTCGTCAGGACACAATGCCTTGAATGTGCTGGAAGAACAAGTCACCATTCCACCTCGCTCAAGCGTCATTATTTCAGTCGGCACTCCTAAATCACCTGACCTGGAAGGCGTCGTTGAAGGCAGTCAGCATCTGTTGGTCACCCAAAATATTTGCGTCACAAGGGAATTGCAGTGCTGCGGGGAGGCAAAGCAACGGTTATGCTCACGAATTTCAGCAATGAGTACAAACATGTGAACAAAGGAACAACGGTCGCATACATCGAAGAAATTGTCGAAGCCACCAGTGCTTTCGCCCTCGCCGATTCTGCGGAACCTGCTCAGAGGAACCAAGCCCCTCCCATAGCTTTCGACGTCAATCGCAGACTGCCGAACGATAAGCAAGAACAGCTCGAGGCCCTGCTCCTGCAATACGAAGATTGCTTTTTCGTCGTCATCGAAAATTCGACAGACCCCAATCACGAAACATCGCATCATAACCGAAGAAAATGCCAGACCACTCCGTCAGAGTCCGTACAGGGTTTCGACGCGAGAACGTGAGGCCATGAAGAGACAAGTTGATGAAATGCTGCGGGATGACATTATCCAGCCGTTCAAGAGTCCATGGGCATCCCCTGTGGTGTTAGTGAAGAAAAAGGATGGGACCCTACGTTTCTGTGTCGATTATCGCCGCCTGAACAAAATCACAAGAAAGGACGTGTATCCTCTCCCACGAATAGACGACGCACTTGATCGGCTCCATAACGCCAAGTACTTTTCGTCAATGGACCTCATGACTGGCTATTGGCAAATCGAAGTCGACAAAAGAGACCGAGAGAAGACGGCGTTTATAACACCGGACGGCCTCTTCGAGTTTAAGGTGATGCCCTTCGGCCTTTGCTCAGAACCTGCAACTTTTCAACGTGTTATGGATACAGTACTGGCAGGATTGAAGTGGCAGACTTGCCTTGTGTACTCGGACGACGTCGTCATGTTTTCCTCGAGTTTCGACGAGCATCTTCGGCGCCTTGAAGCTGTACTTCAAGCCATCAAGACTTCCGGACTCACACTGAAGCCAGAAAAGTGCGGATTTGCGTATGAGGAGCTCTTGTTTCTGGGGCACGTTATCAGCGAGTCTGGAGTTCGTCCCGATCCACGGAAAACAGCCGCCATCGCCGACTTCCCGCCGCCCACTGACAAGAAAGCCGTGCGCCGATTTCAGGGTCTGTGTGCCTATTATAGGCGGTTCGTGAAAAACTTCGCCCGCATCGCTGATCCTCTCACTAACCTTACCAAGGCCGACGTGGAGTTTCAGGGGGAAACGCCGCAGGAACACGCTTTCCAGGAGCTTAAACATCGCCTCCAGACGCCTCCGTTACTTGCCGATTTCGACGAATTCGCCGAGACCAAAATACATACTGACGCAAGCAGCGTAGGTCTTGGCGCCGTTCTTGTGCAGAGGGCTGACGGACTTGAAAGGGTTATTAGTTACGCCAGCCGATCGCTATCCAAAGCAGAAGCAAATTATTCCACAACAGAAAAAGAGTGCCTCGCCATCATCTGGGCTACGTCGAAATTTCGCCCCTACCTCTACGGCCGGCCCTTCAAAGTTGTGAGCGACCACCACGCATTGTGTTGGCTAGCCACCTTGAAGGACCCTTCAGGTCACCTCGCACGATGGAGCCTGAGACTTCAAGAATATGACATTACTGTCATTTACAAGTCCGGCAAAAAACACTCCGACGTCGACTGTCCATCTCGTGCACCTGTCGACCAACCGCTACCCGACGACACGGATGACGACTACTTCTTAGGAACGATAACTACTGACGACTTCGCTGAACAACAGAGGGCCGACCCGGAACTTAAGGCCCTAATAGAATACCTCGAAGGCTGGACCGCCGAAGTCCCGAAGGTATTCAAGCGCGCACTTGCGTCGTTCTTTCTACGAAACGGTCTTCTTCAAAAGAAAAACTTTTCACCGCTTCGACCTAAGTACCTCCTTTTGGTGCCTGCAGCTCTGCGACCAGAACTCCTGCAGGCCCTGCACGACGATTCGACGGCAGGGCACCTCGGTGTTTCTCGCACGCTCGCGAGGATACAAGAAAGGTACTACTGGCCACGTCTTACCACCGACGTTACTCGTTATGTGAGAACATGCCGGGACTGTCAGCGACGCAAAACACCGCCGACAAGGCCAGCGGGACTTCTGCAGCCAATTGATCCACCTTGCCGACCTTTCCAGCAGATTGGTAAGGACCTACTGGGGCCGTTCCCGACGTCGGCTTTCGGAAACAAGTGGATCGTGCTAGCTACCGACTACCTCACCCGCTACGCCGAGGCAAAAGCCCAGCCAAAAGGCAGTGCATCCAAGGTAGCTAAGTTCTTCGTCGAAAATATCGTCCTACGTCACGGCGCCCCGGAGGTCTTATCACCGACAGAGGAATGGCATTCACTGCCGACTTAACTCAAGTGATCTTGGCATACAGCCAAACAAACCACCGCCGGACGACAGCGTACCACCCACAGACCAACAGCCTCACCGAGCGGCTTAACAAGACGATCGCCGACATGCTGTCAATGTACGTCGTTGTCGAACACAAGACGTGCGACGCCGTTCTTCCGTATGTGACCTTCACATACAACACGGCGGTGCAGGAGACGATGCAGATATCTCCATACAAATTGGTCTACGGAAGAAGCCCGGCAGCAACGCTCGATGCCATGTTACCCAACGTCACCGACGAAGAAAACCTCGATGTGAGCGAGTACCTTCAACGCGCTGAAGAAGCCCGACAACTTGCGCGTCTCCGTATTAAGAATCAACAGACGACCGACAGCCACCGTTACAACCTTCGACGACGCTTTGTAGGAATACCAGCCCGGTGAACGTGTTTGGGTGTGGACGCCGATACGCCGACGTGGACTAAGTGAAAAGCTTCTGCGACGGTACTTCGGACCGTACAGGGTGATTCGACGTCTCGGCCCACTTGATTACGAGGTTGTCCCCGACGGCATCACGAACTCTCAACGACGCCGATCGCGACCTGAAGTCGTCTATGTCACGCGCCTCAAGCCGTTTCATGCGCGTTAACAAACTGAACCAGTGCTTTTTTGTATTATTGTTGCATCGTAATTTTTTCATTGTACTTTCTTGCATTATTATTGTACTTTCATCTTTAGCTAAAGCATCGGGACGATGCCTTTTTTCAGAGGGGGGCAATGTCACGTTCCATTTTCCAAGTTTTTGTTATCGTCTCAAAACACCACACGATTCTCAGCGTAAACCGCGCCTGCAGTTTTCGAGAAGGTTCCGGACTGTAGTAAATTATTTCGATAAGATCACGCCCACTGTGCGAACGGTACAGATTGTTCTGGAACCTACGCCACCGCCAGCGATAACGCTAGAACATTCGACGGCAAGAGTATAAATGCCGACGCGCTTCGCCGCTTGTCAGTTTTTGATCGAAGGCCGACGCTCCGTTCGCCGCTATCAGTCCGAGACTGCTATCTGTGCGAGACTGCTGCTGTAATTGGACTTTCCGTTTACCGGGCACAGGTTCGCCCAAATAAACAGTTAAATCCCAACACGAAGTCTCCTGTCTTCGGCCACGTCACGATCCCGTGACAATATACTAATCCCTTATATACCAGCCCCGCTGCGGTGGTTTAGTGGCTAAGGTACTCGGCTGCTGACCCGCAGGGCGAGAGCTCGAATACCGGCTGCGGCGGCTGCATTTCCGATGGAGGCGGAAATGTTGTAGGCCCGTGTGCTCAGATTTGGGTGCACGTTAAAGAACCCCAGGTGGTCCAATTTCCGGAGCCCTCCACTACGGCGTCTCTCATAATCATAACGTAGTTTTGGGATGTTAAACCCCAAATATCAATCAATCCCTTATATACCTATATATAGGTGTTGCTATATATGGCCTTATATGGCCATATGTGGCCATCATTTATATATCGCTATATATTGAAACGAAGATGCGCGAGCCTACGGGGCGCGGAAGAAGTAGAGTAGTGGAGCGGCGCTTGGACTGTGTGGTTGGGTGGACTGTTCTAGGCCTGTCTCAGAAACACGCTGCTCTTTCACAACGCCATTTCACCTCATCTTTAAATAAACACAGTCACTCATAACAGTTTTGTGACATCAATCTGGACGACCCAGCTCTACCGATTTTGCGACAGAGCAGACACTTGGCAGGCTTGCCACCGAAGCTACGAAACATGGAGGACACGGGAGCAGGCCATAACAACCTCGTTGCTGATGAGCAACACGCTCACCCGCCAGGACAAGCTCGCTGCGGCATGCCGGAACGTCAGCCGAGGACCTTTTCAGGGCAGCCGGACGACGATTATGACGACTGGCTCAAGCACTACCAAAGAGTGAGTCACAGCAACCACTGGAGCACTGCTAAGCAGCTCGAGAACGTGGTTTTTTTCTCATTGGCACCGCGTCTCTTTGGTTAGACAACCATGAGAGTGCATTGACCACATGGGAAATTTTCGTGGACGAGCCGAAGAGGTGTTTCGGTGACTCAGCAGCTAAGGTGAAGCAGGCGGAGCAAACGCTTTCACGCAGAGCTCAGTTACTTGGCGAAACATGCACCACCTACATCGAGGCCGTCTTGAAGCTTTGCGGAATCGTGAGTGCGCCAATGTGTGACGAATATAATGTAGGTCATCTGCTCAAGGGAATCGCGGAAGAAGTGTACAATTTTCTTATGACTAAGGAAGACTTACACACACCTTCCGACCTATGGAGACACTGCCGAGCATTTGAAGAGCTAAAGAGGAGGAGAATTCTACCGAAATTTGGACGTCTTGAGAATGTGCCCACGATTGCAAGTGTCAACCTTCCATCGCAGGGCGACATCTCCTCTTCTCTTATAAGACGAGTGGTTAAAGAAGAACTTGCTCAACTGCAAGCTGTGGACACCGCTGGTGTCTGCCATCAGTGTGCATTCGACCAACGGCCCCGCGAACCACTGGTACCTCGGATGCAACAGAGCTACTTTGAGCTTCGCCCGAATTACACCGATCGGCTCAAACGAAGGAGTGAATGACCACTCGAAAACCAGGAACGCAGGCAAGCTACATCACAGCGATTAACTCCTCGGCCACCATCACCCGGCTTTTATCAACCGACGAGGTCTACTTCGCCAGGGACGACTAGACGTGACACCCGTACTTGCTCAACTGCGGGCTACCTGGACACATCGCTAGGTACTGCTACCGTCGCCAGCAGCGAGCTCCACGATTGAACGTGTACACGCCCTATGTACTTGCTGGCGAGTCTCGACCATTTCAGGGCTCTTTCCAACGGCCACACGCAGCACGTGCTGACTCGCCTTGCTCCGACCGCAGCGGTACCCCACCACCCGCACGCCAACAGCGATCCCCGTCTCCACGTCGCCGCTCGGGGACGCCACCACAACTGGGAAACTAACTGGTGCGACCAATGGGGGAGAGGCCGCAAAGTCATCTTCCGCAAGACCCCCTTGTGTTGTAATGGTTGAGAACAAAGTGAGTGTTTTTGTAGACAATGTGAGTACTGTTGCACTAGTTGATACCGGTGCTGCTGTTTCCATAATGAGCATGTCTTTTAAAAATCGCCATGGGACGAAAATAATGTTTGCTTGGAATCGGAGTGCTACGTTCCGTGGCGTAGGGGGAGAAACGTTGAGCCCGGTTTGAGTTTGTTTTGTTTTACTTTCTGTAGGAAATCAAACGTTTCGAGCTGAACTAACTCTGCTTGCACGAGCGACCCACGATGTCGTTCTAGGTATAGATTTTTTGCGGCAATGTGGTGCAACTCTGGATTGTGGTAGTGGTGGGATTATTTTTCGTCCCGCGTTGCCGTCTCCATATACGAAAGATACCGTTGATGACTGCTTGGAAGTGTTTTCCGTGTCTGAAGACGTCTGCTTGGCCCCGCATACCGCAATGTTTGTGCGTGTAAACTCTTCGCGTTCTTGTACGGGTTCTTACTACAGTTTAGCCGAGCCGAACTTCAGTAATGCACTTAAGAAAATCGTTATTGTGCCTCGTTGCCTCGTGCTCACCGTCGACGGCTGTGCCGATTTGTGGACTGTGAACGTTACCGCGCAGCCCATATATTCGCCTGCAGGACTAAAATTGGCAAGCTTTCAAGAGCAAAGTACTCTTACCATACCATCACTCCAACTCTTGGTGGATGTAAAGAAACCCCACGCCAACTCACTCGTACCCCGACTATTTTGCCAGCATTGACCGTATGATTAACAAGTCGCTTCCATCAACTGAACGGTCACTGCTGCAGGAGGTGATCGCACGCTACGCCTCAGTCTTTGACTTTGCCCTAGACAAGACGTCTACCGTTACGCCACCGTCTTCACGTACGCAACACTGCATCTATACAGGCCAAGCACCACCAATACGCCAGAAGCCGTATCGTGTATCGCCTTCCGAAAGGAAAGTCATCGCTGAGCAAGTTGAAGACATGTTGAAGAAGGGCGTCATACAAGAATCGTGTAGTCCATGGGCAGCTCCTGTCATTCTAGTCAGGAAAAAGGATAATTCATGGAGATTCTGCGTACAGTATTGTCGCCTAAATGCCATCACAAAAAAGACGTCTACCCTTTCCCACGTATAGGTGACGCCGTGGACTGCCTGCATTCTGCCTCCTATTTTTCTTCTGTTGATTGATATGTGGGGTTTAACGTCCCAAAACCACTATATGATTATGAGAGACGCCGTAGTGGAGGGCTCCGGAAATTTAGACCACCTGGGGTTCTTTAACGTGCACCCAAATCTGAGCACACGGGCCTACAACATTTCCACGTCCATCGGAAATGCAGCCGCCGCAGCCGGGATTCGAACCCGCGCCCTGCGGGTCAGCATCCGAGTACCTTAGCTACTAGACCACCGCGGCGGGGCATTTTTTTCTTCTGTTGACTTGCGTTCTGGGTATTAGCGAATTCCTATGCATCCCTCAGATAAACAGAAGACGGCCTTCGTAACACCAGATGGTCTCTTTGAGTTTAACGTTATGCCCTTTTGTTTGTGCAATGCTCCAGCGACAATCGAGAGATTTATGGATACAGTTCTCCGAGGACTAAAATGGGAAATTTGCATGTGCTATTTAGATGACGTGTTTGTCTACGGCAAGACTTCTCAAGAGCATAACCACCACTTGTCGCTTGTGTTTGAATGCTTACGCGAAGCTGGCGTTGTTTTAACCCTTTGGGCCCTGGTGTCCTCAAATGAGGACAAGTCCTAAAAAGGTGTTTCTGGCGCTTTTAACAAAAAAAACGAAACTGAAACCAAAATTGTATCGCTCGCAAAACATCTCCAGTGGCATTGACATCAGTTCTCGCGCCCTCACGTTCGTCAGAACAGCAGCGGGAAACAACAAAGATGGAAGACGACGAACAGGGCGCTGGGCCAAGTAAGTGCGGATTTTCGTATTTTTTTACCCGTAAACCACTGTTGCTGTCGCGATAAGAATTTAGCACAAAGTGTTTAACTCTATATAGAAGATGTAATCACCCAAGACATTCTCGGCAAATGCGTATTTCAGCGATCGCGTGCTTGTCCTTCCCCTTCCCCTTCTGCTTCCCCTTCTCCCCTTCACCTTTCACCTTCACCTTTCATCTTTCACTTTTCACCTTCCACCTTTCACCTTCACCATAAGGCGGAGGGAGATTAAGGGGGAAGTGAAAGGAAGAGTGGAAGGGGGGTGCTCAAGGGGAGTCCACCGTATATTATTTTTCTCTTCTTCTCTTTTTTCTTCTTTTTCTTTCCTTTTTCTTTTTTTCTTTTTCTCTTTTTTCCTTTTTTTCTTTTCTGTCTTTTTTTACTCTTTCCTTGCCCTCTGATTTGAGATTGTATAAAGCTGAGAACCAAAAATCTGTATCTTTATTCCTGATGAAGGCCAGACTTTAGGCCGAAACGTCGAAATAAACCACGTTGTGACCGCTCACGGAGGATCTACTGGACTACATGCAACGCTACAGCCACTCAACCACCATGTGTGCCTATATATATATATATATATATATATATATATATATATATATATATATATATATTGTGAAGAAGAAAACGCATCGTTGGTAAGCAACATCGCCACCGCTTGGGTACTGGGTGCTGGGCTTCTCTGGCTCGGCTCGTGCTGATCATCACGGGCATCTGCTTGACCGTTGCTCTTGCCCGATCGTGTTTCATCGTTGGACCACCGTCGCAACAGTCGCCAATAAACTCTTTTTAAATTGGTGGAGGGTGCTGACATTCCCCGTCGCCTGAACCTGGGTGCTGCCATTCGTCGTCGCCTAAACCTGGAGCTGCGCAACCGAACGCTACCTCCCATCATGGCTACCAACAACGCGCAACCTGGCTCTTCCACTCCATCCCCCAGCAACCCCGGCGTTCTTCGTTTGCGAGAGCCCAAAGTCTTTAGCGGAGCTGATGAGACCGACGTGGAAGACTGGTTCGCTAACTACGAACTGGTGAGCGCAAACAACAAGTGGAATGACGCGGACAAACTGACCAACGTCATCTTTTACCTCACTGAGGTGGCCGAAATGTGGTATAACAACCACAAAAACAACATTACGACGTGGTCCATCTTCAAAATGTCGTTTGCTGACGTTTTCGGCCGACCCGATGTCCGCAAGTCCAGAGCCGAACAACGCTTACGGACTCGCGCACAGAAGCCATCTGAATCGTTCACCAGTTACATCGAATACATTATTGGTCTTTGCAACCGTGTGAACAACGCCATGCCCGAGTCGGAGAAGATTCAACACATCCTCAAAGGGATAAATGACGGCGCATTTCAGATGCTCCTGGCACGCAATCCTGCCACCGTTGCGGAACTTGTGAACTTATGTCAAAGTTTCGACGAGTTGAGGAAGCAGCGCGCCCTGACTCGGTCATTTTCCTCACACGCTGACTCACTATCTAGTCTTACTTCTGTTCCTGATTACTCAACAACCCTACAAGAGATCAAAGACTTTGTGCGTGAAGAAGTAGCTCGGCAGCTGTCGTTGATTCCCTTCACACAGCAGCCGCCGTCCTCTCGTCTGCCCTCACCACTCCGCGACGTTATTGCCGAAGAAGTAGCTCAGGCTGTTCCCGTCGCTACCCGCCAGCAGCCTGTGGCCATGCCTGTTCCCCACGCGCCAGCTATGCAGCCCGTGGCCGCACCTCTTACTTATGCCCAGGTGGTACGCAGAAGACCCCGCCAGCAGCTTTTGCCACCCATGCCTGCAGTTGCTTTCCACTCTACCCCTCTTACGACACCTTGGGCCGCACCGCGAGTCCGCAGTTCCTGGCGCACTGCTGACAATCGACCGATCTGCTACGCCTGCGGTACTCCAGGACACGTGGCACGATATTGTCGTCGTCGCTTCCAATCGCAACGCAACGCTACTTGGCCGTTACCGTATGACCCGCAGCCCACGCACCTACCTGCTCCCTATCCTTCACCGCAGTATGGCTACACTAATCTTCCCGAGTCTCAGTCACCCCAGCCCCCAGCTCCGACTCAATCTCCCCGCTCGCCGTCTCCTCGCAGGCGATCTCTCTCCCCAATGCGTCCCCGACCCACTTCCTCCAACCGGGAAAACTGAACGCCGCAGTTCCAGAGGCAAGAACTGCGCCGTCATCGAAATGCCCAAGTCCTCGCACTTCACCTGCTAACGTCGTCGCCATATCTGTCGATGGTGTTTCTACCCTTGCCCTCATCGACACAGGTGCTGCCGTTTCTGTTATAGCCGCCCAGCTCTGCCGCTCCCTACGCAAAGTGACCACGCCGCTCTCTGGACTATCGCTTCGTACGGCTAGCGCACAACCAGTTCGACCTCTCGGCACCTGTACAGCCCGCATTTTCATCCAAGGCTCTATGTACGTTGTCGAGTTCATCGTCCTTTCGGTGTGCTCGCATGACGTTATTCTCGGCTGGGACTTCCTGTCACATAATCATGCCGTCATCGACTGCGCACGTGCTGAAGTTCAATTTTCGCACCTGTCTGATGAACCTTTGCACGAAACTCTTGAGCGGTCCCCAAAACTCGTCGTACGTGAAGACACTGAAATTCCGCCAGCCTCTCTTGCCGTTGTCCCTGTCTGCTGCGATGACCATAATGACGCTACAGTAATTTTTACACCTTCCGACATTTTCATGAGCCGCAGAGCCGTTTCCTTGCCTTTCGCTACACTCGACGTCACTGCGGGCCGAAGCAATATTTTCGTCCACAACCCCCTTTCTGCACCGCTTACGCTACTTGCCGGCGAATGTCTCGGTCGAGTGGAGTACCTCGATTCCTCTTTATTCCTTAACATGCCAGACGAATCGTGCAGTAGCGCCTCGACCGAGCTTCATGCCCTTTCCCCACTGGAATGCTCATCGAGTGACACCTTCTCGAGATCCATCGCCGACACCTTAAGTGCCCATGAACGCGCCGAGCTTCTTAATCTCCTCCAGCACTTCGCGAATTCATTCGACGTTTCTCAGCCGCAGTTGGGTCGGACTTCCGCAGTGCACCACTACATTGACACCGGTTCGCACCAGCCATTGCGTCAAAGACCGTACCGTGTCTCGGCTGCAGAACGTCAGGTCATCAACGACCAGGTCGAAGAGATGCTACGCCGTCGCGTTATTCAACCATCGCACAGTCCTTGGGCATCTCCTGTCGTTCTAGTTCGAAAGAAGGATGGATCGATTCGATTTTGCGTCGACTACCGACGACTAAACAAGGTGACGCGGAAAGACGTCTATCCATTACCGCGGATCGACGACGCCCTTGACAGCCTCCAAGGAGCCGAATTCTACTCCTCCTTAGACCTAGGATCTGGATACTGGCAGGTTCCTATGGCAGAAGCTGATCGCCAGAAAACTGCGTTCATTACACCAGATGGCCTGTACGAATTCAACGTAATGCCATTTGCGCTTTGTAATGCTCCTGCCACGTTTGAACGACTCATAGACAACACACTGCGTGGACTGAAGTGGTCTGTGTGTCTATGCTACCTCGACGACATTGTCGTTTTCTCTCCCGATTTTCCTACACATCTGCTTCGGCTCCAACTGGTTCTGACGTGTTTAACCAACGCTGGGCTCCAACTGAACCTTAAGAAGTGCCGCTTCGCCACGCGAGAGCTATCCATCTTAGGGCACATCGTGTCCAAGCATGGTGTTCGACCCGACCCTGCAAAACTGCGAGCAGTCGCTGAGTTCCCGAAACCTACTACACTGAAAGAATTACGCAGTTTTGTCGGACTATGCTCTTACTTCCGGCGCTTCGTGCGAAATTTTGCGTCGATCATGTCACCACTGACCAACCTCCTACGCGGTGATGCAGACCTTTCATCCTGGTCTTCTGACCGCGACGTTGCGTTTGCCACGCTCCGTAGTCTGCTAACATCTCCAATTCTTCGGCATTTTGACCCAACAGCTGCAACGGAAGTTCACACAGACGCTAGTGGGGTTGGTCTAGGCGCCGTCCTCGCCCAACGCAAGCCGGGCTACTCCGAATACGTCGTCGCTTATGCGAGTAGCACACTTACTAAAGCTGAAGCCAATTACAGCGTCACCGAAAAAGAGTGCTTGGCGCTAGTGTGGGCGCTTCGAAAGTTCCGCCCTTATTTGTACGGTCGCCCATTCGACCTGGTAACGGACCACCATGCACTTTGTTGGCTCGCCACATTGAAAGATTCTTCTGGCCGCCTAGCTCGGTGGGCACTGCAAATACAGGAGTATGACATTCGTGTCATCTATCGCAGTGGACGCAAGCATTCTGACGCCGACGCCCTTTTGCGTTGGCCTTTACCTCCCGACTCGGCCTGCGGAACCACTGGTACCAACTCCATCGCATCTCTCGACCTCGACTCCTTTACCAGTGAACAACACAAGGACCCGTGGATCGCTTCCCTTTTAAACTGTCTCTCTGGATCGTCAACCACTGCGGTACCACGATCTCTCCGACGTCAAGCTGCTCATTTCGCCATTCGTGATCGGCTGCTACACCGACGCAACTACGCCCCCGAAGGTCGTAAGTGGCTCTTGGTTGTCCCGCGCAGCTTGCGATCACAAATCTGCGCCTCCTTTCACGACGATCCTCAATGTGGTCATGCCGGAGTTTTCAAAACTTACGAACGCATTCGCCATCGCTTTTACTGGCGCGGAATGTATAATTTCGTTCGAAAATTCGTTATGGCCTGCCCTGACTGTCAACGCCGCAAATCACCGCCCTTCCACTCGTCCGGTGCGCTTCAACCGCTTCCGTGCCCTGCCAAACCTTTCGATCGGATTGGAATTGATCTCTATGGCCCTCTACCGACAACATCAGATGAAAATCGGTGGATCATAGTCGCTGTGGACCATTTAACACGCTACGCTGAGACCGCCGCCCTTCCAAGTGCTACTGCGCGGGACGTAGCATCCTTCATCCTTCATCGCTTTGTACTACGACATGGTGCACCTCGAGAACTACTAAGCGACCGAGGTCGAGCCTTCCTATCAGAAGTCGTCACGTCTCTGCTTTTTGAATGCCATGTTGTTCATCGAAAGACTACGGCATACCACCCGCAGACTAATGGGCTCACGGAAAGATTTAACAGCACCCTTGGCGATATGCTAGCCATGTATGTGACATCCGATCATACTAACTGGGATCGCATTCTTCCATTCATCACGTTCGCATATAACACCGCGGCACAGTCTACCACTGGATTTTCACCTTTCTTTCTTCTTTATGGACGCGAACCATCCCACACCATCGACACTCTCCTTCCATACCGTCCTGACGCATCCGAATGCCTATCAGTGTCCGAAGCTGCCCGAAATGCGGAAGAGTGCCGTGAACTCGCACGCACCTTTACGTCACAACAACAACAGCGCCAGAAAGAAAACAACGCCGACTCTTCACAAAGCCCCAGCTATTCCCCGGGATCACTTTTATGGCTGGCTGTTCCTTACCAAACCCCCGGCATTTCCTCAAAACTCGTTCCAAAGTACGAGGGCCCATACCGCGTTTTGGAGCAAACCTCGCCGGTGAATTTTCTCATCGAGCCACTTTCCCCGTCTGACGACATGCGCCGGCGTGGACGTGACATCGTCCACGTCGCCCGCCTTAAGCCACATCATAGCCCTCTGCCTCCAGACTCTTAAGTCGCCAGGATGGCTCTTTTTCGGCGAGGGGAAATTGTGAAGAAGAAAACGCATTGTTGGTAAGCAACATCGCCACCGCTTGGGTACTGGTTGCTGGGCTTCTCTGGCTCGGCTCGTGCTGATCATCGTCGGCATCTGCTTGACCGTTGCTCTTGCCCGATCGTGTTTCATCGTTGGACCACCGTCGCAACAGTCGCCATTAAACCCTTTTTCAATATATATATATATATATATATATATATATATATATATATATATATATATATATATATATATATATATATATATATATATATATATATATATATATAAGCATCCATATAAGAATAAACATGACCTTATATGGATACATTTATATATAGCTATTTAGATGACTCATCTATAATAGTTAAGCTTGTGTCACTGGCAAAAATTATAGCCGTACAAATGATTCTTCAGCTAGAAATATAGCTGTTTGTTGAAAGGTCCGCATGCAGTCATCATCTCTAAAACAAAGGCAGTACATATCTCCTCAACATTCTTTTTCAAGTTATCCTCATTATATTTCGAGTTATTCTCAAGAAATAATTGCTAAAGATGTAACTTGGCAACATATTTAATGTTTGTGGTGAGCACATGTTACTGTTACTCCACTTTACCTGAACAGGTACATTCTTTGTGCTAAAATTTAATGTTTATTTATCGACACATTATTTATCTATTTAATTCTTTACCCAGAGCACCAATTGGCATTACAGTGGGGCAGCGTTTACAAAAAGTTGAATAAAAAAACATAGTCAGCCTAACAAATAATCAAAGTCGCCTCAATCACAATCTGCAACATAAATATTAATATAAATAAAAATGTAACGCACCTAAAAATGCAACACACTAATTCTGACATAAAATAAAACAAATAATTTGAGATAGTAGTGGCAATGCTAGAGGGCAGTTGGTTCTACCCTCTGAATCTTTTGGTAAAAACTCATTTCAAGTACGCCAGTCTTGCATGCGATATTTCTCATCTCGAACCTATGGTCATCAAGGTCTGAGACATAGTACGGTGCAAGTAAATATTGTGCTTTATCGATTCCGACTTGACAATTATAAATAGCATAAAAGAACCCAATTTGAGTTTCGTAAATATATTTCTCACAGTGTGTATTTAAAACTTTTCTGGCGTTCAAATGCAGCGTCCATATTGAGTCACAACGAAATATTGACTTGCTGTTAACCGTATGAACTGCGTGTGCATTGAATAACCTAAATGAGTGGTTAATCAACCTCTAAGGAGTTCGGTCAAAAGCGACTAGTATGCAAGCTTGTCATGTACAAGTATTGTGACTAGGAATGGCCTATAGCGTGACTACTAAATCTGGTTTCTATAGGTCTCTGTGCGCGTGGGAACGGAGGCTTTTAGTAATATTTCTGGCCAACGAGACACTAAAGATGTCTTTTATAAGCGTAACCCACTTTCCGTTCTGCCAATAATGCATCAATAATGTAACAGCGACAAAGAGCTCGTTCCGCAGAAATTACGGCTTAGGTATCGGTGGCTCTCAGTGAAAAATCTTGTCCATGAGTGAAAATTGAAATAATGCAAATAAATCAGATATAAATTTTCGGGTTTCAGTGATGATCAAAATCATGCAGGCCATTTGCATGGTAAGCAAGTGCTCTACCATACAGCTAAGTATCTGCTTCGAAATAAAGCATGAATAACTTCCTCTGGTTGAGAATGCAAGGAAAAGAACTGTCATGCTTAACAAATACACGCATCCTGTATACAGGTTTTACAGCACAACGTTAAATATCGCAGCAATATTGCGTGATACAAGCGTGCATTGTCATCGGGCATCACAACACGTCCTTACCTACGTGACTTCGCGGTTTAAAGATAGCCAACCATTACAAAAGGCACACACGCCGCTTCGCATATTCCCTCATGACTGCATAATAGGTGAATAAAGTTCTAAAACATTCTACACACATAGTATTGAGAATCACGGTCTGCTAGGTGAGTTGGTCATTCATCTTTACTGAGTTGCGCAAAAGAATTTGAAGTGCAAAAGGAAGACACCTGGACACAACGCCACTAACAACTGAATCTTGATTGGAGAAAACAGACATTTGTATGCGGTTACGAGAGCACGTGAGGTGGAAAAAATGATTAGATGAGCAGACATCTAATCATTTTTTTTTCCTGTGTGGACATCGTGTGGTTTACGGCACTGCGCTGTAGTATGGGAAGTAATATTTAGGATTCAACAACATATTTGTGGATCACAAAGCTTCTCTAAAGGGACAACTATTCTCTAACCAATCATCACATTGTAGAGAGTGCGGCTGCGCGCCCTTGTTTGATGATACGGTAGTTAAAGCTAGATTCATGGACATGGAAGCGCGGGAAATCGAAGAGGCATATTTCATAAACAAAGCTGGTGATTCATGTGTCACGTAACTATCGGTTATGTTGCTTGCTACTGAGGCAGCTTTTCTGGAAATGCATCATTATCTAATCATCTAATCATTTTCTTTCACCACACGTGTTCTCATGACCACATATATGTCTGTTTTCTTCAACAAAGTTTCAGTTTCAGTGTGCGCTGTGTCTTGGCGTCTTCCTTTTGTATTAAAATTTTTCGCGTGACTCAGTAACAACATAACATTGCTCCAGCTCTAAGCTCTGCGACCCCCTTTTTTTCCCCAAAATGCTGTCATGTGCGAAACCTTCATTGACACACTTTAAACTTTCTCAATTACACAGTACTATTCCACAATCGAAATTGTTCAAGTAGCATAATGCAATAAGAAGTACACACTGAGTGATTGAATTAGGCACAAGAAACAGAATATTGCTATCGCGTTCAACTCGGAAAAACGGAGCTTAATGGTCCCCCAGTGTTTCCACAGAGTAGCAAGCCCTAATACATCAAACCAGTTTATTTGTCGGCTTGCGTAAAACTATCTTCAGCGCTTACGGATTAAAACGTGACTTCACATTAGCTAGTGTAACTATATATGCGGGTATGTGCAGTTCCTCAAGATAACCGCGCGATGTTGCAACATCAGTAACGATAATGTTGCCTGTGATGTAAGCATTCCAGTCAAATTTACACTTATATCACCCGAATCGTACATGGTGTAAACAAACGTATGGGCTATTCTTAAGTTTCCCGTTTCGATCCGTGAGAATTGCACCCTGCTTTGAAGAACCAAACTAGCAAAAAAATTGTCACTGCGTGTCCTTATCTAAACACACGTGAATATAAAAAACAAGGAGAATGTAGACGAAAAAAAAACAAATTCAAACGCAAGACAAATTCAAACGCGGACTCATAAATCTCATGATATCTTTAGAGTTATAGATATGCAACTGTTCTATATTTGTAATTGCCCAAGTTCTAATTTATCCTCGGTAATTCCTCAAGTGTTAAAATGAGAAAAATACAAGACAAGTATATTTACATCGATATATTTATGAAAAGTACAATAGCACGAAATCCATACTTTCCTGGTGTAGAGTTTTTGATTAAATAGTGAACTGTCTGGAAGAAATAAAAAAAAAAAGAAGGTGTCGTATCGCTTAAACAAAACAGCCTAATGACGTAACCACGATTAGTATGAAGTTATTTACGCAAGAAGCATACAATGTTCTATATTTTCTGAGTTATCATATTATGTATTAACAACCTGCGAAGGTAATGAAAATGATGAGCTTAGCTTAACATTTAACCGAGACTTGTCTTTCAAGGAGCCTCTTAATCCTGATAACCTATTCACACCTTAAAGCCACCACACCACGTCCATTCGTACTGCTTTTCAATCGATATGTGGGGTTCAATGTCTCAAAACCACCATATGATATGAGAGACGCCGTAGTGGAAGGCTGAGGAAATTTTGACCACCTGGTGTTCTTTAACACGCTCCCAAATCTGAGCACACGGGCTTACAACATTTGCGCCTCCATCGGAAATGCAGCCGCCACAGCCGGGATTTGATCCCACGACCTGCGGGTCAGCAGCCGAGTACCTTATCCACTGGACCACGGCGGCGGGGCATTCGTACTGCTTTTGAAGAAAGTTTTGAAGGAACGCTTGCCCCCAAGCATGGGTGTTCATTTTTTTTTTCGCACGAAAAGTTGACGATCGCGAATCCAGCGGCGTACACACGCACACGCACACAAAAACACTTCCACGTCCGTCTACAATTTTTCCACCTACAGTGAAGTAGATTCCTGAGATCTGCGTCATTATCTTGTGTAAATTGGAGCAGAAGTTGAACACGAAATAAGAGCAAGCGGAATCAAAAGTGACAAACTCGATCAGCACTGCACCGATGACTCCGGCGAGAGAAAAAGCAACAATGGCGCCGATGGATACAGTGCATGCTTGACAATCAAATATACATTACTCCTTGAGATCAATGATTTACGCACTTTTCACTTGAACCAAATTTTCGCGAGCGTATTGGCGCACGACGTTTCACTTTTTAACAATTATTGACGCAATATTGTAACGAATGTAGCAGCCTCACAACAACGATGTTCTATTTAAATGGTTTATTAAGGACGAACTTGTGCCCAAAGGGAACGACGCACAGCTATCAAGAAGATCCAAGGGCGGTAGTCTTCGTGAGCCTCTGCCTCGAGCACCCTCGTTCTCTTCTTCACGCGCGTTGGCTGTTCGGCGGAGTACCGGGCGCATGCAGGGCCGGCTCGTGCATTGCGGCTGGCTTCGTCGCTCGTAGTCGTGCCGTTAGCGTTTCTCTGGTTCCCAACGTCCGCGTTGCGCGGAGCAATGGTTATTTCCTGTGACATTATCCCCCCTCTCAAGAGGCATCGCCCCGATGCTTTTGATGATAATGTATGCAGCGTTTCCGTCTCGGAAGGTTTGTAAGAGTAAAATGGTTGTACAGCAAGCAAGCTGGTCTTCGTACCGGTCGTAGTACGGTTTCATGCGCACAATGTGTACACGTTCGGTGGGGTTGCGTCGTTTAGAATGCCCATGTCCTGTAGTCTGGACTTCATAAACGAGGTCGCTGAGTCGGTGTACTACCTCGTAAGGACCGAAATATCGACAAATGAGTTTTTCAGACAGGCCTCGTCGTCGTACTGGGGTCCATATGCACACTTTGTCACAAAATTCATGCCGTGTTTCACGTCTTCCTCGGTTGTAGTGGTCGGCATCGATTCGTTGTTGGTGACATGTTCGGTACCTTGCTAATTGGCGGGCCTCCTCCGCTCTCTCTATATAGTCATCGAGATCAGAAGGGTAGTCATCTTGATCTATAGGTAACATAGCGTGCAGTGTTGTGGTAACTACACGACCGTAAACTAGTTGAAACGGGGTAATCTTGGTAATCTCTTGTACGGCGGTGTTATAGGCGAAGGTGACGTATGGTAAAATTTCGTCCCACTTTTTGTGTTCGACGTCCACATACATAAATATCATGTCTGCTAGAGTTCTGTTGAGGCGTTCAGTCAGGCAGTTGCGTTGAGGGTGATATGCGGTAGTTTTCCTGGGAACAGTGTGGGTAATATTGTGTGGGTCATGTGGTCAAAGCCGGTCCGCGATCGGTGATTACAACAGTTGGAGCGCCATGCCGTAGCACTATGCTCTGTACAAAGAATTTGGTGACCTCAGCTACCGTTCCTCGATGCAAGGAGTTTGTTTCCGCGTATCTCGTTAAATAATCAGTCGCTACAACGATCCACTTCTTGCCAAGTAAAGATGTCGGGAATGGTCCAAGGAGGTCCATTCCAACTTGTTGGAAGGGTGCTTTTGGTGGGTCTATCGGGTGAAGAAGGCCCACTGGCTTAGCACGAGGCGCTTTCCGTCTTTGGCACTCGCGGAATGTTCTGACATAGCGCTGTACTGAAGACAATAGCTTGGGCCAATAATAGTGCTGACTGATTCGTGCAAGCGTTCGAGTGACCCCCAAATGTTCAGACGTAGGCTCATTGTGGCACGCTTGTAATATTTCTTGCCGCATAGTTGCGGGAACGACAAGCAGAAACTTTTCACGGTTGGGTTTAAAGTTTCTCTTGTAGAGGACATTTCCTCGGAGGCAGAACGATGCGAGGCTTCAAGAAAATATACGAGGTACTTGTACGTCAGTTCCTTTCAGGTGTTTGATGAGCGGGAGCAATTCTTCGTCCGCGTGTTGAATTTCGGCTATGTGAGAAGTCTCGACAACAGCCACGAATGGAAAGTCCTCTTCATCTGACAGTGCTGTGTCTGCAGGTGCCCTTGACAAACAGTCGGCGTCGATATGCTTCCTGCCAGATCGGTATACTACAGTTATGTCAAATTCTTGCAGTCTGAGGCTCCACCTTCCAAGTCATCCGGACGGGTCTTTAAGGTTGGCAAGCCAGCAAAGGGCATGGTTATCGCTGACTGCCTTGAATGGTCTACCATACAAGTAAGGCCGAAACTTACTGATGGCCCAGATGACGGCAAGACATTCTTTCTCTGTGGCCGAATAATTGGTCTCCGCCTTTGTTAGAGTCCGGCTGGTGTATGATATCACCTTTTCTTCGCCATTCTGCCACTGTATGAGGATGCATCATAGGCCGATGTTGCTGGCGTCTGTGTGTATTTCCGTGTCAGCTGTTTTGTCGAAATGAGAAAGGATTGGGGGCTCTTGCAACCGTTTTCTTAATTCGTGGAAGGCGCTTTGTTGCTCTGTTTCCCACTGGGAAGGTACATCTTCTCTCGTAAGTTTCGTCAAGGGTTCTGCAATCTGCGAGAAATTTCTGACAAATCGTCGGTAGTAAGCACAGAGAACTAGGAATCGCCGTACTGACTTTTTGTCTGATGGCACCGGGAACCTTGCAACAGCGGCTGTCTTTTCGGGATCAGGGCGCACACCGTCGGCGCTGACAACGTGCCCAAGGAATCGAAGCTCTTCGAAACCGAATTGGCACTTCTCTGACTTGATGGTTAAATCTGCCGAACGGATTGCTTCTAACACTGTTCGCAGACGCTTGATATGCTCCTCGAATGTAGCGGCGAAGATGACCACGTCGTCAAGGTACACTAAGCAACACTGCCACTTCAATCCGGAAAGTACAGTGTCCATCATGCGTTGGAACGTTGCCGGCGCACAACAGAGACCAAAAAGGATAGGCTTGAATTCCTAGAGTCCGTCCGGGGTAACAAAAGCAGTCTTCTCGCGATCACGTTCATCAACTTTGATCTGCCAGTATCCACTTTTTGGATCTAGTGATGAAAAGAACTTGGCACACCGAAGCCTGTCTAATGTGTCGTCAATACGCGGGAGGGGATATACATCCCGTTTATTCACAGCATTCAATTTCCGGTTGTCGACGCAAAACCTTAGCGTGTTATCCTTCTTCTTGACAAGTACTACAGGAGATGCCCACGGTCTGCTAGAAGGTTGAATAACATCATCTTCAAGCATCTACTGTACTTGATTCTTGACGACTTCCCTTTCCTTTGGTGAAACGCGGTACGGGTGCTGGCGTACCGGCCTGGTTGTCTCGTCTGTTACGATCCTGTGTTTTGCAATGGTTGTGCGTCGTACCTTTGAACTATTGGAGAAACAGCTGCCAAATTCTCGTACAAGGTCGTATAGCTGTTGACGTTGGATCACTGAAAGATTGGGATTTACGGATATCACGTCGCAGACATCAGATGTTGGTTTCATATCCGTTGACGTTGTTTGAAGGCTGCATATTTCTGTGGCTTCACAAAACTCATGAAGAAAGGCTATGGCTGTCCCCTTTGCGATGTGCTTGAATTCGCTCCCAAAATTTGTCAGGAGGACGTCTGCGTACCCGTTTCGTAGCTGGATAATCCCTCGTGCCACACAAACACCTCTTTTCAGGAAAACATCCATGTTGCTGTCTGCCACACCTTCGTAGTCACCAAACGTATCATATCTGACTAGAACCATTACACTGCTCTGTGGTGGTACAGTCACATCATCATCGACGATGCGCAGTGGAGTGGTGTATTGCTCGTCTGCACGAGCTACCTTTATAGCTTGTTCCGTCGAAAATGATACGCTGAACCTCTGCAAATTAATAATGGCACCATTTGCTTGCAGAAAATCTATCCCCAGTATAACTTCTCTCGAACATACGGGCAGGACAACAAAGTCACCAACGTAAGTGAAACCTCGTATCTCAACTCTTGCGGCGCATCTGCCTAGAGGCGTAATAAGGGGACCGCCTGCCGTATGTACTTGAGGTCCACTCCATTCGGTCAGAACTTTCTTGAGGCACTTCGCTAAATCGTAGCTTATCACAGAGTAATCTGCACCGGTATCAATTAGAGCCATGAGCTCCAGCCCGTCAATTATTAACGGCCAGTCTGAAGTTATCTTTTCATTACTGCACTTCTTTACCTGGAGACAGTTGTCGTCGTCGTCACGCTGGTGTCGCAGTGGAGGATATTCGTATTTTGAATCACCAGCGGCCTCGCCTCCACAGGTCGCCCACTTCAGTTTCCCGGGTTTGGACTAGGCGAACGATGCCTAGGTGCGTTTGGAAGGGAACGTGGGTTTGGCAAGCGCTGACGTAGAGGGGATGGTGACCGCGGTTGATGAAGACGATGCAGGTCGAAGCTTCGACGTGAGCACAGGTATTCCTCGATGTCGGAAGGCCTTCCGCCGTTTCGCGGACACGGTGCGTTGACCGCAAATCCTCGAAGACCAGCTTGACGATATCGGCAAAACAGGTAAAGATGACCAGCCTCTCCACAGTGAAAGCACAGGGGCCTACGTTCCGCATCTCGCCATACATCGCTCTTCTGAGGTCTTGTCTCTGTCGGAAGAGGTGCGCTGCGAGTTGCCTCTACAATATGGCGCGGGCTACGTGTTGTCGGTGCGTAAGTACCAGGTGTCTCGATAGGCGCACAGTGGACAGCAGGCCGCCTGAGCACCTCAGAATAAGTTACCGCACGTCGTGTCGGTGGTGCATCCCTTTGAGGCTCCCGTATGGCCTGCCGAATTTCTTTTCGGACAACATCCGCAATAGACAGTTCCGGTGAAGTGGGTGGCTGCAGCTTGCGTAGTTCCTCCCTGACAACTGACCGGACAAGCTCCCGCAGAGTGTCAAGATTATCGACAACGTTTGCCGAGAAGACCCCTGCTGATGTACAGGCTACGTCACGACTGTATTGCTGGGTTCTCTGCTGCAGCGTCGTTTCTATTGTTCTTGCTTCCGTCCGAAACTCAGCAACAGTGCGCAGCGGATTGCGAACGCGTCCCACGAACAGCTCTTGTTTTACCCCATGCATGAGATGACGCACCTTCTTGTCTTCAGTCATGTTGGGATCAGCTCGCTTGAACAGGCGGGACATGTTTTATATGTACATAGCGACAGTCTCAATTGTGCGTTGATTCCGTGCACGAAGAGATGCTTCTGCCTTTTCCCGGCGATCATTGTTGCCAAACGTACACAGTAGCTGCCGCCGGAACTCTTCCCAGGACGTCAAAGACGCGTCGTGGTTTTCGTACCACACTCGCGCTGCGTCTTCCAAAGAGACGTATACGTTGCGCAACTTGCCTGCTTCGTTCCATTAGTGTATGTTCGCCACCCTCTCGAAATGATCCAGCCAGTCTTCGGCGTCCTCGAACGGGTCACCATGGAACACCTTCGGTATGACGGGCTGGCTGATGGTGCGACTTGGCTAGTCATGGTGGTGGCGTTTCTTGTTTCCGTCGCTGATACCCTTGGCACAAGGGGAAGTGGTCCAAACTCTGGTGAATCCCCTCGAATACGGCGACTGATCCGTTGGTGCACCGGCGTAAGCTCCACGGCTTGCGGATGGTCAGGGCTTCGACTTCGCTCTCTCGTGGGGGTTGGAATCATCTACCCAGCACCTCCACCAGAAAATGCAACGAATGTAGCAGCCTCACAACAACGATGTTCTATTTACACGGTTTATTAAGAGCGAACTTGTGCCCAAAGTGAACGATGCACAGCAATCAAGAAGATCCAAGGGCGGCAGTCCTCGTGAGCCTCTGCTTCGAGCACCCTCGTTCTCTTCTTCACGCGCGTTGGCTGTTCGGCGGAGTACCGGGCGCATGCAGGGCCGGCTCGGGCATTGCGGCTGGCTTCGTCGCTCGTAGTCGTGCCGTTAGCGTTTCTCTGGTTCCCAACGTCTGCGTTGCGCGGAGCAATGGTTATTTCCTGTGGCGATATTATTACCATACGACTGAATGTTTGCGCAAACTATTTTCTTCGTCGTAACTTGAAATGGGCCGCAGTACTATCTTTTCTGGTGTATCGACAGACTGCTGCAGGCCACGGCTGGGCTGCACGGCATCTACGCGCGCTTCTTCGAACAACGTTCTCCAAATTTTCCACCCCTCCGACTGGCGCCCATTTTCGTATTTTTTACTGTGCGCACCCCTTGCAAACTTTCCAGGAGCTGCAGTGCAGGCAGGCGAGTTTTTTGGGACAATGGACCTCAACTTCCTCCCACGGGTTCAGAAAGCTGCCGGTGCAGGACTTTTGAGACAGACATTCCGTAGAGCTGAATTCACTGCTTCTTGTACGCTGACCACCTAGACGCGTTCCAGCGATATTTTCATCTTATTTCTCAAACATTTATAATAATAACGTTATTCAATCAACAAATAGTCAATCAATAATTCTTTAACGTATTCAAGAACAACCATAGGGTTGTTCGTGCTGGCGCGCGCAGAAATAAAACAAAAGTAAGAAACAATACATTACAGACTGTCCACAGAAAAGCGAATCAATAAAAAGAGCAGAAACGAGCAGTAAAAAAGAAATCAACGCACAAGAGGAACAACAAATGAAAGAGTAGATATTAATGGAATGTGAGTGAAAAGTAATGTGCAATATAAACAACCGTGCAAAGGCTTCCTGAAAGACGGAAAAGAGAAGAATCTCTGCATGTGCAAATCTACGTTAGGACAGGGCAGCCCTCACTGACAACAAAAATGACTGTAGACTATGAAAAACTTAACGAATCAAGAAAATTGATGTTGGAGAATCGGTATTCTGTAAAAGATAGAGTGTTGAAAAAGCTGGCAGATACATGCAGTGGTCGATTCTCTGGATAACTTACGCGGAGTTTGAAAATTATTACTACTGAGAAGGGCAGAATATCTCACCCTGAACTAGCTTGTAAAGAAATAACAGCTCAGCGTGATTTTGTCGGCCGTTAAGTGATGGCAAAGATAATATTGTAGCAGTGTTGAATAGATTCTAGTGAAACGATAGGGGAAAACGCTTACGAACTTTTTCTTGACTCCCTCAGTGGCGTTGCTGTAGGATTTAGCAAGGCCATTTCAGATGAGATATGCATATGTACTCAAGTTCAGCATGATATATCGCGGCGTACAATTCGTAGAAGACTGTAGGAGAACCGGATTCTCGAGAGCTATTCTGCCAACATGGAGAGAACGAAGGTCCCGCATGGCAGCACACTTAATGCAAGTAGAAAAATTCAGCATGCTATCAAAAAGAACACCAAGATCACTGATCTCATGAACCTTACATGACGACACAGTATTCACAGCGTATGCAATTGAAACGTTGGACGTTTTGCGAGATATAATAATAATAATAATAATAATAATAATAATAATGCACTCATATTATTCTGACATGGCCTAAAATATCTGGCCACATTGAAGGAAATGCTAGTGTCCGGGTGCCCATGAATCTCTATGCGCGAGTGTGTAATTGCGCACCTTGGTCGGTATGTACCGGTATACATATTTCATAGGTAAATGCACCACAGTGTAGGTGTTGAAATGATATGTTTGCAAGCAGTTTTAATTATTACGTACCTGCACTGAAAGGGGCTGTTTACGGAATGTAGACTTTAGCTTAGACATCACACAAGCCCACAAAAAGTGTGTCAAACTTATTGTATTCGCAAGAAAATGTTCAAGCTAATCCTGATGATGACACTTGTGCATTAGTGACCTCGAGCAAATAATGACACACCTACACAAAATAGAGGTTTTGTGAATTCTGCAGCCTACCTTAAATGTTGCTATAAAACTTCAGGGTTCATTAAATGTGTATCACGTGTGGGTCAGTTGCACCTTTGTTAACGTATTTGTGTATGACATGAGATTTATTTGACGCTTGCAAACATTACACCAAATAATTGTTTACTAGGGCAGTCATAAAACTTTCGATAAATTTACTATGTGCACAGCCATGAACATTATATGTAGCCAAAGGAAATGCAAGGTGTACTTTTGCCATGAATTAGTACAACTTCCATTTTGAATTTAATCATATTAGTGCCTGCACGTTGCATTCACGTAAGTTCTTTTTTTGCTTTTGAAGATACTCCCTTAAAGATTGCACTGCGCATGCAGTTATGGTAAATGACCGCTGAAAGCAATCGCAGATGGGGGGGGTCAACAGGGTTAACTAAAATCTTGTTATAGGGAGGGAGCATATAGCCATCAACACCTTGAAATAATCAGCAATTTGGTCCACTGATGTGGTAGGTAAAATGCATTAAAAATACCATTTCTTACTGCCACTCCAAGCAATGCAATAATGTGAACATTATAGGTTGCATGCATTTCGTTTTGTCGTAATACTATATAAAATTGCTCTATAACAATAGCAAGGTTCGGGAGCTTCAATACGTTTTGTGATCGGACACAATTCCTTCCTTGTAAAACATGTCTGCTCTCGTATACACAATTAATGGCGTATTAATTGTAACTTATTGTTTCAAATGTAAACGTTGTGCAAAATTTACAACTTAGATTACACGAATGCATGCATAGTTGCAACTATCACGTACACAAAGCTGACCTGAAATTTCGTTTTTTTTGTATAGTAGAAACAACATATATAATACTCTTGTTGTAGAAAATAAGCAGGTCACCTTTGTGTACTAATTGTTTATTATTACAATCTGCATAAAAGTGTGTGAACATGGTGCTAAATATATACGTGGTTCACCCCATACAAGGGAGCACTTCTACATATAAGGATCCACTTGATATGTTATATATGGTGCGGCAGTGCCTTATAAGGTTGAATTTGACTCTTAAATGGGCCAAATGCGTCATATATAGCTGTATATAACACCATACATGAACCGACTCCGCCAGATATACATCCATATATGGGAAATATAAGCCACATATGCTGACATATATGCTTATATGTGGCCACATATGATGACATATATGTTTAAATGAGGCCACATATAACCTATATAAGTGCCATATATGGCATTTTCGTAAGGGTGGCTATTCACACATTCTGGGGGCTAGTTTAGCTCCGAAATGTCACGCTGATGAACAGCATACAAGAAAAGAGATTTACTGCGGAAGGGACTCACAAAACTACCGCGTGAAATTGAGCGATGCCTCGTGGACCCAGCAATGCACCAAACTTAACAAGCTCGGAGAGCAAGTAGCCTAGATTCTCCCTCTCCCCTCCCCCACCCTCTGGCACTCGGCCAAACAATGAGGCAATCAACCGTTTAGCCATGTGCCCGATGAACCATTAAGCAAGTATATAGTTATGACATATAAAAAATTACGATTGTTTGAAAAGATATTATATTGAGCGTTTAGTTTTGATTATTTGTCTCCTCACCTAGTGGCGCTTCAAATGTCGGTGGGTGTTAATGCCTGAGAACTCAAGTTTTCGACACGTCTCGTTTCAAGTTTTGTGACCCATGTAATTTGCCCATGGTCAACCATTGTTCAACTTAGAGGAATACGGCGAAAACTATTTGTAGGGTTATGCACATAATCGTGCCATTGCGGGCAGTTCGTTTCGAAGAAATGGACATATCTGGTCCAAAGTGGGTGCCAATGTCACTCGAACCCTTTGGCTGACAGTAGAGTTTACGTGCCTGATAAACTCACGACCAGTTCTGTGGCCACGGGGAGAAGGGGGAGGGGAGGGGGTTCTACAAAACTTCCTATTCTTCAAGAAGGTTCGTTATTATCCACGCTACAGTTGACTTTTAAATTTACCACACCAGTTCGCCTAATGTCGTATACTCGGAGTACTTTCATCAAAATAAGGTGCATGCTTTCCTCAAAAAGAATAAGGCCTTGATCAGGGTGGTTCCAGCACCTCTCGAAGCCTCTCCCATCATGAAGGGGGTTCCTGTAATAATGACCTACGATATTAGCTGGCGGCGCGCCTTCGCTGTGGCCGTATTTACGGCCGTTCCATTTAGCGCGTAATCCAGCGGAGAAGTGCGATTTCGTCGTCTCCTATAGGCGAGAGGGGGCGATTTTTCCTCATGAGTCGAGCGGCCTTCGTCTGCCTAGCGCAGCGAGAGATTTCAGTCACAAGATACACCGTGCTGGAATGTAGTTACATATTTGAGACCCTTCATAATCACGCAGCAACTTGCAACTACTCCTTGCTGCAGCTACAAAGATGTTCTAGTACATTATTAAAAAGTTACTTTTTGCAACTGGTGGTCGTTGAAAAGACAGCTGGGGAAACAGACGCTGCTAGCGCAGTATATTACGTCTAGTTTGCATGCAATCTCGCTGAAGGGCGTTTCCCAAATATTCGCGCCTGTGCTTTATTTAATGATTTCCACGCAACTACAAAACAGTATATCCCTTCAGCTCAAACACCAGAATTACTAGTATGTGCTACCGCACTTGAAGATATAGCTTTGTCTTTCGCACTTCAAGTGAAATCCTCACGGCGGAGATGCTCTGCTATATAAGCTAACTCTTCCCAAGTATTCGTGCATAACACAGACAGACTGCTTTTTATTGCTTGTCCTTTTTTTCTGGTTGGCCAGAGTTTCGTGTGCATATATTTAGGTGCACGTGGAAGAACCCCACCTGATATCGCCCCTCTTTTTTTCTTTTTGCTTCTAGGTTTCTTTCGTTTGTGTGGCGTCATTTACATATATGTGAGAGCTAAAGCATCATAGAAATACGTTTTCGCACAAACGAAAGAACTCCGGGTTGTATTAAATTGAAGAGCCCCCGGTTGTATTATTTTATTTTGTGTGTCATCGCAATTTGATGCACGCCTTATGCTTTAGGTTTTTTGTTTTTGCGGCAGGTGAATATGCTGTAAATCAAGGCTCTAGCTCTCTTGGCTTTCTAGATGAAGTGTCATGTGTCCTCAAAAAAAAAAAAACTTGTCGGCCCCCTCTGGCTCTTCCCAGCAGTTTCTTTGGTGCATCAAAGCTCTTGCCATCTTGTCCAGCACCTCAACTAAAGAGGTTACAATGTTCACCTCAATTCCATACATATTGTCAAGAAGCTTATACATTGCAGGCTGTGTAGCACAGCTGTACCTATAGAACACTGTAATAAGGTCGCCTCATGCTTTCCATTATCCAATAAATAATGGCAAAGTAAAGGCCAGAGGCCGATGATACACAAGAAAATTGATGGACCTACTTGATATCAATAAGAAACGTAATTTCATGTATAAAACATGCATACAAAAGAAGAATGAAAATAGGCCACTGCGCGAATGCAACGAAAATTTTCTTCCTCTTCTTTCAACAATGCACGACAACAGAGAATATGAAATTATGAATTGTAGTGAAATGGGTGGCAGGGATGGTTTGTCAAGTAAAAAAAAACAGACAGAATAGACACGACTTCTGTATGGTTTGTAGCAAAAGAAAATTGGCAGATACCGCATACAGTGGGAGTCGATGATATGGGAAGCACGAAGAAGGAAGGGGATTAAGTCACTTTAAAATCAGCACAACGTTACAAGGCGGACATAAATTAGGCCGTACATGACTTCCATCTCATGATTATCATGTTTGGACGTATCATTTACCTTCGTCGTCTATTTATTTCAGGTGATACCAAATTTGGTATATTTGGAGCTAGCCTAACGGCCGTGAGCAGCCTATGAGCGCCATATGTAGTCATGTTTGACATGACACGCGTATCACGATTATCATGTTTGGACGTGTCATTAACCTTCGTCGTCCATTCACGTCGCGTAACACCTAGTGTGGTATATGTGGTGCTCGCGAAACGACCACGAGCGCACCATGAGCGTGGCGTGTAGTCCTGACTTACATGACATATCCTTGTCATGATTTCCACGTTAGGGTACGTCACTTGTGTTCGCCGTGCAGTCTTGTCATACCATACCAGTATTGGATTATGCCATGTAAGCGAAACCACCACAAGAGCAGCAAGACCATGAAATGTAAATCATGGCATTCAACGCATATATGTCATTATTTTCATGTTATGACTCGTCACTTACGCCAGACATACAGTCATGTTATGTCATACCAGTTTTGGTATTGATACCATTATCGCAACGTCCAGGAGAGCTAAGTCGTAGGCGGAGAGATAGATAGACAGACAGATAGATAGATAGATAGATAGATTGATTGATAGATAGATAGATAGATAGATAGATAGATAGATATGATATATATATATATATATATATATATATATATATATATATATATATATATAGCCTCAAAGTCGCCGACGTTTGCTGAAAATGCTTCGCATTCAAAAGGAAGAAAAAAAAGAAGGAACACCTACAAGAACATGCTCGGTGACCAATCAGTGTTCATATACATTTCGTGCGTGCTTTTTCTACAAACCATCTCCCAGAGAAAATCACCAGCGCGTAGCAAAACGTAACGCATGGTATCAGCAAACAGTCTTGTGGTTGTGCCTCTCCCCGCAGTCCTGAGTATTCGGGATAATCGAAGAGGCAATAGCACAGTCGCACCATTAAGCGGAATTTCGCCTTCAGACAGCCCATGCGTGCTGCAATTTCGTTACGTGTCGCTCAGGGGCTGCGATTACCAAGCTTTCGCCCTCCATGCGTGCCCGCGTCGAGAAAGCGAGTCAAGGGGGGCGCGCGCCGCAGTGTGGCGGCGGGAGTTGTTAGCTGGCTTTCTTCATGGTCTCCGACATGGCAGGCGCACAGCGTGTTTCTCTCCGGCCTCCCTGCCAAAACCAACGAGTATCGCCTCGCGCGCCCGGCTACCGCGAGAGGGCGCATTGAGTGAGGGTTTCGTAAAACCCCTAAAACTTCGCAAAGTATCTGCGTACGTGGTTATTCACGCGCCTCCTATCTTTTCCCTTCCTCCGACATTTTCGAGGCCGGCGCCACCTCGGTATTGGACAGATGTCCTCATGTGGGACCACTCGCAGTGTTCGTTTGTTTACAATCACTCGCGACTGCCATCTTTGTCCTGGAAGTGCTGACCTATTGGAGCGCGACGCATCTCCTTGGACAATTCGAACTTGTCCTTCCGTGCGCTCTGTGCTGTTAAATACTTTTCTTATAAGAATGACGTCGCTGTTGCCGTGAAAAGTTTTAGCGCCTTCTGCTGCCAGAACAAGTCTAGTGATGGCCGAAAGGTCTTCATGATACCGCCCGTTGAGCGCAATGAGTTGCGACGAGAGACATGGTTACGTAGAATCGAACATGAAAACTTGAGGCCCACATTTTCAAACACACTTCACGAAGTAAGTTGCGTGTCTCTCATTATGAGTAGGGTTTGATGTTTGCTCAATTAAATGCATGCTCTAACGCCGTAGAAGAGTCACAAGTGAAGTGATTGATGTCACGATCTCTCACTCAGGTTTCATTAACGCGTCTGCTGGAGCTGTTTTATTTTGTCAACAATAGATGCTTATGAGTTCTGCTTTCTGTTATGCGCGGACTGGTTCGCGGTTTGCGGTGCTGATTCGTGCGCTTATAATGTACGCGGAAACACGCTCAAAATTGTGACTGTGCAACTTCAGAGATTTCGCGTTGCTCTTTTGAAAAAACAAAACTGGAGTACAGAAACTCTCAATAGGATTGGTACTCTCCCTTGGTTTTTGTTGCGTGCTCGTATATTTTAGAGCAAATTTCTCTCTGTGGCTCTTTTATGCCCACCGATCAGCTGGAGGACTCGCGATGCAAAGGCATGCAGCTATGCAAAGCGTGCATGCCTTCGAGTCATTGGGTGCGTGCATTGTATAGCAACCTTACTCACACGTGCCATTTTGCGTGATAGTTTATTTGCTATTTCGTGTGAAGGTTTATATGCGATAGCGGAGCTCTCGAGAAGTAATCGTGTATGGTCGCATGCTAGTTCATTCATACGCTAGCTCATTCTTTCAACGATATAGTTCGTATGTGAGGTACGTACGCAGCGCCAATTTTCGAAATATGATTGGTGCGTCTAGCCACTACACCAAACAATCACAGGTGTTCGAGTGTATAAGTTGTTCACCCTCCGACACATTATAAAGGCTTTAGACGCCTCACGAAACGGTAAAGTTAACCATCGACGACATCGCCGTCCAGCGTCGACAGCGTAAATGCGAGTTGTAGCTTTCACTGCACGACAGTCACATTGAACGCTCTACGCACATATTGTGTACCCTATATACGGCGAAGCTTCCACCACTCATGCGCTAAGAAAGAAAAGACAACATCACAGCCACTGTGAATACTCTATGCACATATTGTGCGTCCTATATACGGCGAAGCTTGCACCGCCCACGCGCTGAGTAACGAAAGACCGTCGCACCGTCCCATCAGGCACTATCGCGCAAGCTAACAGAAAGGTAAGCCATACAAGCCGCACATTAACCATTGAGCGACAAAATTTACAGTGTAAAACTTACTCGCAGACGCCCTAAATGGTGAGACAAAAAAAAAAAACGGGGCTCTCACTAACGAATACATTTTTACGGTTAAATTCATACATACTGAATTGGGGTGCACACAAAGTTAACATCCGGTCACTGCGACGCCGAGTGACTTGATCGAGGCCTGATCACAGCCCCACCACGCCGGTCTAGTGGCTAAGGTACTCGGCTGCTGACCCGCAGGTTGCGGTATAATCCCGGCTGCAGCGGCTGCATTTCCGATGGAGGTGGAAATGCTGTGTGCCCACGTGCTCAGCATTGGGTGCACGTTAAAAAACCTTAGGTGGTCAAAATTTCCGGAGCCCTCCACTCTGGCGCCTCTCATAACAGGCTGGTTTTGGGACGTTAAACCCCATATCAGGCTTGATCCCAAGTACGCATCGCGCATGGCACTAAACATAGCTGATACGGCCTAACGCGACACTTGTTAAGATAATTTTAGGATGACTAAGACGGCTGGCATGAATGCTCTCAGTGCGCTGCCTGCCGAGGAAACGCTGTTTTCGCGAAAGAGCGTCTGCTACGCAGGAGCAATGCAGGTGGTGCCACGTTCGAAATGCTAGTGCGCAGGAGAGGAGAACAAGGAGAAACGCGAGCGGAGGAGGGAAGTGTCGCTACTTTGCGAAGTTCTAGGATTTTAGCACAGAAGAAGGAAAGGTAGGAGAGGGCATGTCCAGCCGGCGCGCTACGTGAAAAGTGTGGAGGAAATGACATCATGGCGGCCATATTCACTGGGCACAATGGTGGTGTTGCTATGGTTACGTGTTGCGCAGTGGAGCTGGTCTAGCAGTGAGCGGCCGTGGCTGGCGGTGGCATGTGTGCCTCCCAAGGTTTCTTGCTGAGCCGTGGCGTACAATATCCGTGCTCTGCGCCGTGTTATGGTTACGCAGTGTTCTCCTGGCAGTTATTGTACTCTTAGCAACGTTTAGAAATCAATTTGTCCATCACGGGGTTCCAAAAGAGCGTAAAACTAGCCCCGCCTTGGTGGTATAGTGGCTAAGGTACTCGGCTGCTGACCCGCAGGTCGCATGATCGAATCCTGGCTGCGGCGGCTGCATTTACGATTGAGGCGGAAATGTTGTAGGCCCGTGTGCTCAGATCTCGGTGCCCGTTAAAGAACCCTAGGTGGTCGGAATTTCCGGAGCCCTCCATTACGGCGTCTCTCATATTCATATGGTGATTTTGGGACGTTTAACTCCACGTATCAATCTTTGCGTAGAACTAGTGCATATCCATGTGTCATGCGGCAGATGAAGCGTATGAAGCAATTAGCGTTCAGTGAAATGGCGTTGGTTACCATGACGAAGCGCAACGATGACGAAAGCCTTGCAGGTCAGTGATGGTTGGGCAGTGTTCCTGCTTGTGACAACGGATGACGCTGTTGAGCCCAGCAAGACGCAACGAGGACCATGTGCACATACGTATTTTGTGTTGTGTGTGTAGAATAACAACTTGCGTGTGCGTATTGAAACACCTTTTCTGTTGTGCTTCGTATACTCTCCCCCAGCATTGCATGTAATCTCAACGTAACAGCAATCGCGTTCAAATGTCACCTGCACCGTGCTCAAAATCACCATGGTCGCAGAATGCTGACGCCAGTGAGTTTCACGCGGAACACGGACACAGTGACCAGACGCCGCGTCGGCCGCGTGGCGAAATGCAACCGTAGAATAAGGCGCACGACTGATCGTGCTGTCTGTACAGTTGCTGAAATAATGACGTGAGAACAATCGCCGTTGTCAGTGCATCTAGCGCGCGTTCTCTTGTACTTGATTCGTTGTCGGTGAGATATTACTCGCTGTTAATACTCGGACGAAATGATTTCGTCGAAGGTGTCGCGCTTGCCCAGAGTGTTGAGCCCCGTTCCATTAGTTTCGGATCAACACGACACGTGCGCTGCGCAGCTCACGTGCTTTCTGAGCCGGAGAGAGAGTCGTTCCTTCTGCTTTACATTCGAATGTAAACAAGAGAGGAGAATTTGCCCAGTCAATATGGTCGACCTCCGGCTTCATCGCGGCTTCACAACGAGTGACGTCAGGGCCTCTCCTACCTTTCCTTCCTCCATGGGTTTTAGGGTTCCGTAGGATTCCTCGATGCACGCGTTCCACTCCGCCGCTTTGGAGGGTGGAAACAACCACGTCGTCTGCTACGGAATCAGTCATTACGATGCATTCTCCCCAAGCCGCCTATGGCACGATGGCCAGCCAACGAGTGCTGCGTGGCTGCATACAGATTTTTTTGCGTCAATAAGTGTGGTACTCATGCAGCATGAGAGAACTACGGTTTTCGCATCGGGAATGTAAAGGTCCTAGAGTTATAATATCTAGTCTTCATTTTTAAAGCGACATTACAGTAGCTAGAGTTGCTCGCAGCAGAAAAATACTGTAGATGCCAGCCACGTTCACACCTTTAATTAGCGTCTTTTTGGACCAGCCGGAAAACTATGTATATAGGTTGAATATATGAAATGCACGCATTTACGTCACATGACCTTTCGATGCGTCTGTTTGTTGTGTGCTTTCCACAAAAGTGTTAAACGTACTTTGCCGTTTGCGAGCTGCCTGGAAAAAAAAGAATAAAAAACGTATTGTCAAGAGAAAAGAGAGGAATCACAGCATATCCACGGAGTGAATGATGATGGGTGGGCGAAGCGTTCATCCGTGCTTCCGTCCATGCGTACGTCTATCCAGCGTATCCGCGGAGCACAGCATAGCACGCACGGACGAACACTTCAACCCACTCATCATCATAGATGATGAAGGGTGGGGTGAAGCGTACGTCCGTCCATGCTTCCGTCCGTCCGTGAATCTGTCTGTCTCTCTGTCCGTCTGTCTGTCACTTACACTAGCAACGCATGCTGAGTGAGTGATACAATTTGGTATTCACGAACCGGTCACAAACATGAATGGACAAACCCACGGTTTTTGAAGCTTCGCCTGTAAAACTTCGATTGCGTACCATGTTTTCATATATTGTTTTTGAATTATTCATTAGCTACCTTATTCACAGACCACACCTTGCAACGCACAGCATATTGTATTTTGTTTTCATCTCTTTTTTTACCTTTCTGCAAAGAGTACATTTGAAAAAAGTTGTAGAAAACATATCATACTATTTTTCATCTACACATGGCTTTTATGGCATAAAATCATAGCTCGCACACAGAAATGAACTGTCAAACCAGGTTTAGTGTTTTTATAGAAATGTATTGTAAATTAGCAATTTTTATAAAGCGTTCATTGATATCATTAAAATGAAGCAACCACGCGGCTTTGCCACAATGAGCAAGCAAATTGCATATATACTAACGGTAATTTCAAATGTCGCAGTTTCATTTGGACGATAGATTTATTATAGTTCAAAACAAGCACTATATCTCACTGTAAGTTAACCGCAGCACATGTCTTGCTTCCACTTTCACTGGTTCTCGTTGTTTTGAGCTGGCGCAAGTGAATGCGCAGCTTTACTCGTGCATATTGAACTCGTGCATGTTGAACTGCTTAAACTAATAGAAAATAGTCCTCAGAAGTTTTGGGAAGGAATTAACCCTCACAGTGCTCACACAATAAGCCCTATGGACGAGCTCGTTGCAGTTTTGTCCGATGCTGAATGTTTTCGTTAATTTAATCGCAATTTTTCATCTGTATATACCATAAAAATAGATACCCCTTTTCCTTATTTAGTCCCCTCTGGCATCAGTGAATCAAAAATGCCACTTCTTGTTCTTTCTGTCTGCGGCATAGCTTCTCGAATTGAAAACATCAAACTCTCCTCGTGTGCGGGCATTGATGAAATCACGTCAAAGTTCCTTGAAAACACTCAATGTATCTCTGCTGCCTCTCTATGTTTGTTATTTTCGCAGTATCTTGCCACTGCCACCTTACACGAGGATTAAAAAGTGCGAAAGGTCCTTTCAATCTACAAAGCTGGTAACAAAAACTCTGCACCTAACTACCGACCCATTTCATTAACCAGTGTACCTTGCAAGATCATGGAACACGTCATATACTCTCACATCATGAATTGTCTAGACTCGTTCCGGTTCTTCAACCCTTCACAGAATGGTTTCCGCAACGGTCTATCATGCGGAACCCAACTAGCCATGTTCCTTCATGATTTACACACTAACCTTGAACTCAACGTCTAGACTGACGCCATCTTTTTAGATTATGCCAAAGCATTTGACAAAATAGATTAATACTAAACTTGGTCAGTTAAACATAGATCCCAATATTCACGAATGGATAAAGGCTTTTCTAACAAAGCGCTCTCAAACCGTTCTTAATAACAGCACGACATCTTGCCCACTCCCAGTAACTTCAGGGGACCACAAGGATCCGTTATTGCGCCCCTTCTGTTCTTAATTGATAATAATGATTTGCCTTCAACAGTTTCAGCTAATGTCAGAATGTTCGCAGACGACTGCGTCATCTTTTGAACTATAAATAACCTTCTCGGCCAACATGCTTTATAGACTGATCTTAACCACATAATAGACTGGTGCCAGCAATGGTTAATGACTGTGAATCCTAGTAAATGTAAATCTGTAACTTTCTCTCGACATTCTGCTCCCCTTATTTCCCGTATTCAATTTCCGGTGTTCTCATCGGTGCGTTAACTCGTTTAAATATTTGGGGGTGACCTTATGCAATGGCCTGTCTTGGTGCACTCATATAACAAATATAGCAGCATCTGCCAATAAAACACTAGAATTCCTGAAAAGCAACCGTCATCATGCCCCCATGCACGTAAAACTACTAGCCTTCAAATCATTCATCAGACGGAAACTGGAGTACGCATCCGCTATCTGGAGCCCACACCCGTCGTACCTCGCATCTGCCCTCGAAGCAGTCCGAAACCGTGCTGCTAGATTTATTCATTCCACTCATGATTACGGAGCTAGCGTATCATCGAAAGTGGAATCCGGTTAGTCTAATCTCTGTCTTCGTCGTCGTATTGTCACGCTATCATTATTCCACAAATTTTATTACAGTGAGCTCTGTCATCCACTTTACATCGTTCACCTTACGCGCATACCTCATCGCCACGGCCACGAACTGCAAGTGTCACGCCCACATGCACGCACCCTCACATTTTCCTGTTCATTTTTCCTCCGAGCAGCAGCAGATTGGAATGGCCTTTCCCACACCATTGCAACCGTTACTAATTCACCAAACTTCTTGGACTATGTAACAAACTTCTTTACCGAGTGAATTCGCGTGAATACACTGTATATCCACCCCTTTTGTAATACCCCATTGAGGGATCTTTAAGAAAATGAAGTGATGTGATGTGATAACTTGATATCAACTTTTTTTTCAGAGACCGTATGTGTTGCTGGCATGCCTGCACACCGCCCTTCGTCCTTTTGATTAAATATTCAGTTACAGCTACAAGAGGGAACTTCAGAGGGAACAGGTTGCCTGTGCAGGATGTGGTTACATTAAAGTTGTTTTCACAAGATATGAGCGTGGTCATAACCTCATCGCTGGGATAACACAAGTTCTCATCATCCTGCACATATTCCCTCAGTGTAGTTGAGTATGCGTGTCATTGACTCGCTGAGCCATTCATTCCAGGCCTGCACTGCCCACAGTCCCTTTTCTTCAAGATTCTTTACACAAGAAATCCGCCTATATGGGGCTAAATGATGCACTCTAATGAAGTCAACGCTTCAATGAAAAGAGCTTCTTCATCACAAATGTCCTCCTCAGCATCTCCACGACACACTATTTTCTTTTGGGAAATCATGTCGACCAGGAACTGTCAGTCATCATTTTGATAACTAGAGTTCTCGGGCTTGTGCGAAAACTGGCTGCAGCATACAAACTTTAAAGCGTATATCATGTCGTAGGCGTTAGAAAAGGGCGCACAGGCGCACGGACTAACGGACAGACGCACAAACGAACGCAGAGATGGATGTATGGACAGACACAAAGACGCATGAATGGACGTAAGGACGGATGGACAGACAAACGGACGGACGCAAGAACGAACGCACAGACGCACGGACGGACAGATGGAAGGACTGGCGGATGCTTCGCCCCACACATCATCATTCACTCCGTAGATATGTTGTGACACCGTTTTTATTGACATGCAATGCAATGCAACTGGCTACTACCATTACGACGACACGGGACGTACGACCCACGGCGTAAGGGGCGTCGCCCCTAAAAAAAATAGTTGGAGGCGGTGGCAGCAACAAGCGCACAACGTAGGCGCAACGTAGGTGCGTATCTTCGCGCCATTACAGGCTGTGTACAAAAAGCGATTAAGAACAACGCATTTTGTGCTATTCGAAATGACGGAGTTAAATACGCATGTACACAGCATGCAAATGAACGTTTATTGCACCAGGTGCACTGGAGGTCGCAATTAAGCCCAATTGGAATAAAATTTCTGAACAGTAATTGGTGCCCTTCTGCAGCTGGCGTAAGAGTGTTAATCACATCAGACTTTATTGTAATAGAAAGAGCCCGTATGAGAGCGCTTGATAGTATTACTCTCGAAATGCTGGAATGGCAAAACTTACGCTGCACAAAAATGAACGGTCCGTAGGTCGCCACTTCTCGGGCTTGATCTTTACAAGACACAAGAGTCGCCTTTTCGGATCTTTCGAAAATCTGAACATCCTGTAGCCATTTTGCGAGTGGTTTATGCACTGTGGCATGCAAAACCCAGGCATTTTCCCCGAGAAAGCGCCGCGCACGTGTCTCACTCAACCAGCTGCGACGAGACGGGGGAGACGAATGGCGGTCGCCAATCGAAAGGCGGCACTCACCCCTTCAAAGAATGGCTCCACCTTTCAAGGGGGCGCATGAATCGTGGAACCCTAGGGTTCTGGTGGTGGCTGAGACCATGACACACAGCAGAGCGCAAGAGTTTCCAGCGTGCACATAGTTTTTTTTTTCGCATACGAGCAAGAATTTCCGGCATGATCATCAGGTTGAACTGAAGGAAAGTATTTTTTGTTACTGCATTTATTGTGGCCCAATTTGCAAGAAAAAGCATGACAACTGCTGCATTTGTCTTATAAATGTTAGGAGGTTGCAATGCACCTATGGCAGTATTACTTTCTTTGGGGAAAACTGGACTAATTATTGTCATTGAATCGTACTGCTCTCCTATCCTGACTCATAATTTTACTGCTATATTGCGTACAGTTATTTATGAGGTAGTCAAGCGAAGCACAGTTATGCTCTAGATTACTCAGTGTCCTGGTCATGTCACTGAAATAAGGTTTGTGCGAAGTAATTTTGCCGGTATATTGTATAAGGCTTCAATTAGCCGGCGTACTTTCACTCCCCATGTCTTTCACAGTGACAGTGCCATCGTCTCCTTTTTCATCATATGAATTTTGATTATGCTTTGGTAGCAAAAGGTAATACCAGTGTCGCGCTCACCTAATATACTCTCGACTGCATGCACAGCAAAGGGTCTCACATGCAGCACAATGTCTTTCTATTGAAACCTAAGTATTCGCCGAGGTATACTACTAAAGAAAAAAGTGCAAATGGTCAAGTGCGTGATACCGCAGTGTTTCATACCAGGTGCATCAAACCCTGAACATGTGTTGCGTACTTGTTGAGGAAGCAAAATATTTTGATGTTCGTTCTTGCATTTCCAAACGTATTCACTCAACACTGTAAAATGCACAGTGCGCATGGCCGACCATAAGTGACCAAAAGTACTTGTAACCAACCCGTTGTCGTCGCTGAACCAGGGCCGTTCAGTCTACACTCTAAGTCAGAGACCGGATAACAAACGGCACATAGGCGGCGCGCTCCTGCGCACTGACTAAAATCCTGTCTATAGGGAGCCCAGCAATAAAAAAATACCCGTAACATCCGCGTCGCATGGACGTCACGCAAACAGCCGGTAAGAACAGCCTTAAGCATGAGCACGGAAAAAAAAGAGAAGGAAACGAACTCCCCCCACCCCTGCCGTCGCCACGCCAGCTGGGCGCCCGGCGCCCGCGTCACGTTCCCCATCGCCTGCAAGCCGTGGCATTTGTGCGTCGCCGTTTCGTCCCACTGTCTTGTGATGGTAGTTTTTCTACAAGGTGGCCTGAGATGGAAACATTTTCCAGTGCCATATGGCACATTTTATCCAATATATATCATACATCTCTGTGCATTTGGGCATACACTGCGATATGCAGTCCCATTGTTACTCTTTTTACTTCAATAAAAGATTACAAACACCTTTCCGTTTATCATTTGTCGAGGTATGACACGGTGTCATGCACTAAATAAAAGAGTATTAGTGCAAGCGTGACAGCTTTCTAAACACTGGCCTATGTATGTTGATGCTCTTGTTCTACCGAACAAGTTGAACTGATGATTTTAGGAAAGCATGGCAAAAAAGAAACAAAACAAAGGCCGCGAGACAGAAAAGGATCAAAATTGAAAATCTATCGGTCGACCTTTGATTAGTGGGTGCGTAATTTGATGATGAACATCAAGTACAGAAGTCAGAAGCCAGGTGCAGAAGTCAGCAGGAGAGCCCCGCCACGGTGGTCTAGTGGCTAAGGTACTCGGCTGCTGACCCGCAAGTCGCGGGTTCGAATCCCCGCTGCGGCGGCTGCATTTCCGATGAAGGCGGAAATGTTGTGGGCCCGCGTGCTCAGATTTGGGTACACGTTAAAGAACCGCAGGAGGTCGAAATTTCAGGAGCCCTTCATTACGGTGCCTCTAACAACCATATGGTGGTTTGTGGACGTTAAACCCCACATATAGATCAATCAATCGAAGTCAACAGGAGAGCGTATGTCACCGACATTTGCTCACTCTTTTGAATATTAAGTACCGTTCTCATATTCCAGAATGAATTTATAACAGTGAACCATGACCAAGACAACTAGTGTACTGCTGTGGATATAATGTACCAGCTATAAAAATCCCCATTTTCTCAAAAGCAGCTGCTAGCAGTAAAAATAAATATCTTGAGGTTCGTTCAACACAATTTCTTGACCCCAGCTGCACGCCGACGTTCGCGAAAGAGATGTGCAGAGGCATTATTTATTTGGAGAGAGACCGACTTGTCCGTCCCTAATTTGTGTGTCATACTTGACTTTGGCACGCGTTTCGGCATTCACTCGAACAGCGATGTGATACTGAATAAAGGTAAGATTAGAAACAACCCATAAATAAGATCAGTTAAAGACTGAAAATGAGTAAAAAACACTGTTTAGTGCGAAATAATGTGCGTAAATTCTTCTTGCAGAAATATGTAATCGTCGAAATGCTAAAAAGGCGCTGATGCCCCAGCGTGCAGCTCGCGGCAGTTCATGCGTACGAAATGCAAATGTTAGAGTACGCATGCTAAAATACCCATGCAAAGTTCACGTGCGAAAGTGCATTGTCTTCAAACAGCTGAGAATAGGCTGCTGTCCCTGACACGCGTGTACCTCCCAACACAAATCAGCCAAATTTCTCACAGCACACGCACGTGCGCGAAACATAAGCAGGTTTCGAACGACGAACACAGCCTCGTCCGCAAATTTCGGTGAGCGTAACACCCACAGTTGACGGAAAAGCACTAAAACGACGCACAAACACACGTTAATCGTTCTTGCGGAACAGCGCACCATGAAACGAAGTCGGAGACGTAAGCGCTCACCGTGGTTGTCTTGAATTCATGAAGCCCTACAAACTACTCGCTGATCAAATACATACACATGGCACAAAAACAGTTCAAGATTCCGAAGACGGTTTGCGAAAACCCACTTAGTAGATGTATACCTCCGCAAAAAGACTCGCCGTCATGAGGTGGGGCTGTGGTGCGATGGGTAAGTCAATGATAGATTACGCACTGATGTCACATAGAATGTGTGATAAGCTCAGGGGAATGCACATAGATGAAGGTGGCTCCAGAGGTCTGGGTAGTGATCACAAACGTATCAAGCTAAGTTTAGAAATATCAGTGAAAGTTGGAAGGAGACAAGATGAGCAACTACAGGACAATTTTTATTCAGAAAGGCAAATAGAAATTGCTACTAAACAAATTGAGAAAGTGATCACTGAGGATAATAAAACAGTGTGGACATACACAAAACTAATTAGACTGTGTGGGCTAGAGCTTGCTAAGGCACGTGACAAGTCACCCCGGAAAAGAAGACACTGGCACCACAAAGAAGACAGCTGGCACCACAACAGCTGCTGCGCCAGCTGCTGCGGTGCCAGTGCCACAACCTACTAGTGTGCAACCAACCTCATCTGGCCCTGTGCAGTCTTAGCCTGTGGCGGTGCAGACTGCTGCCACGCAAGCAACAGGGCGGCCGCAGCGAGAACGACGACCTCCTGCATGGGTGAAGGACTTTGGTTGAAGTAGTGTGGCTGTACATGGTGTGTATAAGTGTTCTCTATATGTTCTAACCCCTACTAACACCATTAACCTCTTTAATAAGGAAGGGAATATGTTGTAATGTGATTTTAGTTTCAGTTTCGTTCTGCTCTTTGTACCCGAGAGGGGGTGTTGTGTATGCGTCTCTGTCCTGTATATATGTAGGTGTCCTAAGAAATAAAGCATCTTCGAGTCTTTGTTTCGGACTGTTCATGGTTACTCTGCAGACACTACAGACACAAACCCAAGAGTTGGTGGGATGAGGAAGTTAGGAGAGCCATAGCAAAACGTCAGGAAGCTTCCAGGGAATACAGACATGCTAAGCAGCGGGGTGAACCATACAGATGGTGTTGAAAGAAAATGGGACATCTTTCTAAGCTCTAGAAGGGAAGCATCCCTCCTGATCAATGAAAAGATTAGAAGAAAGGGCGCTCAGTGGCTGGCAGAAGTACATGAAAAGGACAGAAAGGCAGCTGCGAAATTTCGGAACCATCTAAACTCCACTGAGACGAGCCTAGAGCAGGGGTTTATACCTGCAGCTCAAGGGGCTAGGCTAGAAGGGGACGAAGATATTGAATATATAAGAACAAGGGTGACAGAAAAATTTCAACAAAGAAGGGCCTTATGCACCACGATAGGCAAGGATGGATAGAGTGGCGCAATAGCTCCATTTTCACAACGAGAGTGGGAAAGGGCTGAGAAGAGGATTCCAAGTAGTACTTCAATGGGCCCACATGACATTACAATTATGCTGATAAAGACATTGGGTCCGAAGTCTAAACAGACTTTGAGAGAGGCAGTGAGCAGAACTATAATCGATGGTGAAATCCCCGATGGATGGAAACTTAGCCGGATGAGCCTGATCTATAAAGGAAAGGGGGACAAAGCTGACATAAACAACTACCATCCTATAACAGTGACGTCAGTGGTCTACAGGCTGGCCATGCAGATTATAAAGGAAAGACTGCAGGCAAGGATAGAGGATGAGGGGGTGCTGGGGGAACTGCAGAATGGGTTTCGGAAACACAGGAGGTTGGAAGACAATCTGTTCTCACTGACGCAGTGCATCGAAATAGCAGAAAAGGAACTCAGTCTTCTGTGGCTAGCATTTTTGGATATCAAGAAGCGCACGATAGCGTGGTTGAAGAGGACTTGTGGGGAATACTGGACACACTAGGTGTACAAGAAGGATTCACTAATCTTTTGAAGGAAATCTATAAAAGTAACAAGGTAGTTATAAAGTGGCAAAAACAGGTATCCAAGCCCACATAGGTGAAACGAGGGCTTAGGCAGGGGTGTCCTCTGTCACCCTTGTTATTCATGATGTACCTACAAGGATTAGAAACCAAATTAGAGGGAAGTGGACTTGGCTTAAACTTCTCTTTCTTCAAACAAGAAAAACTCATTGATCATGCACCACCAACATTAATGTACGCAGATGATATAGTGCTAATGGCCGACAACAGGGAAGATTTGCAGAGATTAATGGACTTCTGCGGTAATGAGAGAGATAGGTTAGATTTCAGATTCAGTAAGGAAAAATCAGTAGTCATGATTTTAAATAATAATGAAGGTAGTGAGCTTAGGATACAGGAGGTCACGCTAGAGATAACAGATAAATACAAATATCTACGCTTGTCTGTCTATTCTCTTTTGTCCCGTTGGTTCGCGGTTCCAATTATTCCATTATGAATTTGTACATACTAGGCCGTCTGTCAACCCTACTATTAAATATCTGGGCTTATGGATATGCAATGGCACCGATTACCTAAGGGAACACGAAATATACGTAACTACTAAAGGTAACAGGAATGCAGCAGTGATGAAAAATAGGGCACTGTGGAATTAAAATTGGTATGATGTGGTGAGAGGAATATAGAAAGGGGTCATGGTTCCTGGGCTGACATTCGGCGCTTGTGCATGAGATAAGAAGTTCAAGCAAGATTAGAAATTAAGCAACGTGGAATAGGTAAGCTTGCTTTAGGAGCTCACGGGAATACACCAAATCAGGGAGTACAAGGTGATATTAGATGGACATCATTTGAGGGCAGGGAAGCTAGCAGCAAGATAAAATTTGAGAAACGATTAAGGAAAATGGGGGAGGAGCGTTAAGTTAAGAAGGTTTTCAGCTACTTGTACATGAAGAATGTCGATACAAAATGAGGGAAGCGAATCAGGAAATTGACTGGTAAACACTTAGAAAACAGCAGGTGTTCAAATCAAAAAGAACTATCGGTTATGAAGAAAGTGAAGGAAACGAAGACTGACATGTGGAGAATTGGCATGATTGAGAAGTCCGCACTAGAAATCTATCAAACTTTTAAGCAGGAAATTGCCAAGAAAAGGATCTATGATAATACTCGGGGTAGTTTCATTTCATTTCATTTTATTTCTTTAAAGACCCCTTGCGGGGCATTGCATAAGGGGTGGGTACATAAAAATTGAGCAGAAAACAATCGTTTGTCCTAAAGTGAAAGATGATTAGTGAAACTGGTTGTGAAGGTAGAAGTACAAGTAATGGCAGGAATGTCGCCTGAAAGGCCATTCCAGGCAACTGCTGTGCGAGGAAAAAATGATGTTGAAAAGGTAACGGTGCGTGCACGTGGGCGTGCGACTTGAATAGGATGATTAGTTCGTTGAGAGATGTGCGCTGGGGGAACAAAATAAGGTGGGATTCGCATCGAGCTGTGAAAAAACTTATGAAATAACGAAAGACTGGCGATACGGCGGCGGAGGGAAAGGAGTGGCAGTTGAAGGTCTGCCTTTAGTGAAGATACGCTGACGTCATGGGAGTAAGAATTATTGATAAACCTAGCGGCACGGTTTTGAATACACTCAAGGGCGTCTTCAAGATAAGCCTTTTGCGGGCTCCAGATTGGGGAAGCATATTCAAGTTTAGTTCTAACAAGGCTTTTGTAAGCTAATAATTTTATATTTCTAGGTGCGTTACGTAGATGAAGTCTCAAGAATCCCAAAGTTTTGTTTGCCGATGATATGACTTTCGTGATATGCAAACCCCATGAAAGATCGTTGCAGAGTGTGACCCCCAGGTATTTAAAAGAATTAACAGTTTCAACTGGAACATTACTGATGGAATATGGAAAAACAAGTGGAGAACGGCGGCGGGTGAAGGATAAGGCTTTGCATTTGTGAGGGTTAAGTTCCATTAGCTAATCATCGCACCATTGTTTTACATTGTTAAGATCACTCTGTAGAGCTAATTGATCAGAAGCGTTACAAACAGTGTGGTAAATAACACAATCGTCGGCAAACATTCGGATTTTACAGGATACATGAGTTGCGTCTCTCATAATCATATGGTGGTTTTGGGATGTTAAACCTCACATATCAATCAAGATACATGAGTTGGGAGATCGTTAATAAATATCAGGAATAAAATCGGGCCCAGAACCGACCCCTGCGGGACACCAGATGTTACCGGAAGTGAAGTAGAGGTAGCATTGTTAACAAAGACAGCTTGAGTGCGGTTACTTAAAGATTCGCGGATCCACATTAGGACGTCGGGGTGTAGGTTTAAGCGGGAAAGTTTCAACAAAAGGCGTTTATGGGGTACTTCATCGAATGCTTTCGCAAAGTCCAGAAATATGGCATCAGCCTGTACGTTAGAATCCAAGTTAATATGCAAGTCGTGCGAAAACATAGCCAGTTGAGTCTCGCACGACAAACCTTTGCGAAAGCCATTCTGCGCAGAATTGAAAAAGTTATTTGAGTCTAGGAAGTTCATAATCCGGATGTAGATGACATGTTCGATGATTTCGCAAGGAATGCTGGTTAAAGAAATTGGTCGGTAATTGAGGGGTGACTCTTTAATACCTGATTTGAATACTGGGGTGATATTTCCGTGTTTCCAATCACTAGGAAGCCCACCCGTGGAAAGAGACTGCGAGTAAAGTAGACACAAAAATTTTGCACAGATCTGTTGAGTGTTCTTTAGAAATTTCGAACTTATGTTGTCGATACCTGATGATGAAGATAATTTAAGTTTATCAATGATTGCCAAAACTCCGGGTTCAACAAAAAGGATTGGCGGCATGGAAGTACTGACTACGGTAGGCTGTGGCGGGGGTGGAACGTCAGTTTCTTTGCTAAAAACCGATGAGAAAGCTCTATTAAACAGGTCGGCACATTACGAGTCAGCGGCCACGTCACCTGCTTTATTAGTGAGAGTAATAGTGCATGAGTGGTTGGGATTTATGACCTGCCAAAATTTCCTAGGGTTACTAGCAAGCAATATCGGTAAGTGAGTGTGAAAAAAAAGAATGCTTAGCGTTTCGTATTGCCGTGAGATAAGCTTTTTTCAGCAGCATAATATTTTAACCATGCGTTTTCAATATTCTGCTGCTTGGCGGAACGAAAAAGGCGTTTTTTTTCTTATTTTCTAATTTTTTGAGCGTTTTAGTAAGCCATGGTTTTTGGGAACAGGCACGGAAACTGAGCTTAGGAATGAATTTTTCGACCAGTGTATCACATTTATCCTTAAATAACTTCCAGTTAGCATGCACCGTGCGGTAAAGAAAATTATCTTTGAATATTGGAAGAAAGTAGTTTAATTCGTCATTTATAGCAGTGTAGTTTCCTTTATCATATAGTCGTATGGTTTTTTTGGTGGTTCGTTGTTTTGGAGGAGTGATTAAAATGTCGGCTTGAATTACTTTATGGTCGCTTATTTCTGGAAAGTAGGAAATAGATGTTACACTTTCAGGAATACTGGTTAGTATTAGGTCTAATATGTTTTCACAGTCTTGGGTTACGCGGGTTGGTTTGGTGACAACTTGAGCTAGGTTGAAATTTAGACATACATTAACAAATTCACTCGCCTCACTCTGTAGTCCTCCGTTAACAGTTAGATTAGGCCAGTCAATATTCTTGAAATTAAAGTCGCCAAACAAGATAATATGGCCATTAGGGTACTTTGTTGAGTTCTCTACTGTGTAGTTCTCTACTGTTTGAGGCTAGGGCGGGAGTATTGCGAACCAAGACATATCGGGCCAAATACGAAGGGTAGACACGGTATGCAGTGCATGTGGAGCAGAGGAGGAAACTGCTGAACACTTGATGATGTTCTGCAAAGGGCTTCACCCTATTGTTCAGGA